>NW_012194916.1:5447-18526 GCF_000504015.1 Erythranthe guttata | reverse complement strand
TCTTTTTCCTTTTCTTCCGAAATGCACGATCGACCTGCTTTTTCTTTTCCATTTAATTAATTTCCCCCTTTTCTCTTCTCTCCCTTTTGCCGCCGCAAATGTTGACCGCCGCTCCGCCCCTCTTCTTCTCCACTCAGAGCCCTGCCTTTTTCTTCCTTCATTTCGATTTCCTCTGCCGCCCAATTCTCACAGCAGGTTTCCCTTTTGTTCCACACAGCCATGGGACGGGAGGCCTGCAATCGTTGACTCCCGCCCACTTCCACGCCCGCCGCCGCCGCCTCCTCGCTCGCCGCCCCGGTCACCGCCCGCATCGCTTCCCACCACATCTTTCCCCCACCTGCTCCGCCGCGCCTCCTCCTCCACATCCAGAAATTCCGATATTCCTTTCGGATCCGTCCACCATCTCAAGAATTCCCAGCTGCCCCCCTCCCCCTAACAGCTACTTTCCTCCCTCTCTCCCCCCCCTGCACCGTCCTACCCTCCATTGATGCCCCGTTTCAGAGCACTGCGCGAAATGGAAATTGATATTCGGAAGTCGAGACCGGCATCGATAAATTGAACGACTCGATTAACAGGATTTTGAACAAGATGAGGCAGGCCGGCGTCGCCGCGTCTATTTTATGGCAGTCGCTGAGGTCAGTGTTGTCGTCGGCTCATTTAGAGAGTTTGCGCTTATGTTATTCACGAATTATTGAGCAGTCTTTATACTCTTTGGATGTGATCTTTTGTGGATTTGTTTCATATCCAGTTATAATTCTGATATAATTTATGGTCTTGAATTCTGAAATAATTTTGTTGCAGGTGCTTCTGCTGGCGATTTGATTTAATTTTGAGTTAATTTTCGGCAATGGTAAAGTTTCAACCCTTGCTCGACATTCTTAAATATTATTGTTCTTGTTCCTGTTTTGTCATTGAAGAACATGTCGATTTTTATTCTCATATTTTTTTAGTTGGAGCATTTAAGCCGGCATGCCATGTTTCATTTATGTTTTCGGATGCGAAATCTCGAAAGCAGGTTTGTTTTATCCTCTAGAATTTTGCTGAACTTTTAGAATCTTCTTTACAGAGTAAAACAGGTTTACCATATATTACCTAATCGCTCTAGCATTCGGATTAGCATTGTATGCGTGCTTATCGTCTCGCTTGTTATAATTATGTTGTTCCTTCCAGTTGCACTTGTTTTTGGTGCATAATCGTGTCTAGTGAGTGGTGATTGTAGATGTAGGTATTCAGTTTTCATTGTTAGCAAATATCTATAGTTTTTTTTTTCGCGTATCGGCACGACAAATTCTTGAATTATTTTTTTCAGTACTGGTAGGACAGGCTCATCGTTTTTTTGTTGCTTGTATAAATGTTATTGTAGGTGTCAATGAAGACGGAGAATGGTTAAACTGTAATGGTCCCACTCTTTTTCATTCAACTATATTGGGTTATTGTTTCCAATAGATGTTTTACTTGTCATTTATTATTGCTCCACAGCTCATGTACAGTTCTGTAAAGTGGCACGGCAGTAAGGGTGACTTATCTGTAGAGTTGTTTAGAGTTGTTGACAGTATGATTAACATTAGCATTTGAAATCACTGCTTATATGCCTAAAGCATACTTGTTATTGACCGTAATTTACAAGAACATTCTTCAGTCTTAGTACTTGGTTAAGAAAGCAACAGTTATGGAGATTCCTTTTGCTCAGGTCGATGCAATCATCAAGAAATTGCGTAACCTAGCATAGAATGAAATTCTGTAACCTAGCATGGAATGTTCCTGTTAATCAGCACCGCCGATCCGAGCACCGGCACCGCGCCTTGCGCGGTGCTCCTCACTAGTATATATATATATATATATAGAATGAATTTAGCAGAAGAATGAAGAATTTTACCGGTAAGATCATTAGAATTTGGGGGTGGACCTTTTACTCTCTCCCCTCTGCGTGTTCAATTTGAAGTTGAAGCTGACACGAAATTAATATATATATATATATATACTATTTTTCGGTGGGGTCCCTCCATTTTTTCGAAATCTCACTGTTGCCCCGGTATTAATTTTGAATGAGTTCAATCGAATGTTAATTTATTAATATTTTTGCTTAGGGACTCTTTGATATAATCCTGAATACTTCTTTTAATAGAAAAAGACCTAAATTATTTTGCATCATTAAATTTTAGCCACCCATTTTTTTCATTTATGTCCCTCCACCTTATACATTTACCCATCAGCCCACTATCCCCATGATCGTGTCTTTCTCTCTCTCTCTCTCTCTCTTTTTTTTATTATATTATTGTTATTTAATATTATTATTAATTTATTATTATTATTATTATTATTATTTTTTTATTGTTTTTATTTTTTTTATTTTTTTTTATTTTTTTTTCGGTTTTTAACTTTTTTTTCTCTATCAGGTATGTTAATCGACTATGAAGCATATTAAATCGACTATGATGAACTATATAGTCAATTAAGGAACGGAATACTAAAAATAACAAATCACAACTACAAAAATGCAAACTTAACTATATTTTACAAAAACAAAAAATATACAAACATTATAATTGATTTATACAATTGGAATCAATAAACAAAAAATTAAAACAAAAATAAAAAATTGGAGTCATTGAATCATATTAATCGATTATGATGTGAAGCATAGTTGATTAAAAATCTGCTACTAAAAATAACAAATCACAACTGCGAAAAAATGCAAAATCAACTATATAAACAATAACTAAAAAATTACAAACATTATAAATGATTTATACAATTGGAATCAATAAATAAAAAATAAAAAATAAAAAAAATTGGAGTCGATCAACCTTAATTGACTATCAGAGCATAGTTGATTAGCTTAATCGACTATGAACATGTACATAGTCGATTAAGGTTTTAGCCTGCACGAAATTTTCTACACGCGTTGTTCTCCACCCGATCCACAAAAAAACCTTAAATCTGTCTTCCCATCGTCACCACACCGCACCACAACACACCATCACCACCTTAATTTGATATTGTGACGTTTTTTTTATTACAAATAAATATTAAAATCACAACTCGCACCACCAACCAAAGCAAAAACACCACCCATCAAAATCCGATTCCGGCAACAAATCGACAATTTTACCTCTTAACGTCGCCGATGTAACAATTCTAGCATTCGAATTCAGAATCACTATCAAAATCATTATATTTATAATGTTTGATGGGTGCTTCTTCTTCTAATATTCTTTCTTTCTCCATCTTCCAGCGACGTCGGCGGCAGCAGCGGAGAAGATTGCCTGAAAAGACAGAGAAAAAAAGAAAAACAGAGAAGAGAGAAAAGCTAGAAACATAAAAAATGCAGAATGAAAAATTAAAAATAAGATTAAGGTTTTGAAAGAGTATAATAGACAACTAAGGATAGTTTTGTAATTATAAAAATATCACATAGGTGGAATATTAGCTCAGAGAGTTTTTTCTAATAATTTTTAGAAATGTGTGTTTCCTCAACGTAGATGGTTTTTTTTTCTCTAATTTTCCATTTTGCTTAATGCCTTGTCAAAGAAAAAATAAAAATAAAATAAAATATATTGACTATTTGTTGCTTAATGCGTAATACTAAATTAGAGTACGTCACCGTTTTGGGATAAGAATTAAGAAATGGAACAAAGAAGCTTCGAGTGTGGGGTTTACGACACCGTTTTGGGACAAAGAAGGACAGCTGCTCTAAGAATATTGTTCCACGTAACTTCACCAATAAAACTGATTTCAATTTTGTAAGCTGAAGAATCCAAATGCAAAGAAATAATAATAAAAAAAGGGAAAGTGAAAGAGAAGAGAATATCAGAAGATGAAGAAGAAGAAGACTGTCGCTTGTTGCCACGTGTACGATTATAACGAAATAAATGCATCCCAGAAGAAAAATCCCATTTTTTTGTCTTAACAAGCAAGAAATCATTATTATATTGAACCAAATACCGCACCGCGACCACCTTTTCTTGGAATTCCTTCCCCGCACAGAGAGAGAGAGAGAGAGAGAGAGAGAGAGAGAGAGAGAGAATAAACTTCTTGAGGCAGAACGGTAGGAATTGAAACAGAGGAAAAATGGCAACTAGTGAAGAAACCCTTGAGTTGGATGATTCGAACGGCGATTCAAATGTCAAGCTTAAATTAAGGTTCAAGGATCGATCCGAGGTACGAGGTTTCCTTTTTTTTTTTTTTGGTGCCAATTAGAGAAATAAGCTTGGAGAAAAAAAGGGACTGAAATTTATGTGGCTGGGTTTGTGTTTTGGATGTTTTCTTGATTTTTTTTTGGTGATTTTCTTGTTTTTTTATTATTTTTTTTATTTTGATTTTTTGGGCAGAAAGTGGCTCAGACAAAGGAGATGCTGTCCAAACAAGCCGTTAAGATCGCCAAACAGGCCGAAGAACACGAAAGATTCATAAACAAGGTAATAGCCATTTATGTAATATGAGTTAGCCTCGAATCCCTTTTTTCATGTAAAGATTTAAAAAAAAAATCGTGAATATTTAGCATTATCGGCCCCCCTCATAAAAGTTTTAATGCATTCGGATCCCGCGAACTTAAAATCCAAGGCTCTGCTAGTGGTAATAAGTGTGTGTATCTATATATATGTATATCTCTTTATTTCTGGAGATTAGGATATTTAACATACACAGGGAAAAAGGAAGATAATGTTAAATTAGTGCTAAATCTGCCGTGAATTTTGCGTAAATTAGTATTTTTTTCATAATGAGTTTCATATATGTAGGTGACACACTTGATGGGGGTTCTTGGCTTCGGAGGATTTTGCTTTGTTTTGGGTGCAAGTGAGTTGTACAACATGCATACATCTCTTTGCATTACAATTTTGTCTCTGTTATAATATCGTGTTTTGTTTAATCAGGGCCGCAAGATGTTCGATATTTGTATTGTCTGTTCTACGTAATCTTTGTTCCCCTTCGTTGGATATACTATCGATACAAAAAGTGGCATTATTATCTTCTCGTAAGTTTCCACCTCTCGATACAAAATCCATTCGTATTGGCAGAGAATAGTTTTTCGATGGACTAGCTTGAATTTTCTTGTCACACAGGACTTTTGTTACTATGCCAACACCATCTTCTTGATCATGCTGCTTTTTTATCCGAGAAACGAGAAGCTTTACATGGTTTGCTTCTCGTTTGCAGAGGTAATACACTAATCAACCGGACCATTGTTTTTTATTATTATTATTATTTATATATATATATATATATATATATATATATATATATATATATATATATATATATGTATGTATGTATGTATTCTTTAATCTTCCAAGTCGAATAACATGATTTTTTATTTTTATAATTATTATTGCAGGGGCCATTGGCATGGGCACTAATCGTTTGGCGCTGCAGCTTAGTTTTCAATTCCATGGACAAAATAGTTAGTGTCTTCATACATCTCTTGCCCGGTAAGGATCGGGGTCGCTCCTTTTGCTCATTCCGAAATTCGACGAGAGAAATTTATTGTGTATTCCTTCAATCAATTCGAGCGTAGTAAATACGAATAATGGTTTATTTTCAGGGTTAGTTTTCTTCACAATTCGATGGTGGGACCCGGTATATTTCGCAGCCATGCATTCCGAGGGAACCATCAGTAGAGAATCATGGCCTTACACCGAAAACAAATCTTATCTCTGGACATGGCTGTTTATTGTTCCTTTAGTCGTTTACAGTATTTGGCAGCTTCTTTATTTCCTCGTTGTTTACGTACTTCGTAGACAACGATTACTTCGTGATCCGGAAGTTATGACTTCCTACAGGTTTTTATTTTATCTCATAATTAATCCCTTCTATTCTTCTCTGTACTCCCGACTTTTTCTAACTTAATTTTTTCTTTTGGGATTTATGTATGTGATAGGGAACTTTCGAAGAAAGCGCAGAAAGCAAATAACATGTGGTGGAGATTGAGTGGATTGTTGGGGGATCAAAATCGGTTGTTTATGTATACGGTGCTACAAGCTATGTTCACACTAGCAACTACGGCTCTTACGGTACCGATATTCTTGTCGTATGAATTGCATGTGATTTTTCAGATGCTTAAAGTTTCTGCAGCCGTGTGGAATGGTGGGAATTTCCTGCTCGAGGTTATGCCGAAGCAAGTTATTCTTAAAGAGAAGAAGAAAATGGAGATGCACCCGATTCAGGATCGAACACAGGTACAAAATCTCGTCGAAGCAGATAAATCTTCTGAGGTAGTGGAATCCTAGGATTTTTGAAACTCGTGTGTGTGTGTGTGTGTGTGTGTGTGTGTGTGTGTGTTTTCTAAGATTGTAATGAGAGAACTTGTTATGGTTGATTTAATTCATTTCCAGCAGCCCGGCAAAATAGTGTCAAATGGGCTAAAGAAATTGACCGACCAGCCTGGCAAAATAGTGTAAAATAGGCCCAATAAAATGCTAAATGTATACTCCATAATCTTTTCATTTCTTGATAAATTCTTGCTAGAAATCGCTTAAATGCTTAAATCTTTTTTTAATATTTTTTTACCAACAATATAAACTACATAAACGTAAATCAACATTGCAAACAAGTCTTGTTTACACAAGACCATAAAACAAATGAATAAATCAACATGTCTTTTTTACATATACACAATGTTGTGTGGACACTCATATATGCATCAAAATTCCCCCAAAAAAAAATTAAATTAAATTAAAAAAAAATACAACAAATAAATACCTAAATCCCCAAATTCCTATCACTATACACTCAAAAAAACACATGGCAAATCAACTATTCAAAAAAAAAAAACAATGCATATGCCTAAACCCTTCCATATGATCATCTAACAATGCCCGCCTCTCGTTGAAAACTCCCCGGGAGGAAAGAAAAAAATCCAACTAACCCACACATCTAATGACTTCGGCGCATGCGAATAATAATAATGAAAAATATACAAATAACACTGCCGTATAAAAAATAAATAAATCTACGATTATGCACACATATCTGGCAGAGGGAAATGGTTGTGACGAAACTTTGTGATGACATCATCATCACCGTCATCAATCGGCTCGTTGATGTAAAAATACGAAGCCTGAATTTTCACGTATTAAAGGGGGTGGTTCCACATCGGCCACATCTACTGTTTGCATGGATTTGGAGATGTCATCGACAGAGAATGGAATGCTGCAAATGGCATTTTGGTAAATACAAAATGTGTTTTGAAGTACTCGTGTAAAATCCTCGTTTAGGACACAAACTTCAGGTAATAATGAAGAGCATGTTCTTACCTTGAGTCGTCGTCTAACAGAAATGAACTGCTCACTCCGTTGCTCGAGTCCTCTGTCATCATGACTCGAATACTTGAAATGACCTGACGAAATAAAAATAAATAAAGAAACATATCAAAACTATATGTCTATGTACAAAGTCGAGAAACTTGTAAGGATGAAAAAGATTCGAGTTTTAAGAACTGACTTACATCTGAAGAAACACTATGAGTGCCGTATATGTCGTCCCAATACATTGTACTTATCCTGTATATTTGCTGTATGCTAAGCACCTGCAAAAACGACAAAATTGTTTGTTATAAAAATCAACGAGGAAAAAATAAATTAAATAAAAAGATGGTGCAAAAAAAGAAAAAGTTTAACTCACCGGACAGAGTTCGTTTGTTATTTCATTTAAGGTCTTCTTGGGCTTTTGATGTATAACCTTTCAATACAGGAGAGTCCAAATAATGAAAATTTTCAGACAAAAAAAAAGGAAAAAAAAAAAAGGAAATCGATGGAAGTGGACAAGGGTGTGTCTGATTCTTACCAAGAACCCAACTGCCTGTCTGATATGCTTCAGTTCATCCCAAGCTGATCCTGCATACTGTTATTACAGGAAAGTGTCGGTTTCGGTAATTAGTTTAGGCAAGGGAAAAAAAGAAAACGGAAACCTATGAAACAAAATCTTACTTCCTCAGTTGCAAAAAGACACCATTGTTCCAATTCAGCCAGCCCAGCTTTTACATACTCCCCATTACTGAATGAGCAGCACTCGCGTCGTAAAAGAAGACTGAAAAAAGTCGGTAAAAAGTTAATACGGCGTCTGAAAATGTTTCCCGTAATACGTAATTCAAGAGTCCTAGAAAGACGGACTTACCTGTTGAATAATTGGACATTGATAAACGAGAACATTTGAGTGAAAATCTTCCGGACAAGGAAAGCAGGTACCTGTAATGACACCACAAATGAGACGAGCCAAAAAAGAAACTTTTATTGAAAAAAATAACAAAAGCAAAATTTTGTTCTTACATAGTTTGCTTTCATCGTCTTCGAGTAAGCATCTAGGCTTCTTACAATGCTCTGCCAATGAGCAATTAGGGCTTGTTGAGCAACGGCATTATGCGGACGCCCTTTCACTAAACTCGAACGAGACGTTCGCGGTGCCTGCATTTAATAAGCAGTTGTTTCAGCCAAATAAAATAAATAAAGCAATTTAAAAGCATGCTCAAGATTATATATATATATATATATATATATATATATATATATATATATATATATTATTACTTACTTGGATGCATAAACCGAGCAAAGGGGAAATCTCTTTCTTTAGATTGTCTCTAATCATTCCGTATATTTTCTCCAAGAAAGCAGTAAGTTGCTGCTTGAACAACAAAGCAGGATATTTCGCCTCAACTTGCCTTAAATCATCGAGTCTACCAAGCGTTCGTCCATTGAGAAACGGAAGTCCAGCACTTTGAGGGGTCGCTCTCAATCCCTTCAAAAATAAAATAAACCGGGTATAAATTAAATTAAACAAATTTAACAAAACATGGTAGCAATATATATACATGCATGTATCTATATATGTGTGTATGTATATACTTGAGACATCCTTCCGAAAAGAGAAGCTGATGAAGATCTTCGCCTTTGTGGGGTCAAGCTAGCTGCACCGCTTGCTTTGAGTGTGTGTTGTAAAAGCATTAGCAATGTGGATGTATTACATAGCCAGTATGCTAAAACATCGTTGTTATCGGCAACCTAGGACAGAAATTCTATGAAATTAGCATTTTTTTTTGAGGATGCAAAATGCATTTGCCAAAAGAGTAGGCGACGCTTGATTGGATTTGTTACCTCTATGGACGAAGATATGGTTTGAATTATACGGTCAAACACGGTGGTCCTTTCAACCTCAAACGACCTCCAGTGAAGAAGGCATTTGTAAATAATACACGCCGCCACAGGTTTACCGCCAGAAAATCCCAAATCTTGTGAGATGCACTTTATCAACAGATCCTGGTTGTCCTGTCAAGACAACATAGTTTTAGGACAAACAAACAAACATGTCAACACACACACACACACACACACACACACACACACACACACACACACACACACACACACACACATATATAAACACGTACTTGCTGCTTTTCATTAAGAGACTTCTGGGGTTTTTCCTCGGATTCGGGCTCCTTGGGATTCACAATAGCAAGGGTCAAGTCCTGTGACAAACAATAATTAGTGAGCACTCGTCACATTTACGAGCCCTTTAGTACATTGATATAGATTACGAAAAAATAATGTACCCTTACATTGTTGGTCTTCGTTTCTCCACTGAGAATATTTCCGTTATCCGGAGTTCTCTGTAATAGATATCATCGGGGAAGATAAGAATATCTCTAACACGAACCAATATGATTAAAATATTTAAAAATATCAGTACCTGAACAATCATTGTCCTAGATCGAGCAGATATAGCCTTCCCTGTAGGTGACATTGTCAGAGCTTGTTGTCGGAGTACTTGATTTTCCGACTCGGAATTCGATAGCTTCTCTTCAAGCCTGGTATATTTAAAAAAAAAAAAAAGGGGTTACGATTTTGAAAAACATAATAATAGTACATGATAAGTTAAATACGAAAGCAATGTTTTACAGTTAAATTACCTCTGTACGGAATCTTGAAGCTGATCCACTTTCGATCCTGCTTCTTCGAGTTTTTTAGCCAAATCCGTATTTCTAGCCTCTGCATCGGAACATGCTTTCTTCGCCTCTTCCGCAGTCAATTTTTCTGATAGCAGTGAAGCCTGTAAAAAAAATAATAACGATGAAGCTTATTGGTCACTGTCGCATTCACTAAATACGATACAATATTTGTTAATAGATTCGTTCGGCGTACACTCTTACCTTAAGATTCTCTACCTCGGCTGATAATGCATCGATCTTTGCAGTGTCTTGAACCAAAACCGGGGTTTCTTTAATGATTGGAGGAGCTTCTTCGATTGCTTTCCGTGCTAGTTCTTGTTCTTTTACGACTCTAGCATTTGCTTCTTCTACCTGTATTTGCATCGAGTGCAATGCCTCCTGTAATTTCGCAATTTCTTGCGATTTCGTTTCCTCCAACTCAGTCTGCACTCGACAAAAAGAGAAAAGAAAGAAAAAAAAAAACAAAAAACGGCAGTCAAATTTCAGTGCATTAATAGGAAGGATCGTATTTAAAAAACGTCCACGAAAATTGATGAATGAATTAATTACCCTTAACCGCTTCTCGAACTGCACACGCCACGTAAGCTCCTCTACTTTCTTTTCGAGCTTATCTTTGGCTTCTTTTAGTGCCCCTGTTTCTCTTGCAGCCTGTCACAATAATAAGCAAATTGTCATGCAAAAGTTCATAGATAAACCTATTTTCAGACAAGGAACATATGTATATATAGCAGACCGATTTGAGCATCCGAAGCTCTCTCCGAGCCACACGCCCCCTCCAACCACACTGTGTAACAACAGCAGCCTTCTCGAGATTCTTGTAATAAGAATATTCTCTGTGACCACGCCATTGAGCCTGCACAAATAGTCAACAATGAAATCACATAATTCTTCTGGTGTATCATTTTTTTTTTATTCTTTTTTTTTTTTGACGGACTATTTCAGTATTAACCTGAATCTTGATCGAAGCCTTAGTCTGCTTTCTGAATCTGAATTCAGTACGAGCAATCATTGCTCTCATGCCAGCCTGGACTCTTACAGCAGAATCCTGCAAAGTCAGGTACGATTTTCGAGCAATGTAACGCCTGAAGTTCTTCTGGATTTTCAGACTGGCAGATTCACGTCTCAATTCCGCATAAAATTCGCAAGCAGATATAGCTGCACAATTATTATAAGAAAAAAAAAATTAAATGCTTCCTCATAAATACTTCTTTCATCTTAAATAAGTAGAGCATTAATCTGAAAATTACTAAATTAGAGTTACCTCGCCAACAAGATTGCAATTTAATAGCCGCATAGCGCAAAGAAACAAACTCTTTACGAGCAATGTAAGTACGAATCTGCCTTTGAATAGTTCTGGCTGCATTCCCAAGAACCTCTGATCTCCTTGTGTCCAGCTCAGCCATCTGACCAGCTCGTAAGAACACTTTCGTCTTACCTAACTGCAAAAACCAGGCATAATATAGTAATTATTTACGTAATTAAATAATCCTACAGTATCATTTAACGAAAAAAATAAGGTATTCGGGTAAAATTATACCTGATAGCCCTTTAACCCCATTCTGTCCAGAATCAACTGACATGCAACCTTGTCATCGGAGCTGCAGGGCAAGTTATTGTCAATTAATACAGATGATTTTTAAGATACAAAAAAAAAAATTAAATAAGATATAGAAAAAGACTTACTTTCCTTCCAATGCTTCAGGAGCAAGAAGGCCAAATCGGAGAAGAAATTCGTCAAATGTACGTCTTGTGGGGTATCCAGCACAGCTAATTCTGATAGCTTCTAGAACACCCTGTAATAAAAATGAAATTTATTACCACACTTTAAACATGGGGAGAGATTGACAGAAGCTACAAAAGTCAAACTGTGCTGACTAGGGTTGAAATTACTTACACCACATCGCAGTTGCTGAATTACATTTTCACTCTCGAAAATGGCGGGCTTGAGAACATTATTCGGCTTCACGCATCTGATGTAGTGAGGTTCTGTGTGACTTAACGTTTCCATTAAAGATTGCAGTTGTAGCTGCAAGCAAACAAAGAATATCCTTTTCTTGTTCACACGGCGTTCACAGTATTTGTATAGCATATAAAATTATTACCAGCAGAGATGAAACGGCATTTAAATCGGGGGGTTTCGGAAGTAAAGAGAATGCAAAAGAACCTTAAAGCGTGATCCTATGGAAGAAAATTTCGAGGATTTAGATGAGTCTTCAGGTAGAGCAGGAAACAAACTAGCTACAAAGGAACACTTTGAAGCTGTTAATAAATCTTGATGTTCTGCCACTACGTAATCTTTGTTCTTATCGAGGAACAAATCTGCCAGATAAGTTACCTGCAACAACCGACGATTATTTTTTAGTATATTTTTACGGAATCCGACATTTCAAAATTAAATGTACATTAATTACCTCCCCGGCATAGTGAGCTATAGTGAAATTGGTGCGAGAAAGCTTCGGTTTGATAAAGCGCTTATTTTTTCCAAACGTCTGATACAACTTCTGAGCAAATGTCTCGTGGGTAGATTTCGGAAACATACTGCCAAGAAAACGGTAAGTGTTAGCGATGAAAAACACTAGAAAATATACAAAGAACGATGAAATATGTAAGGAGTAAATGAGTATAAAGATTATCGGAATGAATACCAAGCTTCGTCTAGTAATGCAATTATTCCTCCCGGTTTCTGCAAAAAAAATTAAAAAATTAAATCAGTAGTTCTAGTGACAGAATACGACAGACAAAAACGAAACACAACTTAAATGATACTCATTTAGTCAGACCTTCTCAATTAGATCAAGAACATCTTGGTTATCGACAAACTCGATGTAGCTCCAGTTTATCTCTTCTTTTTCATAGTCTTCTTGTTCCATTTTAAAAACATGCTGAAATTACGAAAGTTTAAAAAAAAAAACTCCAATTAGTACATCAAGTCGATACGTGGAATTCGAAAAATCACGACTTCGAAGGAAAATTAATGACCTGGTTAAAATGTTGCTGCAGTTTTTCATTGGTAAAATTGATACAGAACTGCTCGAAACTGTTAAAACATTGTTAGAACTAAGAATGTCAGGGAAACATATATATATATATATATATATATATATATATATATATATATATATATATATATATATAT
>NW_012194914.1:3467-19069 GCF_000504015.1 Erythranthe guttata | reverse complement strand
ACGGTGTCAGTCAAACCACAAGGAAATCGAATGGACCCCACCACAAACCTCAAACCCAACCGAATTATCATGTGAACACCTGGTCTTAGTTGGACTACATGGCTTATAAAAAGACTGAGACCCGCCTCCCCCCTTTACATTTGGTTTAATACGTTTAAAATCTGAAATGTTAAAAGTCGTTTCAGATTTACTAGTACCGTCGTGATATCAAACGTGAATTTGCCTCGTTTCTGGTCAGAATTTTGGCAGAATTCAAAACCGACAAAAACTGAAGTCCTTTAAGTTAGCTTTTTAATCCAGTTTGAATCATCGTACGACAAAGTTATGCATGAATGAATTATATATGCTTTGAGTTTTAGATGAATCAAAATATCAAAGTTGCGAGCACTGTTCGTTGATTCATTCATATCTTTATCGGCTAACATCCAATCCTGTCAATTGAAGTTAAATTAAAAATCGAACACAAAAAGCTAATGATTCCTTGTTTTGAGTTTTACCAAATTCAGCCTAGAACTGAACAAATTCTCGTTCAAAGTCAAAATCGTATTACTTAAAAATGAAACTGACATTTATAACGCCCCATTCGAAATTCGTCTATAATCAGATTTTTGAACTTATGTAACATATATCATCCAAATATACACAACACATCATTAATCATTAATCATTAATCATTAATCATTAATCATAATTCCATACATCAGCCGCATGACGATAATTGATCCAACGGCTGATGTCAAGAGTTGATTAATTTCTTTATTTATTGATTCGGAAAATCGTTATGCATTGCACATCCATTCCAACTGTGTACACACTATACATACACAAGAACACATTTAATATTTGAAGGAATAAATAACGGCATTTTAGGAATTTTTACAACCGTTCCTCCGCCCAGCAGCGCTTCATTTCAAATTCCCATTTTCCCCTCTCTCTCTCTCTCTCTCTCTCTCTCTTTCTCTCTCCTCAACCAAACATTCTCTTCATGAATTGAGTGAAAAATTAGGTAAAAACAAATTTGCAACTTTTAGGGCCCCAATTTCTAATTATCTTCACTGTATGTATCATCATTCATTTTTTCACCACTCGTCATTACTTAATCTTTTTCCTTGTAATTTGGGTTCTGAATCTCTGCATTTAATTAAATAATTATTTACCATTTTGCAATTCACTGTTAACGGTAGTTTTACCACTGACCCTTTTTTTTTTTTTTTTTTTTTTTATAATTAATTTCAGTGTAAATCTGAGATTGAAGTAAGTGGTTTGGTTTCAACATACGCAAATGGGTTGGAAGAATGTCATCTCCTTTTGTCCTGCTCCCAATTTCCGGAACATGTTCCAGGTTTGTTTCCTGTTTTTTTTAAATTAATTAATTAATTTATTTTTCCCCCTTCAAGAAATTATTTAAATTAAGCCGAGTTTCTTTTGTATTTTATTAAGAGATTTGACTTCCATAAGTTGCTGTTGGTTTGAATTTAATATGCATTAGGTATACAGTAGAATGTTGTAATTGTTTGTCGTCTCGAAAATCGAAATGTTAAATAGCTCCTTTATTTATTTCCAATTTTTTGATATGATTCTTGATGCATTTTTTTTTTATTTTTTTATGTTGTAATAATCGAGCAGTTAAGACCAAACGAACACATGCTCGAATGCCGTCATACGATTAAGTCTCACGGGGGACAACTAATGAAGAACCACAAGCATGATTGGCTGATACTTATACTTCTTGTAATCATCGAGGTTATATTGAACATCATTCACCCGTTTTATCGATTCGTGGGAAAAGATATGATGATCGATCTCAAATATCCTATGAAAGAAAACACAGTCCCCATTTGGTCGGTTCCCGTGAGTTTCTTTTACAATCCTATAATTTTTTTTCAAGAATTATTATCGTTAACATATATTTCAAATGATACTTATTTATTTAGTTATTTGTTCGTTTTTTGGTGATTATAGTTGTATGCAGTTCTGCTGCCAATTGCCATCTTTGTGTTATACTATCTTCGGAGGAAAGATATATATGATCTGCATAATAGTATACTAGGTAAATATTATTTCGATTTTCTCCTTTTTCTGTACCGAATTTCAAATACGATATGCCCTTCCCTTTTGCTGAAGTCGTGATATTGGATTATAATAAAATGCAGGACTGTTATTTGCTGTGCTGATAACCGCAGTTCTTACAGACTCCATAAAAGATGGAGTTGGTCGACCCAGGCCCGATTTCTTCTGGCGTTGCTTTCCCGATGGCCGTGAAGTATGCCACCTTTTTTTCTAAATATGAAATCAATATATTAATTATATCTTTTTTTGATAAGTATATGAAATCATATATTAAACCAATTGTTCAGAAAATGATTTGCTATGTAATTCTAATGCTCGGTTTTTTCTTAAATCTTACGTGTTTTATTTTATCGACTGATAATTTATTTTTTCCCGTAAACAGGAGTACGATAATTGGGGCAATGTTGTTTGTCATGGTAAAGATAGTGATATAAGGGAAGGGCACAAGAGTTTCCCAAGTGGCCATACTTCATGTAATACTTTCTTCACATTTAAGTAACTTCTCGAAAAAAAAACAAAAGCGAACATAATTATAATCTGTTACGATGTTTTTTTTTTATCAGGGTCGTTTGCGGGTCTTGGTTTTCTAGCACTATACTTGTCGGGAAAAATCAAATGCTTCGATCGGAGGGGACACGTGGCGAAATTATGCGTTCTTTTTCTTCCGATTCTTGCTGCATGTCTTGTTGGTGTTTCTCGTGTGGATGATTACTGGCATCACTGGCAAGATGTCTTTGCTGGGGGTCTGTTAGGTTCGTTTCTCGTTTTTCGACGTTAAAAAAATAATTAAAATTGGTTAATATCGCTACTTAATTTATTTTCTTTTTTGTTATAATTTGCAGGGCTTGTGGTGGCTATTTTTTGCTACCTGCAGTTTTCCCAGCTCCATACGACACAGAAGGTAATTTTGTCAAATATTTTCTCTTTCTAATTATTTGTTTAAATAATTAAATATATTTCTTTCATCCCAATAGTTAATTTAAAAACAAAAAAAAAAAGGAATTCTTGTATAAAAATGAAGATAAGTGAGTCACAATTCTGTTACTCTTGTTTTACTGCAGGGTGGGGCCCGTACGCGTATTTTCGAGCGGTAGAGGAATCTCGTACGAGTGCTCAGCCTTCGATTGTCGAAGATATTAACAACCAACAACAACAGTATAGAGGAAACAATGTCGACTCAACTTTTGATGCAATGGAGTCGGGAATAAGGTAGAACTGGAAATTATTAACATCGTATTTCCTTCGTAACCAAAATCTCTTGTTAATATGTTTGGCTGCTCAATTTGTTTAGTTTCTCTTATTTCTCATTGTGAAGAGTTGTTTGATGATTTGGAACCCCTTTTGATTTGTAATCGGAGTGAATTCGCACTTTCTAGCTTGTATAAAATCTATTTTGCGGTTTGCTTACTAAGGACTCGTTTGGTTAGCACTATTATGTTATGATTATTAAATAGTAGGGGCTAGTAAGACATTCGATTGACAAGATTCGAATTATTCAAACCCGCTATTAAAGTTGAAGCCGGCTATTAAGCGTTGCCATGTCACTAAATTAATAGCACTCCTCATACTATGATTAATTTTGTAGGGGGTGATCAAAACAATTTTATCCTTAAAATAATATGCGTGTAGAGTTGGATATCATATGGTTGTTGATATATGAAGATGTTCAACAACCACTTTAATTTGTCATTATCATTAAAAGTCACAAATATAGAAATTAGAACAAAGAAAAAAAAAAAGTAAATTATACATGTTATTGCCACATAGATGATGGGAAGGGCAATTTTGAGGAGAAAAAGTTGCTGCAAAATCGTACTTGTGACATACTTAAAGAAGTAGAAACATATGAGAATGAAGTAAATTTCACTTTTACCCATTCTTTTCTTCTCACATGCTAAAAGATTTCTTAACGCGTGATATAAAATGAGCAAATTACCAACCCCGTGGACAATGAAATGTATTACTTAATCTGGAGGGTCTTGTTATTTTTCATTTGCTAAATGAGGGTTATTACTATTTTTTTTTCCAAAAATTTATTGGATCACAAATATGGAATAATCGAAATAGCTGCCTTACAGCAACTATTTTATCCACTAATGCTTCCAATATTAGTAAAATTGAGGAGTAGCTGTAAAAATGGAATTCGTATCCTTATATGTTATAAGTTTGGGGGTTGGGGGATGATTTATCTTACTGAAATGATTTAGGCGGCAACAAAATTATGAATGTCGTTCACAATAGTCTTCTCTTTCTCTCTCTAAAAACCTCCAAATCCATTCAAACCCCAAAACCCCCCAAAAACCCCAAAATTCACCAAAACCCTCAATCTCTCTCACAAATCCTTCCAAATCCGAAAATCTCGTCAATTTGAAAGGTAATTAATCATCTAAAGTAGTTATATAAATTGAATTTGTGGTTAATCATGTGAAAATCCCCAGAAAATCACACAGGCGTGGAAACTGCTTTCACACGCCCATTTTGGGCGTGGGAAAATTAGTTCGGGCGTTCGGTCCAGACGCCGGTTCTGGACCGGTCGTCCAGTTCAATTTTTTTTTTTGCCCAGTATATACGAAATGATGTATTAATTTAAATAAGTATTAGTTAAAAAACTCGCTCTGGCCTAGTTGGTCAAGCGTCTCGTCTATTACACAATAGACCCGTGTTCGAGTCTTGGCAGCAGTGCGTGTATATATGAATTTTTTTGCCAGTAATGATTGGTCAGGTAAGTTGGTACTTTCACAATAAGGACTCGTGTTCGAATCTTTTAGCAGCACAAATATATAATTTTCGGGCGCTCGGTCTGGTTGTTTAGTTTGGCTCCACTTTATTTAAGTGGGAGACTGATCTTGACCGCCCAAATTAAAGTGATAAATTTGATCACATATCCACTTACTTAAATAGTTGAACGGGCTTCAACCATGTAGTACTCTTTGACTTCGTTGCTCCTCTCATCGCTATACATGTAGAGTAACGAGGAGAAAACTTTGTGGTCTCCTACTGTTGTTTTTTGACTATTTATATACTCTATTTTCTACTATAGTCTTGAGATTGGTGGGTGAGAGAAAATACTTGTGAGATTGAGAGCTTGAGAGTAAAAACACTTGCGAGAAGTGGAGTTGAGTCTTGGTGAGTTAATTAGGTGGGTTAAGTAGATTTAGGGTTCCTGTTTGAACTATGTGCTTGACACCTATTGGAGCTACCGTCGTTGTGGATTACTAGGCGTGGACTTGGACGAAGGGAACCGAACCAGTGCTGAAAAACGGTTCTATGTATTGGAATCAATCTGATAATATCAATCTTCATTTCATGTTTTTGTTCATATTTATTTACGAATGTAAATCCAACGGATACTCAATATTATATACTGTCTACTAAGGAGTACAACAAATAATCAAGAATTCCACTCTAAGAGAAAACAAATAAGGAATAATGAAGAAAATACAAAACAAAAATTAATAAAAAATGAGTTATAATCCGTATCTAAATTATTATTTCAAAACATGCAAAAAAAAAAAAAATAATAATAATAAAAAATAAAAACCACAACCATTAGACCAAAATTTGATATCGAATAGACTGGTATTGGTTAAACGCTTTTTTCAAGCATTATTTTATAAATAAACTAATATTTGAGAAATTGAGATGTATTTTATAACATCTCAATTTCTCAAATATTTGTTTTTTTAACTGCAAATGCTTTACAAAAGTCCAATATTTGAGAAATTGAGATGTGATACGGGCTTGTTTGACAATTAACAAATAGGCATAAGCCCATTAGGGTAAGCCCAACATGATAGGCCCACAACGAAGAACCCATGACGACTTAGCTCGGTATTATGAGCGAGGTCGTCGTATGGCGCGAACCTCGGAACCACGTGGGAGTACCTTAACTCGCCAGCCCAATACCAAAACGGGGTAAGGCGAGCCCAGGACAATACAGGCCCAAGATATATGACTTGGGGGAAAAGAGAAACCCTAAAAAAGGAAAGCCTTGGAGGCCAAGCTTTCCTCATCTATAAATAAGAGAATCAACACACACACACACACACGAGAATATACACTTATTACTATTACATTACATACACGTCTCTCCCTTTATTCCGATCACTGACTTGATCGTCGGAGCTTTCCCGCCGGGAACCCCTCCCGGCGTTGCAGGTCTGTCCACCGGAGTACGGACGAAGCTGGCTTGAGGAAGACGAAGACCTACGGACCAAATCAAGTGGCGCCGTCTGTGGGAAATAATCTAAAAATCTTGGGGATAACTTCCGGGAAAATATCAGATCTACCCCCGGAAGTCCAGATCTGAGCTATCGACGTAGAGAACAATGGAAGAAGGAGATATCACTGCCCGGAATTTGCAGAAGGATTTAGATGCAGTAGCTCGCGGTACACCGGCTGATCCATCGTCCGTTCAGAAAGATAAGTCGGGGTGTAGCTTCCTTACACCTGAAAAGGAGGGGCGGATCCCTTTCACCCCAAGCAGTCCCTCTTTTGAGTTCCAGGATGGCGAAGCTGCTTCAAGAAGGCCAGCCGCAACCCCCGCTCAGGCTCCCAATGAGCGTACATATACCCGGGACGAGGTGGAAACCATGATCACCGCGGCCATCCGAAACTACACCCAAAATTTACCTCACGATAACCGATTCAGGAGAGATCCCAGACGTTCTCCGAACGAAGGACGAGCTGAGGACGAGGGCGATAGTTATTCGGAGAACCGAGGGGGTAATAGTCATGGCGTTAGAACAGAAGTGGACAGCTTAAGACGCGATATAGATGAGTTGAAGGCCTTGCGAAGTGGGCCAGCGCGAGATCTCGTAGGATCTAGCCCTTTCGCTAGTCATCTCGATAGCGACCCTATACCAGCTAACTACCGACCGATTTTATTTGAGTACAACGGCACGTCAGATCCAGCTGAACACTTGAGTCGGTTTAACAACACTGCCTCACTTCACCAGCTCACAGAAGGGGTGAAGTGCCGTGCCTTTGTCACCACTCTAGCAGGTCCGGCCCAAGCATGGTTCGGACTGTTACCTGCCGGAACCATCCGATCTTTTGAACAACTTGCCAAAGCTTTCATGAACCAGTTCGCTAGCTCGAAGAAGTGTAAGAAGACCTCTCTGTCACTATTCAGCGTTCGTCAGAAGGAGAAAGAAAGTCTCAGAAACTATATCAAGCGATTCACTTCGGCTACCTTAGAAGTCCCCACTACCAGCGACGAGGTGCTCATGGCAGCTCTTTCGCAAGGACTGAGAGATGATGAGTTTTTCCGAGCTTTGGCGCTGGAACCTTCGCCCGATTTTGACCATCTCCTAGAGAGGGCGTCTAGGTTCATTAACTTAGAAGAAGCCCGGCAGCAGAAAGTAGAAGAATCTCACCAACCCGCAAACGCACGAGCCAACGAAGTAAAAAGAATCAAAGAACCACTGCTACCTCGAAGGGATGCTAGTACCCCCGGCCGAGGTATCGCCTCAGACGCTAAGGGATCACGATTCCAATCGTATCAGCCCCTTACGGCTCCTCTGTCCCAGGTGTTGTACGCGATCGAGAAGAGAGCTGATCTGCGGTGGCCTAGGACCGCTCGCGGAGCCCCCCGTCGAGATCCGACATTGGGTACTTTTTGCCGTTTTCATAACGAATACGGGCATACGACCGATGACTGCGCACATCTGAAAGACGAAGTTGAACGTCTCATCAGAGATAACAAGATCGGGGATTTTGTGAAGATAGATTCACCTCGAGGACAAAAGCGTGAAGCCCACTTCGGGAACCCGCCACGAGCACCGCCCCCACCGCCAGCGCCGAAAAGAGGGTACATTCAGATGATTTCAGGGGGTCCTACGGGAGGAGATACTCACCGGGCTAGGAGACGTCATCTCGGTAGCCTCAAAAATAATCATGAAGTTTGCCAAATCTCTACACCGAAGTATCGTCAATATCCCACTATCTCGTTCAGTCCTGAAGATGAAGCAGACCTAGATGATTTTCACTGTGACCCTCTCCTCATCACGATTAACGTGGGAGGATACGACGTCGCTCGCGCTTTCGTTGATCCCGGAAGTTCGGTGGACGTCATATCTTACGAGTGCTTCCTACAAATGGAGCTTGACCTCCCGGTTTTCCTCGTCACCACAGCGATATTTGGGTTCACAGGAGGGTCCCTAACGCCGATTGGACAAGTTAAAATCCCTGTCACTATAGGAACCCCACCTCGAACACGCACTCAAACTGTCAATTTTGTCATCGTTGAAGGGTCGCCGACCTCGTATAACATCGTGATAGGACGACCAATGTTACATACCTTTCGGGCGGTCCCTTCGACCATTCATCAAAAGCTTAAGTTCCCAGTTGACGGGATGGTGGGAGAGGTCAGAGGCGACCAAACCCAATCGAGATCATGTTATGTCGAAATGGTTAAGATAACAGAGAAAGGCCGACGCGATACCCTCACCAAAGAAGACTTGGGAGACGAGAAGCGCCCCCGAGTTGATCCAGAGGATAAAGTTAATCATGTACAACCCATGGACGAATTGATGACAATCGACCTCGTCCCCGGGATGATGAAACAAACCCGGATAAGTAAGGATTTAGAACCACCTCTTCGGGATGAGTTGATAGCATTATTACGGTCTAATGAAGACATCTATGCTTGGCAACCAAGTGACTTGACCGGTATATCGCCGCGAACTGCTGTACACAGGCTCAATTTACGGCCTGAGTGCAGGCCTGTCAAGCAAAAACGGCGACACTTCGGTATCGAAAAAGACGAAATCATACAGAAGGAAGTGCAGCGACTTCTGGAAATCGGGCATATCCGAGAAATCCAGTTCCCCACATGGCTGTCCAATGCGGTGTTAGTACAGAAAGCCAATGGCCAATGGCGAATGTGTATCGATTTCAGGGACTTAAACAAGGCTTGCCCAAAGGACGATTATCCCTTACCTCGCATAGATCAGCTTGTAGATGCCACTGCTGGATGCGAGCTACTTAGTATGATGGATGCCTCGCAAGGATACCACCAAATTCCGCTAGACGAAAAGGACCAGCCAGCAGTAAGTTTTGTCACCGCCACGGGGACTTACTGTTACGTGGTGATGCCTTTCGGCCTGAAAAATGCAGGAGCCACATATCAGCGATTGATGGATAGGATGTTTCGGGCCCAACTCGGACGCAACATTGAAGTTTATGTTGACGACATGTTAGTTAAAAGCAAGAGGCGCTCTACGCATCTCGCAGACCTAGCTGAGACCTTTGCAACTCTTCGTTTATATGGAATGAAGTTGAACCCTGCTAAGTGTGCATTCGCAGTACAAGCTGGAAAGTTCCTGGGATACATTGTTAATCGGGAAGGCATCAAGGTAAATCAAGATAAAGTGGAGGCCGTACTTCAGATGACACCTCCTCGTTCCATCAAGGAAGTCCAATCCTTGGCAGGAAAAGTTGTAGCCCTAGCTCGGTTTATATCGCGAATGGCTGATAAGAGCCTGCCTTTCTTCAAAGTACTAAGGAAAACAGCTCAGTTCGAATGGACCACCGAATGCCAGCTCGCATTCGAAGCATTAAAACGATCTCTTACTTGCCTGCCGATTCTTAGCACCCCTGAAAAGGGTGAAACCCTGTTTGTATACTTGTCAGTGGGTGATGAGTCCATCAGTTCGGTTTTGTTTAAGGAAGTTAATAATCAACAAAGACCGATCTACTATACTAGTAAGATCCTCACTACGTCGGAAAGCCGATATTCTGAAGTCGAAAAAATAGCATACGCGCTGGTCCTCACTACGCGACGACTCCGGCCTTATTTCCTGTCGCATACCATGGTGATTCGCACAAGCTTACCCCTTCGACAGACCCTAGGTCAACCTACCGCGTCAGGGCGAATTGTTAAATGGGCCATCGAGCTGGGACAGTACGAGATTCAATATCAACCCCGTACCTCGGTCAAAGGACAAGCGCTAGCGGATTTCATCCGAGAAACCACCAGGATACCCATCGAAAAAGAGTGGAAAATTTACGTGGATGGTTCATCTACAACCTCGGGAGCGGGGGCAGGGATAATAGTTATTGATCCCACTGGAACGGAAGTCGAGTTTGCCGTTAGGTTACCTCGGGTCTCCAATAATGAAGCAGAATATGAAGCCTTTATCCGAGGTATGGAGATCGCTCAAGAGCTCGGAGCGCGCGTGGTGCGAATATACTCCGACTCTCAATTGGTAATACACCAACTCGAAGGGGACTACGAAATAAAAAACGATAGAATGAGGAGTTATGTAAATAAAGCCCGAGCTGTGCAAGAAACTTTTGAAGTCTGTACCATGCATCAAATTCCGAGAAACGACAACCAGCGAGCTGACTTCCTCGCTAAAGTCGGGTCGTCAGTCGTCGATTGTATTGAAAGAAAGATCACTATCCTTATTGCCCCTACCCCAACACCGGGCATAATGGTAATAGACGAAGAGCCCGATTGGAGAACGCCTTTATTCAAATACTTCAGAGGAGAGCGAGCTGGCACCAAGAGAGAGCAGCACCGCTTGGCATATAAGGCAAGGCACTTTTTCGTACGGCATGGGACATTATATAAAAGAAACTTCACCACAGTAGATGCAAGGTGTTTGGGAAAGCAGGAGATAAAGCATGTTCTGGATGAAGTACATCGAGGTGGTTGTGGTGAGCATGGAGGAGCTCGGGCCCTCATGCAGAAACTACATCGGGCCGGATATTACTGGCCTGGCATGAAGAAGGACACGCACCGATATGTTCAACACTGCATACAATGCCAAAAATATGCCTCGCTCATCCACAAGCCGGGGGAGGAAATGACCATCATGAGTGCTCCATGCCCTTTCGCCCAATGGGGAATCGACCTGGTGGGGCCATCCCCTCAAACCACGGGTCGGAAAAAGTTCATCATTGTCGCGGTAGACTACTTTACTAAGTGGGTTGAAGCTGAAGCCTTATCGAAAATCTCAGAAGACGAGGTCATGCACTTCATTTGGAAAAATATCTGCTGTCGCTTTGGCCTACCTCGAAGCCTTGTATCGGACAACGGCACTCAGTTCAACGGCAAGAAAATCCGAGCGTGGTGCGAAGAGATGAAAATTGCACAAAAATTTGTAGCAGTAGCGCACCCCCAGGCCAATGGACAAGTGGAGTCCGTAAACCGGACCATTGTCAATGGGTTGAAAAAAAGGTTAGACGAGCTAGGTGGAAGTTGGGTAGACGAGTTGCCCTCCGTCCTCTGGTCTTACCGGACCACAACCAAAGCAGCTACTGGCGAAACACCGTTCCGGTTAACCTATGGAACTGAAGCAGTTATACCGGTCGAAGTGGCAATGGACACGCTCCGCATCGCCGCATTTGACGAAGTAACAAACGATGATGCTTTAAGATCACAGCTGGACGAAGTTTTCGATCTCCGGGAAACGGCGTATTTGCACATGGAAAGAAGTAAAAACTTGATCAAAGCTCGGTATGATCAGGGGGTGCGGTCCCGCTCATTCCAGATCGGAGACCTCGTCTTGCGACGAGCTGACGCGCTAAAACACACGGGAAAGTTGGAGGCTAATTGGGAAGGACCATACACAGTCACCAGGTGTTTGGCCGGCGGAGGGTATGAGTTGGCAGACATCGACGGGAAGCCGTTACCTCGGGCTTGGAACATAATACATCTGAAACGCTTCTTCGCGTAAAAAAAAAAAAAAAAAAAAAAAAAAAAAAAAAAAAAAAAAAAAAAAAAAAGAGAGAGAGAGAAAGAAATGAGATCGAGGCAATTACGCACAAAAAACCATTAATAAACATCCATTTTCCGATCTGGGCTAGGCCCCGTGGTTTTTTCTCTCCTTATTTGGAGGGTTTCCACGTTAAAAAATCCTTGTGTTATTTATTTAAGTTTTCATTGTGGCGTTAAATCGCAAGTTATAACTGTGGCGTTAACTCGCGTGTTTTACCGTAGCGTTAACTCGCGTGTTCTACTGTGGCGTAACTCGCGTGTTTCATTGTGGCGTTAACTCGCGTGTTTCATTGTGGCGTTAACTCGCGTGTTTTACCGTGGCGTTAAATCGCGTGTTTCATTGTGGCGTTAAATCGCGTGTTTCATTGTGGCGTTAACTCGCGTGTTTTACCGTGGCGTTAACTCGTGTGTTTTACCGTGGCGTTAAATCGCGTGTTTCATTGTGGCGTTAAATCGCGTGTTTTACCGTAGCGTTAACTCGCGTGTTTCAGGGTGGCGTTAAATCGCGTGTTTCATTGTGGCGTTAACTCGCGTGTTCTATTGTGGCGATTAAATCGCGTGTTCTACTGTGGCGTTAAATCGCGTGTTCTTCTGTGGCGTTAACTCGCGTGTTTCATTGTGGCGTTAACTCGCGTGTTTTATTGTGGCGTTAAATCGCGTGTTTCATTGTGGCGATTAACTCGCGTGTTTCATTGTGGCGTTAACTCGCGTGTTTCATTGTGGCGTTAAATCGCGTGTTTCATTGTGGCGTTAAATCGCGTGTTCCATTGTGGCGTTAAATCGCGTATCTCATTGTGGCGTTAACTCGCGTGTTTCATTGTGGCGTTAACTCGCGTGTTTTACTGTGGCGTTAACTCGCGTGTTTCATTGTGGCGTTAACTCGCGTGTTTCATTGTGGCATCAACTCGCGTATTCGTAAGCAAAATATTAAGATTGGGTACTAAGTTAAAATATAGGAGTGGTACAAGATTGAAATGATGGATAAGCTTAACGAATAAACACTACTGAAGATCAGTGGGGATATTGACAGACTAAGTCTGAAGGCCAAAACGACACAGATATAAAAGCTCGAAGTAAAAACTTGAAAAACGGAGGAGTTGTTAAAGATACATGACAGAAAGAAATAAGGAAGGTAATGTTTAAAAATACATAATCAAAATACAAGCAAGAAAATGGCTAAGTTTTTGGCAGCCTTCACTTCGGGACCGCCGCGTCTGCTTCACTTCGATTCTCAGCATCTGGAGGGGACGGTGAGACGAGTTCCGGCTGTACATCGTTTGGAATGGTCACTGTCCCAAGGGCCCCAATGTCTCCGGCGAAGTCGGTAATGGCCCCTTGACGGGAGAACTCTTCGACGAGGCCTTGATAAACCGGCCTCCACCATTCTAAGTTGGGATCTTCATTAACATCCCCCTCAAAACCCGGAATCACGTCGTCGGGGAGGTCCTCCGCCAGTTCATTCTCCACCAACGGGAACTCGATGCCGGCACCGCCCAACCTCTTCCGAACAGCCGCAACCGCCGACGAAAAGAAGAAACGAGCTAAACCTGAAGCTTCTCGAGTAAAAGTGGTGGAACGCCATAATCGGTGAAAGAAGCGGCGAACAAACTCCTCGATGAAGCGAAGACCCTCAGGCGACCCCGGGAACAACCTTTGCCCCTCTTTCACCCCTTCGGTGAAATTAGTGGAAGCCTGTACTCCAGCTGCGAACAGCTCGTTGGAAAGCCCCTTAGCTTTCTCCTCCAAGCTGGCATTGTGGGATACAAGGGAGTCTTTTTCAGCCTCAAGGATTTTCTCTCTCTCTTTCAGCCTCTTCACTTCGGCAAACAGCCCCTCCTTCGATGACTCCGACATCCCCAGACTCTCTTTCAAGCCCCGGACTTCCTTCCGGAGCTGAATCACCTCTTTCCTCTGATTATCATACGCCTCGCGCGAGACATCATCCCACCCCAGGGGACCCGAAAAGGCGATGGCGAATTGCTGCACTCACAAAGAGGTTAAATAGAGTTAATCTTAAATACAAGATGCAATGGCAAAGACCGATTCACAAGAACAGAGTGAAACAAACCTATGTAATGTTATGAAGAAGCAACTCAAGTCGGTCGCCCTTACTCATTTGCCCGAAGTGGGCGACATCGGTGGGGAATGCCAAGGACCGGCACGCAGCAATAGCGTTTTCAGCATTCCGGCAGAGGTACAGTCCAAAGTCGGCCGGTAATGATGACCCAGCCGCCCCAAGGGCCAACTCAGACCTCCGTTTCTTCGGAGCAGGTTCTCTCTCTACCACCTCTTCGGTTGAGGAAGGAGGCGGTGACGAGGCGAGAACTATTGCGGAGGATTGTTTAGGAAGTTCAGAATCCTCAGTTCGCGAGGGAGGTCCACCGCGGGCGCGAGGAGGAGCGGCGCTTTTCTTCGACGGCCTGGGCCTTAGAGCCCCTTCTTCCGAAGATCTTTTCTCGGATTCAGCGATTAGAGGGCGCTGAAACTCGGACGCCCCGAACCCAGGTTCCGGCTCGGAGGGACGGGTAGCCGGCTTGTCACCTCGGAACATCCTCTTCATCCTTAGATCTACGCACCAAAACAAACGGGCAAGGAGAGATACGTGGGTGAGAAACAAGACATACAAGTACATAACTAGCGAAGCAACAAAAAACAAACCGACCAAAGTAAGACAATGAGTCGAAGTAAGAATTAGTGTTATAACCAAACCCACCTAAATCTTCCCGAGTTAGAGAATACGTGCCGTTGTCGTGAAAACGGAAGTGGCGAAGCATCGGCGGAAAGCTGGTGAGGCTATCCGGGACGCCGTGGCTCGATTGAAAGTGGGATATCATTTTTAACAAACATTCGTCAACCGCCAAAGGTTTCCCCCTTTTCTTTTCGGGCAGGGTGGCGAGCCAAGGACACAAATAAGGCGTGTCAACAGGATTTCTGGCAAAGAAATAGTGACCTTGCCACCCATCGGTTTTATTAGGTGGCATCAGAATCTTAAAACCCGGACGAGCCGAGATAGAGACATGGAAAGGACTCGAATTCTTTAATACCATTACACTCCGGAAGCGAGCCGGTGTGGGAATCACCCCCGACCAGGCGCACAACATGCGAAATCCGGTCATGATTATTATGGCATGGGGGTGGAATTGGTTAAGGGACACGTTACATAATTGGGCAATCTCGGAAAACCAGGGCGAGATGGGAAAAGACAGACCGAAATAGAATTGCTCTGAAAACCAAGTACTAAAACCTAAAGGAGGGTTTAGAGGGCGATCATCTCGCGAAGGTAGAATCAATTCGACATCGGTAGGGAGGCCTATGTCGCGAACTAAGTTAGTTAGATCTGTCTCGCTTAAAGTACTAGGTCCCCATTGGTCATCCAAATCTCGTCCTTCAGATAAGGAAGGGGAACCACTCCTCGCAGAAGACGAAATCTCTTTTCTGCCCCTCTTCTTGGGCCGTTCTAAGAGTTTGCCCGAGGGGGAGAAGTAGGGTCCCTCCTCCGACGAGGAAGAAATGGAAAGAGCAGGGTTTTCACCCCCCTCCCCGGAGGGCACTTTTTGGCCGAAAGGATCGGGAGAACGGGCAGACATTATCAATTCGAAGAGTAAAGGCGGGGGTAATAAGAGATGGGGGAAAGAAGTAGTACCTTTGTCGGGGTAGAAAATGGGCACGAAGGATAAGATCTCTGTCTCGGAAAAGCAGGTTCGCCGGAGAAGAAGTAATAAGAGAAGAGAAAGCACGAGGGTGGAAAAAGGAAAAATCTAAAAAAATGGCAAGGGCCAGGTATTTATAGAAGAAGAAAAAGGAG
>NW_012194912.1:5484-18808 GCF_000504015.1 Erythranthe guttata | reverse complement strand
GTCGGACCCCTACTGGGCGCTTTCAATACAGACCACCGCCCCATTGTTTCATTGTTGTTGTTCTTTTTCTTCTCTGACTTTTTTTTTGGAATCCAATTCTCGAATCTTAATTTTCTTAATTGGAGTTTTTGGTTGAATTCTTATATATAAGGCTAATTTTGTGTTCAATCAATAGTATAATGTAGGTTTTGTTTTTGTTGAAATTGTGTGGTGTTATTTACAGATTTATAGATATTTTCGTACAACAATATAGTTGTTTTCGTACATCAATATAGTTGTTTTCGTACAGCAATATAGTTGTTTTCGTACAACAATATAGTTGTTTTCGTCAGCAATATAGTTGTTTTTATTACTTTTTAGTTGAATGTAATAGTTGATTTTGATAAATGAGAGTTGTTGGAGATATATAGTTGTTTTAGTCATATTGTTTTAATAACAGTTGTTTTAATAATAGTTGTTTTATTGAAATATAGTTGTTTTAAGTGAAGACAAAAAAATATAGTAAAAAAATATTTTTTAAAAATATAATAAAAAAGTTAAAAAAATATTTTTTTAAAATATTTTTTTTAAAATAAGAAATAAATAAAAAAATGAAAATTAAAATGAAAATACAAAATAATAAAAAAATAAAAGTGTATCAAAGTAGTTTATAATAGGTAGTGAATAGAGGAAGGGTAAATTTGAGAATAAAAAAAGGATGGGTCTCCCACTAATAAAGAAAAAGGAGCTGGATCCATCCTTATTAAAATAAAGGTGGATGGGGTTCTCACTAATAGTCCCTAATATATAATGATAATGATAATATTTAAATAAAATGCAACAAATAATAAATAAAGATAATGATAATATTTTAATAATGACAATGCTAGTATTTAAATAAAGGGCTAATGGCAAAGATGGACATGACAAGGGACTTAAATGCACATTGGTCCACACACAAAATAGTCTTTCAAATTAACCCATCCCCATATTTTTTGTCTCAAATACCCTCCCTAATATTTTTTATCAATTCAATCCATTATACTCTAACTTCCTCAATATTACACATGGATCTCGTATTTAAGCAAATATATCAGATTAACCCCTATTTTAATAATTTTTTGAAAAAATAATTTTTTTTCAGACAATAATTTATTTTATGAATTTTTCTTTCCAGCTAGATTCCGGCGTTGACTTTTTTTTCTCTTTTTTAACTTTTTTTTTCTGAACTTTTTTTCCTGCCGGTCTTGGGCGTTGATTTTTTTATTCTATTTTGAATTTTTTTCTTCAAAAAAATTATTTTAATTAGTGTTAGTGTCTTAGCTGCTAAATTACTATCTCCAACAATAATTTAATTGTTTGAGACAGTAATATTGAATACCAAAACAGTAATATTACTAATATTACTGTCTCAAACAGTAATATTCCTAATATACTGTCCCAAACAGTAATATTATTGCTTGAGACGGTAATATTACAGTCGAAGATAGCAAATTGCAGGCCGAGACGATAAAATTAATTAATACAATAAAATTACTGTCTCGGACAGTTAAATTACTGTGTTCGACAGTTCAATTATTGTTGGAGACAGTAACTTAACATCCAAGATAGTAATATTAATTAAAATATTTTGTTTAAGAAAAAACAAAATTTCACCAAAAAAAAAAAAAGTCAATTAACAGTTAAATTATTGTTAAATTATTGTTGGAAACAGTAATTTAGCAGCCAAGACAGTAATATTAATTTAAATAATTTTTTTTGCAGAAAAAAAAAATTCAAAAAAAGAAAACAAGTCAATTAATAGTTAAATTACTGTTTCCGACAGTTAATTACTGTTGGAGACAGTAATTTAGAAGCAAGACAGTAATATTAATTAAATATTTCTTTTAAGAAAAATAAAATAAAATAAAATAATAAAAAATATCAACGCCAGAGACCAGCGGTCAACGGCGGCTGACCGACGATCTCCGACGGTGGCAGGTCAAAATTGGGTTCAAAATTGGAATAAGGGTCAAAATTAGTTAATAGATGAAATTGGGCTAGATTGGGATGGGGTGTAAATCATGAAATTGAAGTTGAGTTGAGTTTCAAGGAATTGGGGACAATTTTGGTATATACATATAAAAGGGTTTTCCTTATTTGCAAATAAGTTTGAATGAACTGGAATTATTTGAAAGACAAAAAAGTTGGATGTCCCCTTTTTTAATTAAGTGCCCTTGTCAGGGCCTCTTTGACATTAACCCTTAAATAAAATGCAACAAATTATAAATAATGACAATACTATTATTTAAATAAAAATGCAAAAACTAATAAATAATGATAAATATAATATTTAAAAAGACATACCTTTTCTGCCTCCATTGTGTCTAGGAGCTTTCGGACCTGTTCCAGCTCCTAGCCACCCTTACGAGGTTTCCACCTCCTACAACAAGCATGTATCTCCGTATAAGCTAGATTCCTAGGTGCTCCAAAAAAGTAGGGAAGTACTCGTCAGGGCCGGTCCCAGGGTCTCGGAGGCCTGAGGCGAGAAACGAAAACGAGGCCTCTCTTAATTACCAACTTTATTTTGAGTTATCAACTCATTCCTCAACCACAATTCCACAACTTCATCTTCGACATAGTTTTGGAAGATAATTTATTTAAATCTAAGAGCTCCGTTTGTAATTTTTTATAATATCCCAACTCAAACTTTTCTATTGCTCACTGTGTCGATAGATACTCAACCCCTGAAATTCCAAAATATACAGTATAATACAAAAGAGCCAAATTATTGAACCCAAAATATAAACACAACAAGTAACAAAAAAAAATATAAGATTAGAAATGAAAGAATCAAGATAATGGCAAATAAACCTAAGTAATTCTTAGCTTGTCATTCAACAAAGAAGAAAAGAAAAAAAGGAGGGAAATTAAAAAATAAAATTAGAAAGAAGAAAAAGGGAAATTAAAACATAAGTTAAAAAGAAAAAGAAAAGGAAAATTAAAATAAAATAAACAAAAAAAGGAAAAAAAAAAAAAAAAGAGGGAAATTAAAAATAAAATAAAAAGAAAAAAAATAAACAAAACAAAGAGAGAGAGGGAATGGCAAACAAAAAAAGGGAAATTAAAGAATAAAATTAGAAAAAAAAAGGAGGGAAATTAAAAATAAAAATAAAAAAAAGAAAAAAAAATAAACATAAAAAGAGAAAGAGAGGAAGCTTTCAGACGGTCAGTCAAGGAATCGAACACACGGCATAATGAATTCTATGAGTACCACTTAGACAGCTATGTTGAAGGCAATTCCTGGAAAAAAATTGTAGCTCAATAGTTATCTAACAATTACAAAAATTGGAGGCCCTAAAAGTTTTCGATTTTTCGGAGGCCCAAGGCGACGGCCTTGCTCGCCTTGGGCTTGGGCCGGCCCTGGTACTCGTAAAATCCAGCACTACAAATAAACCTTCAATAACCCAATAACCTTCTGCTTGCAGTTTGATCTGCTCGCTACATCCTCACGCCAATCTCCTTCCAGCCTATACCGGAACATGTAAGGTAGTATTGGGCATCAACTAGATCCAGATCCAGAAGCTCTGCTAACTGCAACTCACACTACTCTCTCTCTGTCACAATATCGTTGTCGACGACTAGCCTGTCCACACGCAAACACAGGATCACTTTGATCATCTGAACATAGTGTAGCGTGATGGTCATCTCGCCCCAAGGCATGTGGATCGGAAACTATTCGTCTCCGGCGGCTGCCACCTCTCGACAAATGCTATTGATAGGCCCTTGTCCACATTGCGTATGTAGCAATGCTCTAACATGTCAATTCCATATACCTCCAACTACTCTATTTCGTCCTCGCCATATGGTGCCATGTGTTCCTTCAACATGTCTTTCGTAAACTTCGTTAGCGCAGTAATCCGAGACTCAATTCGCCCCAAACAGCACTCCTGCACAAAGAAGATTTATTAATAAAAACGACATAAAAACTATATACTAAAACAAATATAAACTTACAAATTCATTCCAAACGTAGGCGACTGACTATATGACTCTTAAAACTGGGAATGAGCTCAAGATTAGTCGGACCGCCCGGATACGGTGTCTCTAACACAATCGACCCCGACATAGTCTCAAAATCATATCGCGCGGAACTTTACTAACAGTACCCGCCTAAATCGGAACACCACCATCATCATCAGAAGTGTCGTCCCCGTCGTCGTCATCATAGGGGTCGGGGTCCGAGAAGACCCACCTGCTAGATCGGGTAAATCGGGTAAATCAGGTAAATTGTCGCCCCATGCCCTCTCACTAACTCTCCTACACCGCTCAGATGTAATCATAGCCTGGCGGGCTTGTTGACCGGCCACAACCTCGGGATCTCGGGGAGATCGAATAACGATTCTCGGAACCTTCTCTTTTTCTTTTCACTTACCGACCATCTGTACAAATAAACCTTTAAATTAGTTCAATAAATATAATTAACTAAATCTGCAATTAAAGTACGTTTGTAACTAAATTGTAAATGAAATTGATTGATAATACTAAGATTACAAAAAAATACCGTAATCGAGAGTCGTACAATACGGATTGGAAGCCAAGATTTTTTTAGAATGTTGAATGTGTTGGGAGAGTTTGGGAGATTGAAAGAGAATTTCAAAAAAAAAATCAAATGAATGAGATTACGCTGCATTAAGTAAAAGTCCGGCTGCAAATAGCAACATCCTTCTTATAACTGAAATTTGTTTCCAAATTACAGGCGACAAATGAGTTTTTTTAGTCTTACAGTTTTCTAGTTTTGAATTTTAGTCTACCATATTTCAAAATTAGAATTTTAGTCTTGTAAGTTATAAAAGTTGGGAATTTTGGTCTTATGACATGCTCTAACAGATAATATGATGGTTGGTTGAATGAGTTGTCATTTAATTTATAAAAATAAATAGATTAAAAATAAATTAGATGATGTGGCTAATGAGTTGGATGGTTTTGAAGGAAAATGTGATCATCAATGTCGAAAACACTAAAATAATGCGAAAATTTGAACATATTAATTAATATATTTATTTTTTGTTATATTTTTGCAAAAAGAACCTTAATAAACCATTGAGTGAAATATACCCTTATATTTTTTATGAAGCAAAATAAGCCTAACTAATGTTTAAAATATTTCTTAGTTTTTATTTGAAAAAAATAGTAATTAAATTCGTATTTATCTAAATATTGCAATTTTTTCTTACAAAGACACAAAAATAATGGGAAAATTTAACATATTAATTAATATATTTATTTTTTGTTATATTTTTGCAATAAAGAACCTCAATAAATCATTGAATAAATGATACCATTATATTTTTTATGAAGGAAATAAGCCTAACTAATATCTAAAATATTTCTTAGTTTTTATTTGAGAAAATAGTAATTAAATTCATATTTATTTAAATATTTCATTTTTTTTTACAAATCTATGCATAGTGATCACAATAAAATTAAACCAACAATTAAATTCAACAAAAATACACAAAAAAACTTTATCTTAAAACTTGTTGTATAGTTAAATGACATGCACAACCATAGTTAGTATAAAAAATCAAACCCATATTTTATAAAAAATAATAAAATATATTCAAAACTCTATTAAACTAAATGTACAGAAAAAAAAAAAACATTCTAGAGCCTCCAACATAGAATACGTTATCAAACCAAGAGTAGCAAATATCCATAACGAGTAATAAAATATAGTTAATTGTTATTTTTATTAATTGAAAACTATGAAATATTAATTAAAAAATAATTACTACAAAAATATTTATTTCATTCATCAAATAAAAACAAAATTAATTGTATATTTTATTTCCCTCCAAAATTGTCCAATTCATCAGCCACATCATCTAATTTATTTTAATCTATTTATGATTATAAATTAAATCCAAGTCATTCAACCAACTATTGCATTACCTGTTATAGCAGGTCGTAGGACCAAAATTCTCAACTCTTTTAACTTACAGTACTAAAATTCTGATTTTGAAATATGGTGGACTACAATTCCCAACTAATAAACTTAGGGCTCGTTTGGTTTGGGTGATGTGATAACATGGATTGATAATTAATCCAAGAATTGTACAGTTCAAAATATCTCCTAACCAACTAATTTGGTGTTTGGTATGGGTGATTGATGATCCAATTAAAAATACCATTTTATTTCTTATGGATGAAATTTATGTAACAAATATGAAAATACCCCTAACTTAAAAATAAAAACATATTTAACATTTAATAAAGTCAATGCAAAAATTTCGACTGTGACTCTCTTTCGTACATTCTACTCTAGGGTTCCGTCTTTTGAACTTATCCACCAGATGCAGCACGAATCCGAAGCTCTTAAGGTAAATTAAATTTATTTTACAATCATCCATTCAATTATAATTTTGATTTGTATACTTCGCACAATGCTCATGATTTTTTTTAAAATTATTTTTTCAATATGAGTTCGAAATCAAACTATGTGTGAAATAGGGCAAGCTACCATTCCAGTGACAGTGGGGAATCTAATCCATACTGTTTTGGGTTACATTTTCGTTGTCACTGCGGTTTGAAAGCGACAATTAAAACCTCAAGGATCGAAAAAAATCCAGGAAGACGATTTTATTGTTGTTCATTGAAAGAGGTAAGTAATTTAAAATTTAAATTATCTAATTCTTTCGGAAATATTTTTACTGATTTTTTTTTTGAGTTGGAAAAATATTTGTAGGAACATCGTTGCAATTTCTTTAGATGGTGAGACGAGTCCATTCGCGAACCATCTGTTGAGGTTATATCTAGGTTATTGACAAAGATTAATCGTTACGAACAACAGAATTCTAACTTGCAAGCCAAGGTATAATTGTACAAATGTAAATTCCAAACGATGAAGGTACTTGGTTGGACTGTTATAATTAGTATGTTGTTCTTAATATTAATTGTTTATTATGTGTTAGGTGGTGTATGTCCAAATTAGAAGACTTTTGTTCAAATGTTGTTGTGTACCCATTAACCATATAATTCATACTCTGAAATTAATTGTATGATATCTAAACTTGAGTAGTAATTTTAATTGCAAGATCTCCATATTGCATTGTGCTTATAAATTTACTCTGACTTGTCATGTCAAAGAGGGAATTTTTTTAATGCATTCATAGGTAATTAATGTTTTTCTTCATACATTGATAGGTTATTAATGTAGTGTAGTTGGATTCTCATTTTATCGATAAGAAAAAATGTATTGTAGTTGGCAAGTAGCAGTTTTTTCAGAATTAACTTATGCGTATGAGCTTTAGGTGTGTATTAAATTTCTCGCTTTTCCAAGAAGAATACTAATTGATGTGTCTAATCATAATTAGGCCTATAAACCTAAATTAAGATTATGCCCAAACTGCCCTAATTAATCTAATTGTGTGTGAAAGCTCAATTAGATTACTTTTTACCCTTAAATGACAACACAATGTCCCACATCGGATTTCTACGATAGTTCTACCTATTCATCCACCTATAAATGTATGTTTCATTTCACATACGAAGGTACACTCTAATTTGGCAATTAATTATTATTATTTGCTTATATTATTGCATCTTGTGATTTGAGCGTCGGAGGATAATCGCCGGGCCAAACTCGGCGTGTCATCTAGTGTTTCAATTGTTTTGTAGGTTAACGAACGGAGCAGTCCCTTCGACTACCTCGGACACGTGGCAGTGACTCTCGGCATTCTCTACCTTTGTGGGCTCAAGGACTCTTGGGTTGCCCAATTGGCATTTGAGCAACATCATTTTGGCGCCGTCTGTGGGAATGCAAACTTGATCACATGACACGGTAGGAGGTGGTCAATGTAGTCCCAATCCGCCTCAACAAGGAGCCGGCGACAGGATCCCGGATCCGCCACAAAGAAAGAGGACGGCGGGAGAAACCGACACTGCGGGACCTTCAGTGCCGATCATCCAGATGACGGCGGATGAATTGCAAGCCATGATGGACGAGACCGCGGCCAAGGCAGCAGCTTGGGCAGCAGCGGACGCAGTAGCTCAATACATCAGTGCTCAGGGCCATAGTGATTTCGAAGAGTCGATTCTGTCAGAAAGCGATCCTACGGATCCCGCTCACGTCCATGTGACCCCGCCCATCGTAGAGCTCCACGACTCTGAGGAAAGGGTGTCGCTCAACGATCGAAGCCTTTCTTCAGAACGGGCTCCCCGAAGATATGCTCAGCCCCAGTCGTATCAGCATAGCTCAGCCTCGGACCAGGCCCCTCGAAGAGAAGCACGTGGTCGATCACCACGCCCCCTAAGGCAACGGGCTCCCTCAAGGGAGAGAGCGACGCGAGACCGCCGAGAGAGAAGTGGATCTTCTCGGCCGGGTGTTCCACGCCATGAGCCTCGATACGATAGACATCGAGGACGTTCCTTTTGCCGAGGCAACTCCCCTCAAGACGAGCATGGTAGTAGGTACTCTCAACCTGAAGAGACGAGAAGATGTCGCGAGAATTTTAACGATCGTAATTCAAGAAGTCCACGACGAGAAACTTCGAGATCAACAACCGCTCGCTTTGGAACGCTCCCCGCCCGAATAAGCCCCTTTATTCCGGCCATTATGGAGGAAGTTTTACCGCTCGGATTTAGGATCCCCAATCTGCCCAAATTCGATGGAACCGGAGATCCCCAGAATCACCTTAACAATTTATTCGCTAAGATCGACCTTTACGGCCTCAGCGACACCGCCTACTGCAAAATTTTCCAAACTACCTTAACTGATCAAGCAGAAACTTGGTTCAACGGTCTGCCTGGAGGATCCTTGGATGGTCTAGGCCAACTATCGGAACGTTTCCTTAGCCAATATTCCATCAACAAGAGATACGCCAAAACCGGATCGTACCTCTTCAAAGTCAAACAGCGCGAAGGAGAACCGTTAAGGGATTATGTACAACGGTTCGTCAAAGTTGTGCACGAGGTGCCCAATGTTAACCACAACCTGCTAGCCGATATACTGCAACATAATTTGAAGCATGTTCTCTTCCAAGAATCCATCGCAGGCCGACCCCCGCAAACTCTGGAGGAACTTATGAACCGCGCGGAGAAATTTATCCGGATAGAGGAGCCTGTAGAGATGGGGCTCCCCGTGAAGAGGAGGCGCGAAGAAGAGCGCCATGATACAAAAAGGAAAGAAGAAGGACGCTCGAACCACGCCCCTACCTATCCAAAGTTCACTCCCTTAAAAGCAAAACTCATGGAAGTATGGATGGTAGCGGAGCAGAAAGGTTTAGTCCGACCCCCGAGACAGATGAAAGAAAATTCGAAAAGGCAAAAATCGGAAAAGTACTGCGAGTACCATCGAGATCAGGGCCACACTACCGACGAATGCTTTCAACTTAAGCAGGAAATCAAGAGACTCGTCAAGAAAGGACATCTGGGAGAATTCGTGGATACCCCGCGACACCAGGAATTAAAAAATAAACCCCACTTCCAGCAGAAAGGAGAACATCCCAATCCTCGGAAAGATCGGGAGGATGACAATCTTCCGACTCAAGGAATAATTGCAGTCATTTCCAGAGGACCGTCGAGTGGTGACACCCCCAGCGCACGACGCGCGTCAATGCGGGTTGCAGGAGGCTCGTACTGTACAACAGAACGTCCGGCAGGACATGTTTACCATGTTCACCACCCAAACCCAGAGATTACATTTAGCAACGACGATCTCGAGGGACCACGTGGTGAACACAACGATGCGTTGGTCATTTCTGCATCAATTTCTAATTACTTAGTGAAGAAGAGTTTGGTAGACGGCGGTAGCTCGGCTGATATTATATATTACGGCGCTTTCGAAAAGCTAGGGATAGCCAATGTGAAACTCGCACCCGTGAAAACACCCCTATGGGTTTTGCAAGACACGCCGTCGAAGCTTTGGGAGAAATTTCCCTAGTCTTGTTTTTGGGCTCATTTCCATGTCGGGCAACAAACACGGTTAACTTCTTGGTCGTCAAGGCACCATCAACATATAACGTGATTTTGGGGCGGCCAAGTATGAACCTCTTCAGAGCAATCCCGTCAACATATCATATGAAGTTGAAATTTCCTACAACTAGCGGAATTGGAGAAGCCGTAGGCGATCAACGCGTAGCTCGAGAAAGTTATGCGAATACTTTGAGGGCACCTCAACTTCGGAACAGAAAGCAAGTGGGAGGAGGGGATGACACTCCAAAATTTCCTAAAGAGAAAATGGGTGATGGGTGTTAAAGACAACCTCTTCACCCCCTCGACCAATCAAGAGGCCAGCGGCACGAGACTCGCAATAGTAGAAGAATTGAAAAGTGTAGAGTTGATTTCGGGCGATCAAGATAAATTACTCTGAGTTGGAACCAGCCTTGAGCCCGAAACAGAGGCGAAACTCGTAGATTTCCTCCAAAGAAAAAGTGATAGGGAACTTGAAGAAATATTTCGTTTAGCACCTCAGGCGTGCAACTTTTTTTTAATAATAAATCAGGAGCGTATCGCTCGCTATAATGCTTGAACTATGGAATAAGTCGGGAGCATACCGCTCGCCGCAACGCTTGAAATTATGTAATAAGTTGGCGGCATATCGCTTGCCACATAAAGTTAAATAAAATGCTTTAGCTGGACGCATATTGCCCATCCCAATCCACAACCGTTCTACTTTATGTCATTTCAATTCAATATTTTATTCCATTTTAATTTCATTATTATTTTTGTTATTATTATGCAGTACTTGTTTCAAAAAGTGACCTCACGACACTCAAACAAAAAAAATATATCATTGATTAAAGCTCAAGGGGAAGATAACAAGGATCATGAGGGTCTAGCCAACTCGAACTTTGTTATCTCACTCCCCAAAGCTTAAATTGATAGAGAAATCAAATTCTCAAGGACTCCGCAACGCTAAATTAAGAAAAAATGGCAAAACTGCGGAGCCCCTACATAAAAAACTTAGGGGACTGATCATCCACTAAGTACCAAAAAGCATTAAAATTGCGAAATTGAAAGGAGATAAAAATAAAAGTCCATTTATAAAGCAAATACGTGCAAATAAAAAAAAAAGAGAAAAGACAAAAGTCTTAAAAATAATTCATAAAGGAAATACTACTACTCTCAAGCGAGTAAAAACTAATAAACGACTGCAGTACTAGGCAGTCGGGTCAACACTTGCGTCCTCAGCTCCAGTAGCCTCAGGCATCTCATCAAACTCATCACCTTCTACCAGGGCGCCAATTTTCTCCGCCCCAATATCTGGCTCCAGTTCCAAAACGCTTGGCTCTATCTACCGCAGGATAGCCTCAGGGACAAGCTTCGTAGCACGAACTTGACCACGAATATCCCGCACGATCTCTGCAAAGAATCCACTAGCATAATTGTCCCAAATCTCGGTGTAAGACTCGCTCCCTAAGAACTTGTCGACCACCATCAAACCCAAAGGCGTGTTCAAGACGTCATCCGACCCCCTATGAGCTTCCATGAAAGTAAGCGCGTCGGTATTTTCATTCTCCAAATCTTTGCTTAACCTTAGCATCCGCCTTTACACGACTTGATTTTTCCTCGTCCGCACGGGTTGAGAAGCTCTGACTCTTTTTCTCCAAGGCACCTAGCTTCCCTTTTTCTTCGTCAAGAGACTTCTTCAAACTTTCAATCTCTAAGCGAAGGGAGGCATTGACACCCTGAACACCCGCATACAATGAATTAACGTTCATTTTCTCTGCTTGCCATCTTGGCATGCTCAGCCTCCAACCCCCTCCCGCGATCAATAATCAAGGGCACGAAAGTCATAGTAAAAAAAAAAAAAAAAGGAATTATTATGATTAATAATAATAATAATAGCAAATCAAATATAGATATGCGCGACGAATACGGTACTAACCCGAGCAAAGGAGGCAGCCAACCCTTCGATCATATCATCCAGAGGTTTCCCGGCGAGACGAGTCGAATCAAACTCTGTCGGGAAACCCATTACCTTCTCCATAGCCAAGGCACTATCAAGAACGTCAAACACCGAACCGCCATTTTGCGTCCTATCAACACCAGCAACAAAATTCCCTTTCCACGCATTAACGGGCGGTAACACCAACTCCTCAGCTCCTAAGGTGCGAGGTCTTTTTTCACGCACGGCGATAGGGGCGACACGGGTATCCCCAGAAGCGGAGGGCGTCTTGAGCTCACTCAACGGCAGCGGGGGTGCACTCACAATAGCATGTCGACATTTGTCGGCGGATTTGGGATCCGAGACTCCAGCGCTCTTCTTCACAGCCACCTCCGAACCACACGACGATCCCACCCCATGGACTGTCTTTTTCCCACTACTTCGATCCTCAGCAGTGCCCCTTCCCGACTCCCTCGCCACGGGCCTCGAGGCCTAAGGTGTGTTTCGAGACACGGGCTTCGAGGATCCATTGTTCATGCAATGACGTTTGAAGTCATTATAGCTCATCGTCTCACCTACAGAACACGAAAACAACAAATACAAAAATATTAGCTTCAAGAAGACTAAAAAGAAAAATAACGGAGCAGTCAATATATCGTAACTCCTCTACCATTAGAAAATAAAGTCAAAGGGTCGAAGCAATAATCGAAAAAACCCATTCCAATACAATCCATTTTAAGTCAAGAATATTCATTACTCCACTCAACGGGATGCACTTCACCCGATACAGACGGAACATCCCAATCATTCTGCACGTATAGGAACCACTCTTTCCAGCTCCCCCACTTACTATCATTTTTCTTCAAAAACTTGCATTTCGACCGAGGATGAAAATGAAAATTATGAGCTTTGTCCCTAAGCGGCTTCACAAGAAACATAGAGTGAAACAAATTCGCCGAAATTGGAAAACCCTCAGACTCGGCGCGATGGCAGAATCCTTTGAAGTAGAGAAATGCGTTCGGCGTTAATTGGCTAAGGCTTACCTTGACATCGCGACAAATTTGAACAAGAACTGGGTCGGGTGGCAAAGTGAATCCCACCAAAAATGAAGCAAGGTATACCGTAAAGTAGCCATCAGGAGGTGCGTAACATCTTCCTCCCTCACCCACAACCAATATCTCAATAGCACGATCGACACGTAGATGATCGAAAATCTTGGGAAGTTGACCGACTCTAAAGGAAGAATCAAAATTTAATTCGGAAAATATTTCAAAATTTTCCCCAAGAGAAGTACCGCCATAAAGGTCGACTGGTCCTTCCTCCTCATCAATCAAGAAGCTCTCGTCAACCTCGGGTTCAAGTCTTTTCTTTGACTCACGGCGCACGGATTTTTTTAGATTTCGGTTTGTCCCAAATACATTAATACGTCGAGACCACGCCCAAGTCTCAGGATCACTAGATTCTAACTCCACGGAA
>NW_012194911.1:1205410-1242895 GCF_000504015.1 Erythranthe guttata | reverse complement strand
GCTGCTGCCCGAGCGGAGTTCCTGTCATGTTGACGAGTATGAGTATAAGTATAAGATCACTATAATCAGTAGTAGTATAAATATTTGTATAAGTATTAGTATAAGTATTAGTATTAGTATTAGTATTAGTATTAGTATTAGTATAAATATAAGTATAAATATTAGTATTAGTATTAGTATTAGTATTAGTATTAGTATTAGTATTATTAGTATTAGTATTTGTATTTATATGAGTATCGGTATAAATCGAATTAGTATCACTATTTGTAACAATATTGGTAAATCAATATTGGTATCGGTATTGGTATCAACATTGGTATCAGTACTGGTAGTGGCGTATACATCATATCTCTTTTGCAATATTTATAAGTTTTATTGTTGTTTGAGTAATGTGCATCACTAATTGAACACCATTAGTGATAAACTTACAGGTTATTTTAATATCTATTGTGTTACTTCTTTGCTACCGTGTTTGTTGTTACCTTTGTTATTTTGCAGAAGATTCACATGGTGTAGTAGATGGCATTCCAAGAAATAGAGTTATACCATATGTTTTAAATGATTTCACTTAATCTTGATATCGTGTTTTGCGCGCTTCATGTTTTCTTATTTGTAATCTTTAACTTAATTTTATATGTACAACTCTAAATTAAGATACAGAGTTTATGTTTTTTATTTCCTTCTATTTTGTTTTACTTGAATTGGTATTTTTATAAAGAGATAGTCGTTTACATAAGTTTATTTTTCTCATTTTAGAACCCACCTCCGTGCAACGCACGGGTGAAATACTAGTTGGAGTTGAATTATGGTTTCAATGAGTTTGGGGTAATTTTGGTATGAATGAAAGACAAAAAATATGATATCCCTAATTAGAAATAAATTTAAATGGAGTCGATATATTTGGAAAACAAGAAAAGTAGAATGAATCTTTTCTAATTAAGTGCCCCTCATGGGCCTTTTTGCAATTTTAAGTATTTGGTGATTGCTTGAAACTGAGTTGGCATTAATTGTTTCATTTTTGCCGTATTTAAACTTAAAAATATGGGGTTTTGTGCATACGTTCATGACCAACCATCGTTATTATTCTAGATTCAGGGGCTATATTTCTTTCGCCAATAAGCTCATCCCTTTAATATGTATTATAAATAAAGGAAAAATTAATGTATATGACAAAATTACCTCAAAACCTTTACACCCAATTCCTAATTGTAACTCAAATTTAATCAATTTTGAACACAAAAATCCAATTTTTCTGAATTATTTTTTTGCCGCCAGTCACAGGCGTTGACTTTTCTACTTTTTTTTCTGGTTTGTTTTTCCGCCGCCGGTTTCTGGCGTTGACATTTTCGATTTCTTTTTCCTAAAATTTTGTCTATTTTTTTACACCCGCCACTTAACGTTGATCATAATTGTGCTGTCATTAACAGTAATTATACTGTGACTGATAGTACATTAACGTAATTATACTGTCGTTGACAGTACATTAACGTAATTGTACTGTCATTGGAAATACATTAACGTAATTGTACTGTTGTTGACAGTACAATTATGTAACAGTACTGTCGCTGACAGTGTAATTAGAGCCAGCGACAATATTATTATTTGTTTGGTTTTTTATTTATTTATTTGATTTTTTGACAAGTCAACGTAATTATATTACTGTCGTTGATAGTAAAATAACTATAAACACAATAATATTATTGTGAACCACATCAATAATTTTTTTTTGTATTTTATTTTGTTTGAGTTGTTGACGGAGTAACGTAATAATATTACTGTCTATTATTTTAATATTACTGTGAACGCATTAATATTATTATGGTTGACAGTAATATTACTGACTACATCAATATGAATTCTTTTGACTTTTTATTATGTTTACATTTGTCGAACGGTCAACATATTAATACTACTCTATTACACAATAATAATGACTTTTTTTGTGTTAAGATTACTATGCTAGAGATTAATATAGCAATATTACTGTGTTAAACTATAGTATAGTTATTATTATTGTGTTTAACAGTAATATAGTTAATATTACTGTCAACCCCAACAATTTTGTTGTTTAAACGGGGGCAAAACGATGTTAAAGAAAAAAAATTAAACGATATTAATTTTTTTTTCGAAAAAGTCAACGACATAAACCGGCAGAAAAATCATACCGAAGAAAAAAAAAAGTCCACACCAGAGACCAGCGGTCAACGGCGGCGACGGACGAAATTGTACTCAAAATTGAATAATTTGTGAAAGGTGTCAAACTGAGGTAAAATTAAATTCAATGATGAAATTGGAGCATATTAAAATATGAGGGGCTATTTTGGTCTTTTACAAACCTTAGGACAATGTGTGGATTTTTTTGAAAAAGAGTTTTTTGTCTAAACCCCTTTATAAATAAGTACCCATTGATGGGCTTATTTGTAAAGTACCCCAAAAATATTTATGTTAGAATAAACTAGTAACTCACCCGTGCGATGCACGGGGATCAATTCTAAATTCAATTTTTTTAATGACTAAATACGTCGATAATGTAAATCAAACACCTTTGCGAATGAAAAGAGCATTCTAATGTGATGCATGGTGTTAATATAAAAAATGAAAATACGTTGTTAGATAAAATAATCGAACGTAACTTTGAATGGTCGATATATAATACGGTATAATCTATTTTTTTTAAACAATATCAATTTCATTTGATTTAAGTATCGAGATAAACAAAATAAATGATAATGAAAATATAAAATACGAAAAGATGTGATATGAAAATAAGATACATTATCTGACTCAAATGGTACAACTATCTCATCCCATACACTCGGATCCTTAACAGGAAACTTAATTATCAAAGTAGTATTTTCAATACATGCATTGACATCGCCTATAACTCAACTAATACCTTGCAAGTAACATGCACATTTTTAATTGTTCAAATGCAATAAGTGATACACAACACTGAAACACAAATCACCTAAAAGTGTAAGAAATAAATACAATTTATACTAAAGTACATTGATTTAGAGAAAAAAAAAAGCTTCAGTGGAGTCGACAATAAAATTAACATAAACTGAAAAATAAACTTAACATGACAAAATAATTATGCATATAAATAATACAAAAAATAAATGTTTATTTGAATCACAATGTACACTTTTTATGATGTACACTCTCATATTCCCTAAAAAACTTCATTGTAAACAACATTGGGAGTAATATTAGTCGCCTATTCCGGCTTGATAACAAAAAAACTAATACTAATACTAATATTAATACCACTGATATTACACCGATACTAATATTGATAGTACTGTTAATACTAATATTGATATTGATACTACTAATAATAGTAATAATGATACTAATACTGATAACCATGCTGATACTTACACTCATACTAACAATGATTCTGATATTGATTTTGATACTAATACTAATACTAATATTGATATTCATACTTAATACTATTAATATCGATAAGTACACTCATATTAATATTCATATTGATATTGATGCTGATACAAAGATTGATACTAATAATGATACTAATATGGCCACTGAAACTAATACTGATATTGATACTAATACTGGTACTAATACATATACTCGTACTGATACGTTGATACTCATCTCATACTGATATTTATACTTACACTGATACACACACTCATACTGATATTTATGTTAATATTGATATTGCTACTGATACTATTAATGATACTAATACTGATAATCATGCTTATACTGATAATGATACTCATATTGATACTCATACTAATACTGATACTGATACTCGTATTAATATTGATACTAATACTGAAACCAATATTGATACTGGTATTGAAATTGCTACTTATACTGTTACTAAAAATGATACTAAGAATATTAATACTAATACTAATACTAATACTAATACTAATACTAATACTAATACTAATACTAATACTAATATTAATACTAATACTAATATTAATACTAATACTAATACTAATACTAATACTAATACTAATACTAATATTAATACTAATCCTAATGGTAATGCATATGGTCATGCTAATGCTAATGCTAATCCTAATGATAATGCTAATAATAATTATAATGATAATGCTAATACTAATACTAATGATAATCCTAATGCTAATGCTGATACTAATAGTAATGATAATCCTAATGCTAATGGTAATGATAGTGCTAATGCTAATACTAATGATATACTAATACTAATATTAACATTAACCGTAATCTTAATCTTAACACTATATTAAGTTATTAACACTAACACTAACAATGATGAGTTTACTAAATTTTGATTTTCATTAAATTCAAATTGAAACATTGAAAACTCGAAACGAATCATTGAATCTAATAGCAAATATGAAGATTTTGATAAAAATACATGTATCAGCTCAAAGGATTAAGAAGAAGAAAATACCTTACTGAATAGATAAGAATATGCAAGCAATGCAAAAAGCAATGAGTCCTCAAGCAATGATTACATATATAATGTTAAATGTAATAATAATAATATTGATTGTACATCAATCTAAATTTAAATAATTTTAGCAAAATATAGAATTATCAATTAAAGTAAAATTTCATTAATATTTGAATAATCACCACAATCCGTAATTTTATTTATTTCTTAAGATAGTCGGTATTTCATTATTTGATTAAATAAATTTTGACAATATTATAATTTTTTTAAGATAAACCAAATTTTCCAATATCAATTTTCAATTAAGATTTTATTTAAATTATTGTTTAAACTAATTAAACATAATATAGCAAGTGACTAAATATCACATAATATCAAATCTATAACTAACTGGACATGTTATATCACATTAAGTATATTATATAATTATATATAAATATATGATAATAAAAATAAATATTTTATTTAATAGTTTATAAATTATTTCATTAATTTATCAAAACAATTGTGAAGAAAGATATTCAATTATTTGACCAAACATATGTCAATAAAAAAAGTAACAATATTAGTATTAAACCATTTAAATTTATAATAATCAAAACTTTTTTTGATGATATTGTATATAGAGTAATTTGAATGGCATTTCACTCAATTTTAAAAGTGTAAGATCAAGCCGGAAAAGAAAAACATATTTCACCACTTTTTGATTTTTTTTTAGGATACCACTTTTTTTTTTTTTTTTTTTTTTTTTGACCAAAAAGATTTTATTATTCCATTATGATAAAGCGTTTGGGGGCCTCGTTAAAACCTTGTGGGCCTAACACAAGGAAAAAGAGTACCCCGACAATGGTAATAAAAAATCAGAGACGACCCTATCGAGCCTATTACAGTGCACCCACAAAATGTGGTAAAAAAGGAAATAAACTAAATCTTCTAGAGCTACGGCAGCAAAAGCTTCGATAATTCCAAAAGGGTCCCTAGGGGTTGAACCACAATTAAGTAAACTCGGCTTGTTTCTCCACCTAACTCCATGCAGCAGGTTCCGTAATTGCAAAACAGCCCCCAGGTGGGGGTAATTATGAAATAACCTAAAAAACTTAGCCCACCAAGAAAAAAACAATATTAGCATAGGACCCCAAAAAAGGGCGATGGTGTATTATCAGAAAACCGAAAGTTTCCTAACCACCAGCTCATTGATAGCAAGGGATCCTCGAACCTTTACGAAAGCGAGGCACTCCAGCCCGATCTAAAATTAAGGAGGATCGAATTTGACGAGGAAAATCAGCTACTGAGTATGATCTTCTCTCTTTGTGCTCATATGCCATCTTAGCTAATTCATCAGCAACAACATTCGCCTCTCTATAAATGTGCCGACCCATCCATGTATCTTTAAGGAGGTGATGAATTCGAGTGATAAGGTATTGAATCTCCCATGCAATCGAGACTTTATTATATATCATATCAACAACGAGCTTGGAATCCGATTCAAGAGTGATTTGCTCGAAACCCATCTCCCAGCAAAGTGTTAGACCATCAATAATAGCTTGAGCTTCTGCAAATATAAACGACCCTTTTCCGTAGAAATTAGAAAAACCTCGTATCGCTTTCCCATTACTGTCGCGAATCAGACCCCCACCTGAGCAATAATCTCCTTTCCTTGAACCATCAACGTTGAGCTTTACTTGAGGCGAAGTTGGAGGCTGCCATTTAATCCATCTGCCTATAATTGTTTCCGTTTCTTTTATTCGAATGTTGAGATTCTGCAAGAAAATTCTCCCTTGCATGCCCGTCGAGACCCTAACCTGCATGGCATCATTTAAGGCTGTAATATAAGGTGCCATATTCCGAATAATAGTTACGGTGTTCATAGGAGTATCCTCAAATATAGCACAACAACGGCTCTTCCAAATCTCCCAACACCCGAACATTAGAATCCCCAAAGCTGTCATTCCATCTTGCGTATTAACACTATGCCCATCAGTCCAAGTGTGCACAAGTTGTTGCATGGACCCATATGTGTATGGTTTATGCCAAATCATGGCATAGTATTTCCACACCCCCTGAGCTACTTCGGATTGCGCAAATAGATGAGTCAGGCCTTCTTGATGCGGAGAAGCACAACACCGACATTTAGAAGGAGAAGTACAACCTCGTTTGCGAAGAGCCAAGTCCACCGGAATTGCCCCATACGATAGTCTCCAGAAAAAGGCTCCAATCTTCAACGGAATTTTTGGGTGCCATAACTTCTTCGTGAATCTGACGACCGGACATTTTGTGCGAATAAGCTCCCAATAAGCTGCCACACTAAATTTCCCGGACAAAAACTCTGTGAAAATTAATTGATCTTGAGAGGAATCATCCATCAAGATCAAATCGAATAGTTGTTGTTGTTCATTAGTGAGAAAGGATTTATAAAGATCAGGCTGTAACTTCGCTTCCTTGAATAGGAGGGATTTGGATTCATCGAGCTTATCACCCTCACACCACCGATCCCTCCAAAAATCAATATGCCCCTTACCGACTATCCAACGACAATGGCTATCCAATATTTGAAAGTGTACGTGAAGATTCCTCCAAAGAATGGTGGAATGTAAAGGAGCCGGAGTCGAGAACTTATCGCCATATTTTGCTCTAGCAAACCTAGCCCACAAAGACTTACCCTCCAGAATTCTCCACGCCAACTTGGCTGCCAGTATATTTTTCATATCAATCAACGATCTAAATCCAAGACCACCCTCTGCCTTAGGACGACAAATTTTCTCCCAACTTACCCAATTAATACCTGGGCCCTCAATTTTGCCCCATAAAAATTTCCGAAAGAGTCTTTCCATACGAATTAGTGTTTGAGATGGCACCACAGTAGAGGATAAGGTATGAGTTGGACGACTACTCAACACCGATTGGACCAACGTAATCCTGCCACCAAACGATAGAAATTTCGCCTGCCACCCAGTCAAACGATTTTGAACCTGTTGAGTCAAATAATCAAAATGCTTGACCAAACATCGCCCTCGATAAATTGGCACACCCAGGTATTTCAACGGCAGCATATGATGAGGACAACCACTCCATTCTTTGAGACGAAGAATTTTACTTGTTTGAAGACGTTTGGACGTATAAAAACCACTCTTATCCAGGCTTATCAATTGGCCAGAAGAGTCTTCATATTTTTTGAGCAACCTCCTTAAATTTTGGACCGAAGCCTTGCATCCATTTGTAAACAATAGCATATCGTCGGCATAGAAAAGATGAGAAATGTGAAGCGATCCCATTCGAACTTTATATGAGTTTATGCTCCCTTGTTCCTCTAAACGTTTAATATTGAGAGTAAGGATCTCTTGCGCCATGATGAATAGAAGAGGGGAAAGTGGATCACCCTGTCTGACCCCACGAGACGATTTAAAATGTCCGTATGATTCTCCATTGATTAAACAAGAGTACCATATATTTGAGAACGAACGATACATCAGATCGCAAACCTGATGCGAAAAACCGAGAGCTTGCATAGCCTTGAGAAGGAATCTCCATTCTAGCCTGTCATAAGCTTTCGACATATCAAATTTGAAAATTAAATTACCACCCTCGACTTTTCTATCGATATCGGAAACCAACTCCTAAGCAATCGCTATCGATTCATGGATACTTCGATCTTTAAGAAACCCCGTCTGCTCTTCAGAGATAATCTTTGGTAAATATAGACTCAAACGGGAAGCAATAATTCTTGAAATTAATTTGCTCACAAAGTTCCCCAAGCTGATGGGTCGAAAGTGAGTGAGCGAATCCGGGTTATTGATTTTCGGGATCAGTGTAAGAAGTGTTGTCGTAATACCTTTGGAGAGATGATCGCCACAAAAAAATCCGGTAATGGTCTGCATAAGATCGTTCTTTATTATGTGCCAACAATAAGAATAAAAATAGCCGGTAAATCCATCTTGACCCGGAGCACTATCTGTCGATAATTCTTTAATGGCTTGTAACACTTCTGCCTCGTCTGGAATCGCGATCAGCCGTAAGTTCATATCGGCAGTAACCCTAGCCTCAATGTTTGAGAAAAGATCAGAATCCAGATGATATGGGGATGCGTGAAACAGTTCCGAAAAATACTCCACTGCCTTTTCTCCAATAATCCGACCGTCTGATGTGAATGTGCCATCCTCTTGTTTAAGAGAAATTAAGTTTTTCTTTCTTCGTTCCTTAATACTGGCATGAAAATACCGAGTGTTGCGATCTCCATCCTCAATCCATTTAATTCGGGCTTTACTAGCTAACATCTCGTGTTCCCACTTTAATTGTTGTTTGAGGTCTTCTTTAACCTTTTGACACTCAAGGAGCAGGCCCTCATTCCAGTCGTGAGCTAGGCGTTGCTCCAATTCCTCGATCCTAGCTTGCATGGCACTTATATTATCCTCAATCTTACCAAATGTGCCCCAGTTCCACTCTTTAAGAGCCGAACGTAGATAGCCTAGTTTCCCCTCAAAAGTATGTTTCCCAACGACGCTCGCTTGCTGCCAAGTGGAAGAAACAAATGTATCGAATTCTTGGTGCTCCAACCACACTTTTTGAAGGTAAAATCGAGATTTACGTGGCTGCATTTTTCCAAACTTAGTGATCAGAGGAGAGTGGTCCGACACTATACGAGGTAAGTGAGTGACCATAATGGAACAAGAAGCTATAGCCTCAGCATTCAATAACATTCTGTCGATTCTCTGCCAAATGCAATTCCGTCCCCGTTGGTTGTTGCTCCACGTAAACATATTTCCCACAAAACCTGCATCAGTTAAACCGGTTGCAACAAGAAATTCATTAAATTCCTGCATCCCAAGCAAATGAGTATTAGACCCTCCTTTCTTTTCTTCAAGGGTTTTAATGACGTTGAAATCGCCACCTAAAATCCATGGTTCCGCTAAAGTATTACTAAACGCTGTGAGATACTCCCATAGTGGAACTCTCTCCACACGATTGCACTTGGCGTAAATAAAAGACAACTTTCCAGTGAAAAAAATTGGCAAGCAAACCTCCACCGTGATGCATTGATCATGAATGTCTATCAATTGAAGAATCACCTCATCCCTCCAAAAGACCCAAATATAAGGATTGATGGAATCACCACAGAGATAATTCTTGAATCCGATTTTTTGAGCAACTCTCGCAATTTTAGAAAAGTGTTGTTTTGGTTCAAGAAGAACTAAGATTTGTGGTCTCTATTTATTAATTATGTTTTGTAAATACAAAAGGGAGTTAGGGTTCCCGACACCCCTAATGTTCCATATGAGCACCGACATTAGGAAACAATGGTATTGGGTGGATCCTCAACGACACGTTCCTTCCGAGGGCGACCTGGTCCTCGTTTGACCTTGGGGGGAGATTTGCGTTTATGTTTTGGAGCTTTGACAACTTCCGCCACCGGTCCTACATTCTCGTCGGCGGTGTTGTTTAAACCATTAATTTGTTCTTCATCCGATTCATCTGTATCTTCTTCTTCTTCATCTTGTTGTTGACCATCTAACCGTGATCCTTTATCAACATAATGAATCTCCAAATTGGACAGCAGCTCTTCATCCGTACGAGTGGCTGCCCCATCTTTGAGCGTGACATAGTTAAAATGTATATTATTACTTGATAGTGGGGCTGGGTAAGTCTATCCCCCTCATTGGCCTTGTCCAAATTATTAGTCTTAGCCGTAGCCTGAATCGGAGTCAATAGCGAATCTGCCTTAACGGTATCATCTTGCTCCAGAATGTCATATCGATTTCCAGTGGTCACCCCTCCAACTTTCTTCCCTCCAGCATCTACTAATGAAGTTTCAGGTATATTAGCCGTTGGGGGAAGAGTTCGCGCTCCACCAGCGGTTTTGTCTTGCCCTTCCAGATCTATTACCACATTCTTCCCATTATCTCTTGTCAGAATATGAACCTCCTTACGCTGCCATTCAGGTTGAGGGTCCCTACGATTTTCATTCTCAATTCCATTAAAGGGATTGTTTCGCACAGTTGGAGTCTTGCGGATACCTTTTTTCCGACAAATTTCCTGCGTGTGACCCAAAAACCACAGTGAACACAGAAGGCTATGTTACCTTCATAATCGATTTTTTGCCAGAATCCTTTGTCCTTCGTTTCACCTATCCAAATACGCTGGGGAAGGTATGATGACACCTCGACCTCTACACACAATCTAGCATAAAGTAAATTCTGGAAATTGATACTACGTTCATCGGCTCGAAGAAACTTCCCAATTTGATTCCCAATTCGCTCTAGATAAGGCAAATTAAAATAATAAAAAGGCAATTTCGGGAGTCGAATCCATGCAGCGATTCTTGTACTGTCTTTATCGAACTTGAATTCTTTCGTCCAACGAGCAATGCGAAACATCGAGGTTCAAATGGCGTTGGAATCACGTGCTAAAGCCATTATCATATCTTCGTAACTTGCTGGTATAATCAGGACATGACGAGGATCAATGAGACTAATCACGGGCTCCTTGGCAAGATGCCAAGATTGATAAATCTTGGAGCGAATGTCTTGAAGGCTAGGTCTGCCCCTAGAGAACTTCATTATCAATGCATGCTCAAACTGTTTTGATGTAAGATCCATCTCAAGAGGAGAGAAAAAACAAGCAGGCGCTTCTTCTATTGTCGTGAATTGTTGGGGTGGAAACGAAGTAGCTATGGGGCTGAACCACGATGGTGGGGGTTTAGGGGCTGTGGGAAGCGTGACTTGAGCAAAGGTACGAGCCATAGGGTTAGGTTTCTCCGGCGAGATTGGGCGGTGGTCGCCGGCGAGAATCGGTGAAGGGGCTGACATATCTCGGCTGTCAAAAAACTAAGTTTAGGGTTTTGAGCGGTGAAGAGGAGAGAGAAGAGAGCATATTTTTTTTCGGAGAGTAGGATACCACTTTTGGATACTTAAATATCACTTAAATATCTAAATATTATTATTAATATTTAAAAAGTTATGATTAAAAAAAATAACATTTTTTGTTTATAGGAAGTGTAGAAATAGTAATTGTGAATATATGTTTAATATATTAAATGTGTATAAGAACATTTAATCAATTATCATGAATTCGTGATTAATTAAAATAGCACAATATAACTTTTGATCGAGCACATAAAGAAAACAAAAAATAAGAATGAGATAGAATTATCATAAAACATAGAAGATAAATATACAAAATTTATTCGATATCACGCAAATGTATATATATATATATATATATATATATATATATATATATATATGTGTGTGTGTGTGTGTGTGTGTGTGTGTGTGTGTATGTGTGTATTACTGAAAATCTATGTGTACTTGAAAAACAATATATATATATATATATATATATATATATATATATATATATATATATACACACGGATGTACTTGTAGATATATATTTAAATTTAAAATTTTATAATATGAATAAATAAAGATAAGGTTGCGGCCATATGCAAGACTAATTTCACTTGTGCAAGACCAAATTAAAATTTTCAATGTATAAATACTATAATACCCTTACTTATTAAAAAAATAGAAAATTCCAAATGTGCAAGACCAAAAATTCAAAAACACGAAAAGCCCTATCACAAGACCACAAAACCACAAGACCAACTCTCATCTTCTCCATTTTCCAAAACCCACAAGACCTTTCTCCTTCCTCCTCCATAAACCCACAAAACCTAAACATTCAAAATCATCAAAACTCAACAAATCTTAAAAATATGGCAAGTATGGAGTCAGGAGACATCAAAATAGAAGATTCTACAGTAGAAGAACCCAAGAAGGTATGCATTTATTGGGTTTTTCGCTAAAATATCGTTTTTCCAAAAAAAAACCCGCGCAAACGAATTCGACATGTACAGGTCGAATTTTATAGGTAAAAATCGACATTTAGTTGTCGATTTTGAGGTATAAAATTCGACATTTGGCAATGTCGAATTTGTGCTATAAATTCGATGCTTAAGTGTTAATTTATAGCATAGTTTTTCGACACCTTGGTGTCGATTTTTACCAGTTTCAAATTTAATTTGTTTTTTCTTTTTTTTTGGGCTGATTTATGTCACTCATGATTGTGAGCGGCGGGGCTGACGGCGGCGGCGATCAATGGAGAATGTGGGCGTAGGTAGAGTTTTAGGAGGGGGTGTGTTTTTTTGCTTAATTCACGCTTCTATGTTTTCTTTTTTTGTTTTCTTTTTTCCTAATTATTTGTATTTCTTGCATGAGAAAACAAAAGTCAATTTAATTTATGGGTATATTTGTCATTTCATCTTAATAAAATAGAATTTTTGAGAATCTTTCTTTAATTTGGTCTTGCTCAAGTGGAATGAGTATTGAATATAGCCGCAGCCTAAAGATAAATTTATTTATTTATATTATTATATTATATTGATTAATTTTATGAAGATAAATAAGTGATATCTTCACATACAATTAACAAATCAAACACTTCGAGATTAGAATGCATATTATCATTCCTTGAAGAATAGAAAATAATGAAATTACATGTATCATATAATTAGATTTATAAAAAATAAAAATAAAGAACATGAAAGAATGTTGAAAATTTATTCAAATAGATTCAATAAACGACAGAGGAATCCCTATTATTGTTGTGATAAACAGTAATCTTAATTACATTACTGTTAAACACAGTAAAATTAACTATACTACAGTTTAACACAGTAATATTGCTACATTAATCTCTAGCACAATAATGTTAACACACCAAAACTCATTATTGTTGTGTAATAGAATAATATTACTATGTTGACCGTTCAACAAATGTAAACATAATAAAAAGCCGAAAGAATTAATATTATTGTGAGTGACAGTAATATTACTATAACAACAGTAATATTACCGTCAACCACAGTAATATTACAATAATAGGAAGTAATATTATTACGTTACTCCGTGACTAACTCAAAAAACAAAAAAAAAAAATCCAAACAAAATAATAATATTAATGTGGTTGACAAAAATATTACTATAACAACAGTAATATTACCGTCAACCACAGTAATATTATTGTGTTTACAGTAATATTACAATAATCGACAGTAATATTATTACGTTATTCCGTGAATAACAAAAACAAAACAAAAAAACCCAAAAAAATAATTATACTGATGTTGTTGACAGTAATATTATTGTGTTTACAGTTATTTTACTGTCAACGGCAGTAATATAATTACGTTGACTTGCCAACAAATCAAACAAAATAAAAAAAAAAATAATAATAATATTGCGTTAATTTACTGTCAACGGCAGAACAATTACATAAATGTATTGTCAACGGCAGTACAATTACGTTAATTAACTGCCATTGACAGTATAATTACGTTAATTTACTGTTAGTGACAGCACAATTACGGTCAACGTTTAGCGGCAGACGTAACAAAAAAAAAAAAAAAAAAAAAGTCAACGCCATAATCCGGCGGCAATTTTTTTTTTTTGAAAAAAAAAATCAAAATTGAATTTTTTGTGGTCAAAATTGAATTTTTGTGGACAAAATTGATTAAATTGGAATTACAATTAAGAATTGGGTATAAAGGGTTTGGGATAATATTGTCATATACATGAATGTTTCCTATATTTATAATAAATATTAAAGGAATGAGCTTGTTGGTAAAAGAGATATAGCCCCTAAACATAAAATAATAAAGATGTTTGATTGGGGACTTATGTACAAAAACCCAAAAAAATATATGATTGTTGCTCTGTTTTTTTGCTAAAAATGGCTTAAACAATTATTTCTTTTTTTATAAGTTTTGATTTTCAAATATATAGCATACAAGATATTAATTCATAATTACTCAAGATATTATTCTTCCAAATTTGACTTCACTAAGTTTTTACTAGTCAAGCAAAATAAAAAAAAACAAATTGTTATAGCTCATGTACTTTTGCTCAAAATAGCTTAAATGGTCATATCTTTTTTTTTAATAATTTTTAACGTCCAAATACATAGCACAGAAGATTTTAATTCATAATTAGTCGATAAATAGTTCATCAAAAGTCGATTTCACTATTTTCTAAATAGTCGAGCGAAATAAAAAAAAATTATATACTATAATATAGCTCACTTTTTTTTTCCCTAACAACGGCTGAAATGGTCACGTCTTTTTTAAATTATTAAAACACCAATATAAAGCATAGAAGTTAATTTGTAATTACTAAAGAAATTGTTCATAAAAAAACAATTCCACTAATTTTTGATAGTCAAGCCAAATAAAAAAAAAGGGTTAATATGCTGGAGGTCCCTCAAACGAAACGTTATTAGACGTGGGATACGAGCCCAATATTTTTTTGGTAACTAAATCCCTCAGTACAAAAAATATATGATATAAGGTTTTTTTTTTTTAAATATCCCAATATTACCCTTAATATTAACAGAACGTTTGTGTGGCGTTTTAAAAAGTTACATCTTTTTAATAAATCATGTCCCTTATAATTAGGGATCACGTATCGTGGTAGTAACTGTATCTTAATATAATCTCATTAATGTATATCGCACGTAAGTGAAGAAGATCCCATAAATAACAATATACGGTGCCAATCTGCAAAATATTGAGCGTAGTATTTTCAGTTTCATCTTAAAAAACGTATTGCTTTTCATCATCGCATAACAGTAGTTCTTCGTGCGTTGTTGGTTCGATGCCTTTCCCTTTTTTTTTTTTTTTTTTTTTTTGTGAAAAGGTGCTTATGTTGCTACATGTGCTGAGTTTGATAATAGCATGGAGAATTTTCGAAAATATGGTGGCCCGAGAGTGAATAATTGCTTGCTAAATCCGCCATACGACAATTGGGCTTGTTTCCGTTTTGCTGGCCAGGGATTTGGTGAGATAACTTCCAATTTAACAGAGTCTTGGTATTCGCAGATTAGCAAATATCGTGGGCTATCTATTACGGAGACGATAGATGCCATTAGGAGTCTACAGATGTTGCAGATGTACTTGAGGTACGACACTACTGTGCCTTGACACACTGAACTTTGTCTTTTGGATGAAAAACGATTTAGTGTATTGGTACATGAAAGTAGGACATGGTTGCCAAGGAAAGCATCTGACTTGGGGTATGAGGTGTTGAGTGAATCTGTTGATGTGATTGACTTATCGAACATATCATGCACATGACGAATGTGGAAAATTCCGGGCTTCCCGTGGCTCGATATGTTGTCGTTGCAACCAGATTGGAACTAACAACAAGAAGACATGCACAAGGGCTATTTAGTAGTTTTGATTTGAAGTATTTTTAGCCTTTTGAATTTGAGTTTAAGTTAAACAGTAGTGTTCTTTGGGTTTTTTTTCCTGCATTTATGTTTGGGTAATACTATTTTGTTTCCGCATCGTGATTTATTTTGCGATGTATGTTTTGTTTAAGTTTCCCGGATTCACTTGTTTTACATAAGTTTCGTTTTGTTTTTCTTTTTAGGATTTACATATGAGCAATTACATAATTGCAAATTTTTAATAAACTTGCTAGTTGTTCTCTATTTTTATATGAGTTTGTGTGTATTTTATATATTTTTATGTTTTTTTATATAGAAAATTACTGGATTGTTTAATCATTATGGAATCATATTCTGTTAATATTTTGAAATCAATGTCCAATACTGTATTCCTACAGGGATGGTGCACTTTAAATTGTGTAAATACAAAGTATCTATAGTCATCTATAGGATATTGTTGATGAATTTAGTATACCATAATATATTTGTAGATCAACACTGAGATATTGAACACCAGGCTTGTTTAAGTATTTTGCCATAATCTTCCACCCTTGCATTATCCCAGGATTGATGCACTTTTATCACCGACTGCGTAAATACAAAGTATCTACAGTAATTTGTAGGATACCGTAGATGAATTCATTATGTCATAGTAAAATTATGATTCAAAATTTGCGATATAGAATACCAGTCTGTGTACAATATTCCTTAGTTGGTACATTTATTTACTATAAAACAGTGAATGAAACCAAATGTTGGACAATAGTTATATTGAACTATGACCAAATGTCCTAATCCAAAATAAAACCAATAATATATAGATAAGACATAGTGTCAACAACGACCAACGTTTGTTTCGAATATTTTACCCAACAAACTAGAGTCAATAACCATAATAATTTTTTTCATGCGAACAATTTAAATTTCAATTGCGCAAACGAAGTCGCGTACAGAGACAAAACAAAATAAGACAACTGCATTGCTCAATTGATCTTGTAATTAAAAAGATGCTATACAATGTTCTTTTTCATGTCTATAGATAAAAAAAAAAAAAAAAAAAAAAAAAAAAAAAAAAAAAAACTCTACACACGCATTTTGCGTTCCAGTAACGGAGGCATTCATGATTTTGTGCTTTGCGAATCGTAATACGAGGCTGTAAAATGGGGTTCTCTTCAGGCACTCTACGTGAGCATTATTCAGTCGCATTTCTTCGAAGAAAGTCACAGTAGACGTCAAGTTAGACATGAATTGAGATATGTAACCACATTTATTTCTCGTTCTTTGCGCAACATTCATGGCCTCTCCGCAAATATAAAAAACCATATTTGTTTGTCAACAAAGATAAATGTTAGGGGGAAGATAAAAAAGCACATATACCATGTTATTGTAGAATCAATAGTTTTTTATTAAGAAATTTGAATAGACAGAAACCCATAGAATATCACATTACGCATAGTATACCACAGTACTACATAAATTATACATACAGTTAGAAATACAAAACTCATTAGCAATAAACTAACAAATAAGCAACATAAGTCAGCCTCTCAATTACACGGAGAATCATATAATAGCAACTATTTCGTAGGTCAGTAACATAGGTCAGCAAAAAAGAACGAATCACACAACAATATAACTATAAGTAAATTTATACAATTGTTATTTCATAGAATGCTATAGAAATATAATATGAATTCATAGACTACCATAGAAACTAGGGTTGACAACAAAGTATCCAATCATAGACTCCCATAAAAATACAACATCAATTCATAGTTACGAATGCATATAGAGCTCACATACACAATTCATTAACAATAAACTTACGAATAAGCAAGATAGGCCAGTCTATCAATAACATAGACAATCATATAATAGCAAATGTTTAATAAGTAATCAACATAACTACCATAAAATTTCTACAATTGTCATTTTATAGACTAGTGTAGAAATACATTATCAATTCATAGACTACCATAGAAATATATTTGTGTTTAACATACTATCATAAAAATATACAGTCTGTGTACACCAATTATCAATAATCACACAAATCTAAACATGAACATAATATACAACAACACTTACACGTCATGAAACATTGCAGAATCCAGACTTCGATTGCCGAATAACGAATTACAAATTCAAAGCACAAAAATATTTATACGCCTAGACAATTTTTTCGCGTGTGGAATTCATAGTTACCCAAAGATTTAGACAACAACAAAAAAATAAAATATACATGTTTTGAATCGTACCCGCGTCTAATGCGTTTATGTCCTGCTGCCCCTTCATCTGCATCTCCCCTGCGTATTCGATTTTGTAAAAACCCTAATGTAAAAAAAAAAAAAAAACGAAAATCAAACAAAATCAAAACTTACTTGATTTGTTTCTTGGTGTAACATCCGTAGACGTTAATTAGTAGCGCCGATAATTTTATTTTTTATGATGCTGTGAGGGTGCTCGCCGTCGATTTGCAGTAGAGAACGAGAAGAAAGATACCCTAATCTGGGGGAGTGGAGGGGTGGGTGGGTTGAATTATTATTCAGTTAATGTAGGATTTGGAAAATCTTAGAGATTTAGTGGCGAGATTGGTGGGATTTAATTTCCTTTTCCCAGACTGAAAAAATAAACGGCATTTATTTCACCGTAAGGGCAATATAGACACAATATCTCAAAAGGATGTGAGGCTAATGTTTTTATAGGCTTGGGTGTATCATCTAATAAGTTTTTCCACTAGGGATGCATATCTTAAAGCCCCTAAAAAAAATCATATAATACAGCTCACTATTTTTTTTTTTCTTTTTTTTTTTTTTAAATATCTAAAATGGTAATTTGTTTTTTAATAGTTTTCAACGTTCAGCTATATAGCATAGAATATGTTACATCATAACTAATCAAGAAATAGATCATCAAAAATCAATTTCACTAATTTATTAATAGGGCAATTTGCTATAGGTCCTACAAAATTATATTTGTATAAATCCAACAAAGAAAATTCAATTTTGACAAGATTTATTAATTGTAATGTGTCATATATACCCTTAACAATATATGGAAAAATAAATTCTCAAAATGAAATCCCATATTTTTCTCCTCTTATCGTTTGACCTATATTTATCAAATCTGACCACTGTGACTGGAAAACCGAAATTTCGGATTCCACGGCTCTGGAAAATCGATTTCTTCAATACCAAAACCTCTATAAAAACTAGATTTTAGCAAGCGGCACCCCTGTGATATGTCTAATTGCCGAAAAAGTCCCTGTGTAAAAGCAACTAACACTTACTCCCCTATGTTCACAAGTCAAAGCCACCGCCCCCCTACCAGCAAATCGTGTGATGTACGCATGTTTTGTGCGACTTGTTGATGGTTTTTTGACTTGAAAAGTCTCAAATACCCCTAAAATTTTTTTTATAATCGACATAAATTCAATATAACTTAAATATAAAAAATACAAATTTTTGGGTCAAATCGATAATTTTAGCAACTTAATTAAAACCCTCTTTCCCCTTTTTCTTCTCAGACGACGGTGTGAAGACCAACCGGCAACCACCATCTGCATCTTCTCATAGTTCCAATGTGGTTGCCAAGAGGAAATCTCCGAAGGAGTTTAGTAGATTGGGGAATGGATTTGCAGTTGACGGAGCCGCCATCAATGGAGGTAATCAGTCAAATCGAGTTCACCAACGGCGGAGGTATTGTTTGAAATTCCCATCTCCAGAACTCAATTCTTGATCGGCGGAGATAGGTGGCGGAAATGGTAGATGATAGATGGTGGATGGCGGAGAAAGAGGATGGGTTTTGGGCAGAGGCGGCCCTGGCCCAGGGCGAGCTGGGGCCATGCCCAGGGCCCACCAAAGAATGGGGCACAATTTTTTTTTTTTTGTAAGTATACGTAGGGTTTAATTTTTTTTTTCTTTTTTTCCCTAATTTTCCTTTCTCCTCAATAATATGAATCTCCGTGTTTATTTCAATTCCAAGATTTTTTTTCTCCCTATGTTACGCAATCAATTCAACGGCAAACCCCTATCTTCAAGCCCTCAATTTATTTCCGCAATTTATTTTTTTATACATTGGATGTTTACCCATCAATATTTTTCATGTTCAATTCCAAAGCAAAAGATAAATTTTATTCAATTTCATTCTCCCAAAGTGAGTCAAAAAAACTCAAAGAACGGTTGCATATTTTCGGGCGAAAGGACTCTTACAATTCCCGTCATCCTATTTTCGGTCGAAGGACGGTCTCCAACGATTTTCTTCGTTCTTTATATTTTTTTTGAGTTTTGCTAATTTGTTTGGGTTAGGGTACTCTTTTTCCATCGTAGGGGTTTTGTCCTAAGAAGGTTTTAACGAGGCCCAAATAATTATAACCCATTTTTCTGTAAACTCGTTTTATTGTAATGAACCTACCACGAAAATTATATGTTTCATTATTTTAGTATACGTTTAGAGAAAATTAATTAAATTCCTTAACTGAGGACACATTTTCAATTTTTCGCCCAGGGCCTTCAAATCGTCCGGACCGGCCCTGGTTTTGGGTAGGGTAGGGGGAGGGTTGGGGGTTGGCTGGCTCGTTTGGGGAAGAAGATGGATTTTTTTAAGTTTTTTTTTTCTTTTTTTTCTTCTTTTCTTTTCATTATTTTATATATTTTATTAAAACAAAAATTAAAAGGGTTAAATACAAAAACCCCCCTGTACTATGGACTTTATACCATATACCCCCCTATACTACACATAAATACAAAAACCCCCCTGCGGTTATATTTTTTCCAAAATCTGACTAAAATACCACTGCTAAGCTTATAAGTATAAGGGTTTGTTTGAGTCATTTTTCACTATATTTTTTAACATTTCCGGTCAATTTTACTGGGGAAATTTTGATATTTTTATTTTTTTCTTCAAAACATTTAATTACTTAGAATTTTATTTTTTCTGAACAAAACCTTTTATTTTTGTCATTTTGAATTTCTTCATTTTTTTCTTCATGTCTTCCGGTAGTTCAAATTCTCAAAAATAATATGATTGTAAAGATGTTTGTAATTTTAGGATGTTTGAACTACCGGAAGACATTTAAGAAAAAAAAATGAAGAAACTCAAAATGACAAAAATAAAAGGTTTTATTTAGAAAATTAAAAAAAAATCCAAGCAATTAAATATTTTGGAGAAAAAAATATAAATACCAAAATTTCCCACGTAAAATTGATTAAATGGTAAAATATATAGCGAAAAATGGCTCAAACTATATATATATACTTGAGTAGGGGTATTTTCGTCATATGTTGGAAAAAAATGTAATGTGAGGGGGGTTTTTGTATTTATGTGTAGTATAGGGGGATATATGATACAAATTTCATAGTACGGGGGTGTTTTTGTATTTAACCCAAATTAAAATTCTGAAAAGTTAAAAATATAAACTTTTTATTCAGCATATATTGTTTGAATTATGTTTTTTTAAATATTAAGTTTCTCTTATATTGTTTTATTTTTATTAATTAGTATATATTTTTTTGTGGTCTGTTTCATAATTTGGGAGGATAGCTGTTTTTGACAAGGGTACTATAGTCATTTCATAGTCATTTCATGGTAGTCAACGAATGTTATTTGGATAGAGGGTTGTGGGCTAAATAAAACCCATCATAGGGGGTTAACACTAATTGTTTTAACACGGGGGCTTTTGTGGCAGTTAGACATTTCACGGGGGGGTGTATGCAATTAACTCCTATAAAAACTGTATGATGCCTTCCATAGGTTGCGTTGGTGAAGCGTTTGCAATTTACAAGGATTCGTTTGCTAATTGATCAGTTGAACAAGTTTGCCCCTTTGCCGTTTGCAATTTCTAAATCGTTTGTTGTTTGAATACATCGGCTGTTGTTTATTGTTTGTTGTTTGCGATATCTACGATGGTTAAAACACGATTTAGTCTTGGTAAACAACAATTCTATTAACTATTTGTATGATTGGTGTTTGCAGTTTGAATTTCTCTGTTCTGCGTTTGCTTGTTGTTGGTTTGATGTTATATTTTATTGTTTTGATGTTGCATTTCATTGTTGTTTTGATGTTCCATTTTATTGTCTTGCGGTTGCACTAAGCTTTTAGTATGATTTGTGATTACATTTTGAATTTCTTTATTCTGAGTTTGTATCTTGTTGTTTTGATTTTGTGTTTTGTTCTTTACGATTTATACAATGGTGCAAACACAATTTAATTTTGGTAAGCAACACCCATATTACCTATATGTAGATATGGTTATTCAAATTTTTTGATTTAATTCGAGAACTCCTTTCTTTTTTCCTTGACAGCAAACGGGATGATGACTTGTAAAAAAATTGAGGGGTTTGTTAATGTTATAACCTTGTTTGTGCTTATTCTTAAACAAAATATAACTGCATTTTAAGTTTCAATTTTTAATTTGCTGAGATTAAAGGTTTGTTTGATGCTAGTTTAAATTTTGATGTGTTTGCAAGCAACTAGGTTTGCATTTTGCTCTTTAAATTTTGTTATTCTGATTTTGTATTTTACTATTTCGAGGATTCTTGCTACTAAGGTAATCTAAATTAGGAATTTTTTTGGGTTAAATTTGAGTAGTGTTATTAGTTGTTTGCACTAAGATGTTAGGATGATTTGAGTTTGCATGTTTTTAATTCTCTGTTGTGAGTTTGGATGTTGCATTTTGATATGTTCGTTTTGAATTTCTGCATCGTAATATTTTTTTTTCCAAAGAGGACAATTTTTTTTTTTTGGATTCTTTGAAGACTGCATTTATGTTTTTTTTTTTGGGTCTATTAGATATAACCCCCTTAGACATTCAAATAATAGGGGTAGACCCAAACTTAAATTTGCCATTTTGATAAAAACTCAAACTTTTCTATATTACATAAGTACCCTCAATCAAATCCCACAAATCCCGTCACTTTACCTTTTGAAATAATATCAAATCCCACCATATTTTCCCGTTAAAACACTATCCCCACAAACCCACTACCAAAAAATCTGCAAACCTCTCAAAACCAGAAATTTATACGGATCTCGCGGACGGTGCCGGGGGAATTAGATGAGGAAAGTACTTGCTCCTCGCCGGAGTCCGACGGAGACACCGTCCGCTGTGGTGCAGCGTCGTAGCAATTTTCCGGCGCTGGATTTCGCACAACAGCCTTTTCTCGTCTTTTCGAAAGCATTCATTGGAGAACTCCCACCGATCAGGCATAACCTTCCCAAATCTCTAAAAATTCATCAGATAAGCAACTCAATCAATAACCGAAAAAAATAAAATAAAACCAAAATTCCTCGTTACAGATCGAAGGATTCGATTAGCAAAAGCTCACGTAAGTATTCAGTTGCCGAACGAAACTGGAGAAATTGTTGTGCTTGAAATACTTGGGCAGCAAATCTCTGGCAAACTCACGTAATTTGGCCCAACGAAACCGATAATATACTAATAAACTATCCCACTGATATAATTTGACTATGGATCTCGTTAATCGACTATGGGCCGCCGTCACTGCTCCAATCTAGGGTTACTCAAATCTAGGATTACTCAAATCTATGGTTTTGATAATTCTTCGGCCCATAGTTGATTAACGAGATGCATAGTCGAATTACATCTGTGTTAATATGCTATCCCATATCATTTAATAGACTATCCCTGTGGTATAATTTTACTATGGATCTCGTTAATCGACTATGGGCCGAAGAATTATCAAAACCATAGAATAATAATTATAATAATATATATGGAAACTGAATAATATGTTTGTTTGAAATACTAATCAATTAGGGTAATTTTCCTTGTTATATGAAAACGATTAGGGTAAATAATAATATATATGAAAAAATAATAATATAAATGGAAACTGAATAATATGTTTGTTTGAAATACTAATCAATTAGGGTAATTTTCCTTACATCATGTAATAGACTATCTCATTGATCTAATTCGACTATGGATCTCACTAATCGACTATGGATCCCGTATTATTCAACCACATAGTATATTAATAATTTCAATATAGTACATTAATCTGCTATGATAGTATATTACGGTTATAGTAGTGATATGAAATTGTGTTACAAACAATACACCACTGAAATGACAAGAACATTGAGAACAAAACAAACGTAAAGTATTCCAACATAACCAATAAAATAGTACATTAATAATCTCATAATTTCAATCTAGGGTTTTGATAAAATACTTAAAACATCATAACACAATCAAACCAATATGTCGAGTTAAAAATCTCTAGTACATTAATAATCTCATAATAGTATAATAAAATGATAATGGAGTATCATATGGTATTCATAATAGTATACTACTGTATTACAACGGTTTAGCACTTAACTGACGTTACCGAGCCATTACATCGTAAACACCTCTTTATAGCAACCAACCCACCAAACCTCGAAATCATGTCCTCATCGTCAGCCAAGATACATTACCAACGCCTTCCAGCCTATATGTCATGCTTATATCCCACCCATCGAGTTGTGGCCACTTTGAAATAACAAATGCAACCAATGAACCGCGAGTAAACCCATTCGAACACCTTTTTATAGCAACCAACCCACCAAATCTCAACAAAATCCGTACAAAATTCGCCACCGATAAAAACCTTGAATCATGATACGACATTAAAAATACAAAATACTAAAAAATATATTAATATGATCAAAAATAAACTTAAAATGCAAAATTCATACGATAACTTAAAAAAGACTACAAAGTATATTTTAATGTACTACCCAGCGTCCTAAAATCCGCTGTTATAAACAAATAAATCAACTATCGACCGGGATCAGACACATGAACTCCACGACCGCGGACAGTTATTTCAATTACTACGTAAACCAACTACGATGTTCATATAAAATAACTCTGGTCCAATCTGCGTGAACAATCCTTATCTAACTCTGTCAATCCTCTTCCAAACAAACATCATCCGCCAAAATTAACGATGTATATATGACGGAATAATTTTGTTAAAAAACGTTCTACATAATATAATCAAGTATCAACACAACTCTTAAAATTTCTAACCACCGTACACGACGATCCTAGCCATTGAACGAAAAATAAATCAAAAAACGCATTCATACCCGGTTAACAACGTCCAACTGATGAGCGCTCAATTCGATCCTATTTCCACGACGGTGCAGAAATCTTCAAAGATAAAAAAACCCATGGAACGCTGAAAGAGAACATCCGAAAATATTATACACGATTTGGTATAACGGCCAATGATCTCACGTAATATTATTCCGTGATTTTAGGCAACGTATCAGCAAATCTCAAATCACGTATTAAAGGAATTAAATGCCGTTTAAAAATAAACAGGGGTATTAAAGGGAAATTATATAATATATTTTGCCAAGTTGGCAAAATTGGGTCTATCTCAAAAAGTGGAAAAAAAATTGGATCTACCTCATTAGAAAATATGAACAAGGGGGTTATCCCTAATAAACCCTTTTTTTTTCCATTTTCAAAATAGCAATCCAAACAAAAAAAATATGTATTGAAAATTTTGATTTGCACTTTAATTGCACAAGGCAACATGTTTTGAATTGCATAATGCAGTTTGTTGTTTGTATGAAATGAAAAATAACAGAAGACAAAATCAACTGCACCTACAATGAACCTAGAATGAAAGCACTGACTGAGAAACAGAACCACCATTTTCGGTTGATGCCGCTCACATGATGAAGTTCCTCGATAGTGTGAGTGACAAAAAATATTTTTTGATCATTTGCATTCATCTTGCTCTTTGAAGTTTAATTTATTGTTTGCAGCAAATTTAATTTCTTGTGAAAATATTACCCAATAGCAAACTTATCGTTACAATTTCCGATTGGTGCTTTTTTAGATCGTTGTTACATATTTATAATATTGTTATAATTTCATTTTTCTATTCCAAATTGCAATGTTAATTTTTTTTATTGCAAACGTATTTTGTCGTTTTAAATAACTTTGATTATTTATTTATACAAAATCAATTAGAAAATGCAAACAAAAATTCCAAATCAGAGAGAGAGAGAGAGAGAGAGAGAGAGAGAGAGAGAGAGAGAGAGAGAGATTTATTTTCTCACATCTAAGAGCCTGTTTGGCTAAGCTTATAAGCTCCTAAAAACATCTTATAAGATGTTTAAAAGCTTATAAGTTGTTTAAAAGTGTTTGGTAAAAATATTAGAAACGATCTTATTTTTGCCAAAAATAAGCTGTTAGGAAACTTATAAGATGTTTTTAAAAAGTACCTCCACCCCACATTTTTTCGTATTCTTGTAATCAAGATTAATTATTAGTTAAAATATAATTTCATAATAATTGTTAAAAAAAAATTGTTCTCTATTTACATTTTATATGTATATAAAACACCCGAATATTCTTATTATCTCAATAATAAATTATATTTCTTTTATCTATTAAAAAAAATACATTTCTTTTACAACCTTTATTGTATATTAATATATTAATTTTATATTATTATTTTTATTTGAAAAATAAATTTGTAAATATTATAATAATATTTTAGGAACAAAAATATTGGAGTCAAATAAGTTTAACAGTTACAATGGCGTCATGTACTTTTTTGTCATTATAGCGATAAACAGACCTTTTTATTTCCAAATACCTGAAGAAATTATAAAAACTAAAAGTAACTTATAATCTACATATCCAAACACCTTAAAAAATATTTTTTTAAATAAGATCTTACAACTTATCAGCTTCTAAAGCATCTTATTAGATGCAAGAGCTTATAAGATGTTTTAAATAAGCTTAGCCAAACGGGCTCTAAGCCTACATTCATATAATAAATAGGACCTCTAGCCATATAACTTCAAGAAATAGGACCTCTAACCAATTTCCCCTTTATGAATAGTTGAACGAAATCACCAAAAATCGTATATCATAGCTCAAGTTTTCTGATAAAAAACAAAAAGAAGCTGAAATGGTGACATGGTCGGTTCTGAGAGGACGCGAAGTAGGCGGTCGCCTAGGGCCCCTGGATTTTCGTAAAAATTTAGGGCCCCCAAATTTTTTTATACCCTTTATATATATTAGTACTTATTAAAAAAAATATATATTATTTAAATAAATATTCAGATTTATAATTCATAAATAGATATTGATCAACGATTTTTGCTTGTTTCTATAATTCCTCTAATTATGGGCCCCCAATTATTAAATTTATAGTTCATTAGCTATTTAATTTTATATATATACACTTGTTTTAGTGCTACTTAATGAAAATTACCCTTAAAAAAAAATCGGGGGCGCTGCCCCCGAACCCCCGGAAACTATAACATAACTATATCAAAAATTTATGGCCTTGCCTCTGGCTATATATCTTACAAAAACGAATTAACATAGAGTTTATCATCTTTTTAGAAAGAAAAAAAAGTTTTAGTGTAGAAGGGCCCCATTTTTCAACCATCTTCAAAACTCCACTAGGACCCCCCAAATCTCAAGAACGGCCCTGAATGGTGATGTCTTTTTTTAGTAGTTTTGAACACTAAAATATATCGCATAAAAGTTGTAAATTCATAATTAGCTCGACACAAATTTACACCAGATGCAACTCGTAATTAACTCTATTTATTTCTCCGCAACAGACTTGAAGAGGAAAAAAAAAAACTTCAAATGTTTCTACCAAACAAATAAGAAATAAGGAGTTTCACCAAACAAGACACATCAGAAAGAATAAAACTTGATAGTGATAAAAAAAAAACACTACAATGTGCACATTAGTGAGTATAAATATAGTCTAAACCATTATTGTTGCACTGGCTCAACACCAGTCACTTGAACAAAGCCAGAAAGATTTAGAAAAAAGAAAGATCAATGACCAGCAACAACCGGTTCGTCAACCTGTTGGGCGGGAACAACCATCAAATTCCCATGAGAATCAAGGTCAATAATAACGGAATCACCTCGTTTAATTTCACCGGCACGCACCTTGTCCTCAATATTATGCTCCAATGTCATCTCAAGAAGCCAGCCAGTAGGCCAGGCAAACACCCTATACATAAACCTCTCAGTTAATTGAAGATCAATAGCCTTGTTCTCTTTCGCCTTCTTTTTGGCTCGCTTTCTTGATCCATTAGAACCTTTTAACCTCTCAGTTAATTCATCATTAGGACCCCTTAACCTCTCAGTTAATTGAAGCTGAATAGCCTTCTCATCTTTTGCTTCACTACAACCCTCCAACTGACCACTATTTACCAAACCGATCTTAGGCAGATAGGCGTATCGGAAATAATCATTACTCATGTCTGGCCCCAATTGCTCTGCCTATAAGTTATACAAATTAGAAAACAACCTGTTGAAATAATAAACTAGATTAAGTGTATTAAAGAATATTCTAGAAGGTTAATTCATGTATTAGTTTATTCATGTATTTGGTTTTAATTAAAGTTCATGTACTAGTTAGAGGGGAAGAATTAAATTAAATAGTGATACATGTACTAGACTAGATTCATGTTGGGAAAATCCTATAAATACCACATGAACTCTAGCCATTTGTAACAAGTCAAGTTTTCAAGTTTAATAGAATTCTCCTATTCTCCTCCACTTTTTCGTGTGTGTGTGTGTGAGTGTTGAGTGAGTGTGCTCTCCATTTTCCAACAAAGTGGTATCAAGAGCCAACTTGTGTTTGGAGAGACGTAAGTTTGAAGAAAATAATGTCGAACGGAATTCCATTTCAAGTTCCAAAACTCACAAAAGAAAATTATGGAACTTGGTGCATCCGAATGAAGGCGTTGCTTGGAGCTTATGATGCTTGGGAACCTGTTGAGAACGGAGTTGAGGGTGAAGATGCTGCCTCCGTAAAGAAAGATCAAAAGGCCCTTACGGTCATTCATCAAGGCCTAGATGAGGTGATGTTCGAGAAGGTTGCTAGCGCAACCACCTCCAAGCAAGCATGGGATATTCTTCAAACTTCTTTTAAAGGAGTTGATAAAGTAAAGAGAGTTCGTCTCCAAACATTAAGAGGAGAGTTCGAGTCGCTGAAAATGAAGGAATCCGAATCGATTTCGGATTACATGTCAAGAGTTTTGGCCAATGTTAATGAAATGAAGAGGTATGGAGATGACATCACGGATGAACGGGTCGTTGGAAAGATTCTACGATCCTTAACTCCAAAGTTCAATTACGTGGTCGTGGCCATCGAAGAGTCCAAGGATTTGGACACCATGACCGTTGACGAGCTTGCCGGATCGCTGCAAGCCCATGAAGAAAGAGTGAAGCCAAGACAAGAATTGGTGGAGCATGCTTTTCAAGCAAAGCTCTCTTTCAAAGAAAAAGATGAAAGGCGTACTACGTTCCAAAGAGGCCGAGGACGTGGACGAGGTCGTGGAAGAGGAAGAGGCGGCTACCAATCCTCACATAAAGAAGAGATAGGCCAAACATCATATCAAGGAAGGGATCGTGGCCGTGGACGAGATAGAGGAGCAGTCTCGAGGCCAAACCAAAGAAGATATGACAAGTCTAAAATTGAATGTTACTCTTGTCATAACTTGGGGCACTTCGCATGGGAGTGTCGAAATAATTTGGAGGAGAAAAATAACTTTGCGGAGAGCAACAATGAAGAAGAAGATCCCACCTTACTTCTCGCGTGCAAAAGAGACGTGGACGAAGATATCAATCAGTGGTATCTTGATTCCGGTGCAAGTAACCATATTTGTGGAAATAGAGATTTGTTCTTTGAGCTTGATGAGTCTACTGGAGGCAATATCACTTTTGGAGACTCGTCAAAAGTGCAAATCAAAGGAAAAGGTACGATTTTGATTCGTTTGAAGGATGGAAGCCATCAATTTATTTCTAGTGTCTTTTATGTTCCGGGAATGAAGAACAACATCTTGAGCTTGGGGCAACTTTTGGAGAAAAATTATGATATTCAATTGAAAGATAGATGCTTGTCCATTAAAGATGAAAATGGAAAGTTGCTCACAAAGGTGCCGATGATGAAGAATAGAATGTTTTTATTAAACATTCAAAATGATGTTCCAAGATGCTTGAAAGCTTGCGTTCAAAATCCGTCGTGGCTATGGCACATGAGGCTTGGACACTTAAATTTTGAAGGCCTAAGAGTGATGAGCATGAAGCGTATGGTGAACGGCTTGCCAATTATTGATCTTCCAAATCAGCTTTGTGAAGGATGTCTTTTTGGAAAGCAACCTCGAAAAAGCTTTCCAAAGGAGTCTTTGACAAGAGCTCAAAATCCATTGGAGTTGGTTCACTCAGACGTTTGCGGACCTATCAAGCCATCATCACTTGGGAATAATAATTATTTCCTATTATTCATTGATGATTTTTCTCGAAAGACTTGGGTGTATTTCTTGAAAGAAAAATCCGAGGTATTTGAAACTTTCAAGAAGTTTAAGAGCTTGGTGGAAAAACAAAGTGGCTACCAAATCAAAGCGCTTCGAACCGATAGAGGAGGAGAATTCACTTCAAATGAATTCATGGATTTCTGTGGAGTAAACGGCATACATCGTCCTATGACGGTTCCAAGATCACCACAACAAAATGGCGTGGTTGAACGAAAAAACCGGACAATTCTCAATATGGCGAGGAGCATGTTGAAAAGTAAAAATATGCCGAAGGAACTATGGGCTGAAGCGGTGGCATGTGCTGTCTACTTATCCAATCGGTGTCATACCAAAAGCGTTCATGGAAAAACACCTCAAGAAGCATGGAATGGATTCAAGCCAAGTGTTTCACACCTGCGAGTTTTCGGGAGTATAGCCTATGCACATGTACCGGATCAAAAGAGGACTAAGTTGGATGACAAAAGTGAAAGGTACGTGTTTATCGGCTATGATCAAAATTCAAAAGGGTATAAATTGTACAATCCAAGCAATGGAAAAATTATTCTCAGTCGAGATGTGGAGTTTGATGAACAAAGCAATTGGGAATGGGATAATTCAAAAGAGGAGTACAATTTTTATCCATTCTTTGATGAAAATGATGGTGATTTACATCCTACTAGTCCACCTCCAACACCTCCACCACAAAGTCCGGCAATTGGAGAAGCAAGTTCTAGCGAAGGACCTCGGAGAACTAGAAGTCTAAGAGACTTGTATGATGCAACCGAAGAGGTAACACAAGATTTTGGTAATTTAAACCAATTCTGTTTCTTTGGTGATTGTGAACCTCTAGGTTATGAAGAAGCCGCATGTGATAAGAAATGGAGAGATGCCATGGATGAAGAAATCAAGGCAATCAAGAAAAACGAAACATGGGAGTTGGCAAAATTACCAAACGGGAAAAACACCATCGGAGTCAAATGGGTGTACAAAATAAAAAGAAACTCCAAAGGCGAGGTGGAGAGATATAAAGCAAGATTGGTGGCAAAAGGCTACAAACAAAAGGCTGGCGTTGACTATGGTGAGGTGTTTGCTCCCGTTGCTCGTTTGGAAACTATTCGAATAATGATTTCTTTGGCAGCCCAAAATCAATGGCAAATCCATCAAATGGACGTGAAGTCCGCTTTCTTGAATGGTATTTTGGAAGAGGAAGTCTACATTGATCAACCTTTGGGTTATGAGGTTAAAGGTGAAGAAGACAAAGTCTTGAAATTGAAGAAAGCTCTTTATGGCTTAAAGCAAGCACCTCGTGCATGGAATAGTCGAATCGATCAATATTTTCAAGCAAATGATTTTTCAAAATGTCCACACGAACATGCACTTTATGTGAAGAAATCTAAAAGTGGTGACATTTTGCTTGTTTGTTTGTACGTGGATGACTTGATTTCGACAGGAAATAATCCAAAGATGTTCGAGGAGTTCAAGATGGCTATGGCGAAAGAGTTCGAGATGACTGATATTGGCTTAATGTCCTACTACCTTGGCATTGAGGTGAAACAAGGAAGTGACGGTATCTTTATTTCTCAAGAAAGATACGCCAAGGAAATTCTCAAAAAGTTTGATATGGAGAATTGCAAGCCGGTTAGCACTCCGGTGGAATGTGGAGTCAAGCTTTCAAGACAAGGAAATGGTGAGAAAGTCAATCCTACAAACTTCAAAAGTCTAATTGGGAGTTTAAGGTATTTGACTTGTACACGACCGGATATTCTATTTGCCGTTGGGTTAGTTAGTCGGTTTATGGAAGTTCCTACTACTTCTCATTTGAAGGTTGCAAAGAGAATACTTCGGTACATCAAAGGTACACTTGATTATGGGATTTTATATTCTCATTCTCAAAATTTTGAACTTGTTGGTTATTGTGATAGTGATTGGGCCGGTGACATTGATGATCGTAAGAGTACTACCGGGTTTGTATTCTTTATGGGAAATTCATGTTTTACTTGGAGTTCAAAAAAGCAACCCATTGTTACTCTTTCTACTTGTGAAGCGGAATTTGTAGCAGCAACTTCTTGTGTTTGCCATGCGATTTGGCTTAGAAGTTTGATGGAAGAATTTCACGAACCACAAGAAGACCCGACGAAGATTTTTGTTGACAACAAATCAGCACTTGCATTGTCGAAGAATCCGGTGTTTCACGAAAGGAGCAAACATATTCATACAAAATATCATTTCATACGAGAAAGTGTTTCTAAGAAAGAAGTGGTCCTTGAGTTTGTGAAGTCTCAAGATCAAGTTGCCGACATATTCACCAAACCATTGAAGAGCGACGTGTTTCAAAGATTGCGAATGTCTCTTGGTGTGATGAATCTAGTTTAAGGGGGAGTGTTGAAATAATAAACTAGATTAAGTGTATTAAAGAATATTCTAGAAGGTTAATTCATGTATTAGTTTATTCATGTATTTGGTTTTAATTAAAGTTCATGTACTAGTTAGAGGGGAAGAATTAAATTAAATAGTGATACATGTACTAGACTAGATTCATGTTGGGAAAATCCTATAAATACCACATGAACTCTAGCCATTTGTAACAAGTCAAGTTTTCAAGTTTAATAGAATTCTCCTATTCTCCTCCACTTTTTCGTGTGTGTGTGTGTGAGTGTTGAGTGAGTGTGCTCTCCATTTTCCAACACAACCAAAATAGACGTATGTATGAATGCATCAACATCTACGGAATAGCTACCAACAAATATAGCAAACATGACCTGACCTGCTTTTTATTTCAAATAATGTTTTTATTTCAAATAATTAGAGGCTGGTATCATTTAAACAAAACACAAGAGGAGTACGTAAACAATCTTACAAGCATCCTCTCAAACAAACTAGAATTACACATATATCATTTAAAACTCTAACAACAAAGGAAGCGATCAGAAATCATCTTCAATAAAAACAATTACAAACATAAGATCCAAATTACTACCGCACAACCAAATCTAAAAGAGAAAGCCACAATCTCGTACAGAAACACGGAGAAAATTTATATATTTGGAGGTGTACGTATATGTGTATGCAATAAGATGTGTAGAGAGAGAGAGAGAGAGAGAGAGAGAGAGAGAGAGAGAGAGAGAGAGAGAGAGAGAGAGAGAGAGAGAAAATCCGGAATTGAATAGGTGGAATCAGAAGAAATACTTTGATTGGAGAGGGGAGTGTAAGGCGAGAACGAGGAGAAGGGCCGATCATTTGCAGAGTGATATTAACCATTACATCATCTTCTTCGATTAGATCGGCCATGGCTCCAACCCAACTGTTGTACCTCAAGGTACAAATACAACTGATGAGGGGTATTTTCGTCATATTTTGAAAAAAATATAATAGCAGGGGTGTTTTTGTATTTATGTGTAGTATAGGGGAGTAAATGATACAAAGTCCATAGTACAGGGGTGTTTTTGTATTTAACCCTATTTATTATAAATAAACGAAGCATACATGTATATGTCAATATTACCCCCAACCCTTTATACTCAATTCTCAATTGTAACCCCAATTTAATCCAATTTTGACCACGAAAAAAAAAAGGTCAACGCCGGAGACCGGTGAAAAAATCCGGAAGAATTTTTTTTTCGAAAAGTCAACACCGGAGACCGGCGTTGACCGCCGGTCAACACCGGAATCCGGCGGCAAAATATTTTTTTTTGAAAATAAAGTTTTGGGTCAAAATTGAATAATTTGTGAAATTTGGGGTCAAATTGAGGTTAAATTAAATTAAGGATGAAATTGAAGCATATTAAAGTATGAGGGGCTATTTTAGTCTTTTACAAAAATTTGGACCATGTGTGCAATTAATTGTAAAGGAGTTCTTTATCTGGATATCTTTATGAATAAGTACTAATTGATGGGCTTATTTGTAATTACCCCTTACATAATTAATCCAATAATTTTTTTCCATATTTTTTAATAATCTTTATATATAAAATAAAGGTTTGCCCCACACCCTAAAAACAATTTTTTTTTAAGATTTTAGTGAAATATTTGTTTCTTTTTTTATTTTCTCCTTTATTTTCTCCCTTATTTTTTCCTTTATTTATTTTTTCTTCCTTTTTTTTATAGAATACATTTCGATTTTTTTAAGAGTGGTGATATTTCCACCTCTAAAGTATCTCAATTCACCACCAAAGATTATAAAATATCATAAATACCCCTCAAATTTATATTCCACCACCTTTTCTTATATTTACTTAATCCTCATGTGTTCTAAGTTATTTCTATTTTATTTATTTAATTTAATTTATTTTATTTTTCATTATTTCTGTAATTTATTGCAACGAAATATTTAAACTTCCATATCAAATGACCTACGGATTATGTAATTTTGTTTTTAGGAAACGAAATTATATTAAACCAAACTGGCAAACTCGGGAGGAAGTTCAGAACCTTTCATACAAGCAATCTTAATTTATTTTTCAGAAAACGTGAATTCATGCTCTTTTTGACCTTCGAAAATGTTTTTGTCCAACTAAAGTATTATTCACGAGAGGGTGAGATTTCTAGTGAAAATTGTGGGGGTCTTTTTTATAACATTTTAATTAGTTTAGTGGTAGATAGTTTATAAATTTTTAAAAATATAGGTGAAAGAAGAAGAAAAGGGGTAAAATGGAAATATATTTAATTTGGTAGTGAAATAAGATATTTTGAGGGTGGAAATGGCATGTCTCTTTTTCTAATTGTTTTCTTTTTCTTTTTTTCTTTTTCCTTATTCTTCCCCCTTCCCACTAAACACGGTCAATTTTTTGACATTTTTTTTTTTAAATATTTTCTTCTTTTTTTCTTCTTCTGTTTTTTTCTCCTCCAGTACTAAATTTTCTCTCCTGTTTTAAGGACACGTTTTTATTTAATTATTTTGTTTTTCTTTTTTTCTTCTTCATTTTTTCCCTTCTCCACTAAACTCGATCAACTTGGAATTTTTTTTTTCACGTTTGTTTTTTCTTTTGAATTATTTTCTTTTTCTTTTTTTTTTCTTCTTCTTCTTTTCTTCTTTTTTCCCCCCTTTGCGGCACTGATTCTCTCTCCGTTTTTTATAGCACACGTATGTGTATTAACTTTTATTTTTAAAATATATATATAGATTGTGATTGCAATTACTGGAATTTTTACATTTTTGGTGTTCCATTGGTTTGCTATTGTACATGTCATATATGTTTATTAAGTTCTAATTTTGCTTATCTTATATTATTTTTTCATATCCGCCCGTGCAACGAACGAGGCAAAATACTAGTTTTCTTAAGATTAAGATTATGTACCGAATGCGCTGAATGTTAAGCCCTCAGATGTATGCCACATTATATATATATATATATATATATATATATATATATATATATATATATATATATATATATATATTGGCCGTGTATGTTCATCGGAATATCCTCGAAGATGGCCTTACACCGACTCTTCCAGGTCTGCCAACAACCAAACCTGAGGACTCCAAGCTCCATAATACCATCATGGGTGTTAACACTAGCCTCGGTCATCCAAACTTGCATAAGATGATGCATGGACCCATAGAAATATGGTTTCTGCCATATCCTTGCGTAATTACTCCAAACGCCACGAGCTATATCCGATTGGGCGAACAAGTGCGAGAGAGTTTCTTGTTCAGGGGCTGCACAACACCGGCATTTGGAAGGGGCCCGTCATCCGTGTAGAATAGATGAGATACGTGGAGAGCGGCCCGTGTGACTTTAATTTTTTAATAATTTCAAGTTCCTCCAAACATTTGATATGAAGAGTAAGAATCTCTTGGGCTATAATAAATAATAATGGGGAAAGGGGGTCACGTTGCCGAACTCCTCTTGATGATTTAAAATGTCCATACGATTCGTCGTTATTTAGTAAGGAATACCAAATATTGGAGAATGATTGGTACATTAAATCACACACATGATGTGAGAAACCCAAGGCTTGCACGGCTTTAACGAAAAAAGCGAAAATCGTCATTCCAATCTATCTTATGGTTCAGACATATCAACTTGAATATGATGTTCCCGCCTTCAACTTTTCTATCAATATCGAAAACAAATTCCTGAGCTATGGCTATCGATTCGTGGATGCTCCTTCCTTTCAAAAAACCCGGTCTGCTCTTCTGATATTATGCTAGGGAGAAATTCGTTCATTCGGGTGGCAATAATTCGAGAAATAACCTTGCTAGCAAAATTACCCAAACTAATCGGACGAAATTGTGTGAGATACTCCTGGAGAAGAAAAAGAAGGGTGGTGGTCATGCCTTTCGACAGGTAATCCCCTTCAAAATAGTCAGAAACTAACTGCATGAAATCCTCCTTGATTATACCCCAACATCGAACATAGAAATGGCCTGTGAAGCCATCTTGCCCAGGGGCACTATCCGGAGATAATTGTTTGATGGCCTTATAAACTTCATCTTCGCCAGGTATTTCGCAAATTCTAGTGTTCATGGCCGTGGTAACCTTGGTCTGCAAATGTACTCGATTGGACAAAGATCTAACCACTGCCAAATCATATTTTACTCCATCTGAAAAGATTGCCCTCAAAGCATGCATCAGTAAGACAAGCTTCCACCAAAAAATCGTTAAATTCTTGCATCCCTAACATATGTTCATTCATTCCTCTCTTCTTTTCTTCCAAGGTTTTTATTACGTAAAGTCTCCGCCTAGAAGCCAAGGCTCGTTACAGTTGCTACTGAAAGGGGATAAATAATCACTTAGCATAAATGAAAGTCATCTTCCCAGTGAAAAAAATTGGCATAACCACTTTCGCCGTAATACATTGAGGATTAATTTCCACCATCTCCTAACTCACCTCATCCCTCCAAAAAACCCAAATATATGAATTAAGTGGGCTGCCATGTATAAAATTTTTGAAGCCAATCCTCTGGGCAAAATTTGTAATTTTAGAAAACTGTTGTTTCGGTTCCAAAAGAAACACTATACGTAGTTTATTTTGATTAATTATCTTTAAAAGATATAGAATGGATTTCGGGTTTCCTTCACCTCCAATGTTCCACATAAGAACGGACATTAAGAAACAATGGGGCTAGGTGGTTCTTCAATGGGAATTTCTTTTCTCGGGCGACCCGGCTTTTATGTTTGATGTTAGGAGGAGATTAAGCTTTTTTCTTCGAGCTTGGTGCTAATTACAGCGCTTGAACGGTGGTGTCAGCTGCCAAATCTCGTACCTTATCTACTTCTTCCGAAGTTTGAGATTCCTCGTCTTCATCTTCTTGTGTTTGCCCATCGGAGATCGAGCCTTTATCTATGTAACGAGATTCTAGATTTGAGATAAACTCCTTTTCGGTACATTTAAAATTCCCATCTTTAACCACCAAATGCCCCAATTTCAGCTCTTCAAGACGTTGAAGAGTTGTACCAATTGGACTTGTAATTGAAAGACTTTTATTTAATTTTATGCGGAAAACCTTAATCACAGAATCTTGAAATCAAATTCATCTTAAGAATATAATCACGTAATTAGGATTATCGACATACCGTTCGCCA
>NW_012194911.1:1107159-1205310 GCF_000504015.1 Erythranthe guttata | reverse complement strand
TTCGATTCTCCTTGAGGCCTCCTTCGATTCTCCTTGAGAACTTTATCTCTCTAATATCACAACTCACTAAGTGTTCTGTAATTGATGGAATTCTCAATTGTGTCTGATGGTTGAGGAGAAGAGCTGTGGATTTCTTTTATAGACGGGAGAAGAGGGCCACGATTGATTTGTAACGGCAGAAGACAAATCCCACCCATCATGGTCTTTTATTGCCTTCAACGTTACAAATCAATTACCATAAAATCACCTTAATACCATGATTTGAATTACCCACAATTTAATTAATTAAAATAAAGATTAGTGGACCAAAAAATAAAACGTTAAAAACGTAAAACTAACAGTAATTGCTTCAACTTCCGACGAAATAGCGTTGTTTGCTTCTTGGGTTATTCGGACCACCGGGGCAACCGCTTGCCCATTCTCATGTTCCAATACTTCAACTCGATTCTCGATACTAACATGTTCAGATTTTTCGTTCCCAGGGGCTGCATACGATGTTCCTGGAAGATTAGTGTTTGGAGTCAGGTTTTTCGTCAAATCAATTCCGATTGATTGGTTCAATCCTTCATTATATTGCATCACTTAAACACTGATTGTAGAAAGAAACAACGGGGGCAACATTCTCATGTTCCAATACTTCAACTCGATTCTCGATACTAACATGTTCAGATTTTTCGTTCCCAGTGGCTGCATACGATGTTCTTGGAAGATTAGGGTTTGGAGTTAGGTTTTTCGCCAAAACAATTCCGATTGATTGGTGCATTCCTTCATTATATTGCATCACCTTTTTTCCAGTATCTTCGGAGCGAAGACGACCATCTTTTTGTTGCCATTCTTTGTGAGGCTCTGGTCGTAATCCACTCGACGACAATGAGAGACATGCTGCCCCCTTTGTTTCTTTCTACAGTCACTGTTCAAGTCACCCAATAGTCCAGAGTGTGTGCAAAAACCAACGTTACCTTCATACTCAACTTTTTGACAAAAACCCTTATCTTTCGACTCTCCAATCCAAATTCTTTGAGGTAAGTATGTAGAAACATCAACTTCTACCCATAAACGAGCACACATCAAATTTTGAAATTTGATGCTCCTTGCATCTGATCGAAGAAAAGTGCCAAGTTAATTACCAATTCTTTCCAAGTAAGGCAAAGTAAATTAGTAGAAGAGGAGCTTTGGGAGACGAATCCATGCAGCAACCCTTGTACTATGTTTATCGAAATTGAAATCTTTCGTCCAGTGAGAAATACAGAACATCAGGTGCCGATGGGATTAGAGTCCCGTGCTAAGGCCATAATCATATCGTCATAATCGGCTGGAATAAGCCAAACATGACGAGGATCAATCAAACTTATCACATACTCTTTTGAGAGCTTCCAGTATTGATATTTCTTCGTACGAATATTATGGAGGCTTGGACGACCTCTGGAGAATTTCATGATTAAAGCGTATTCAAATTGGTTTGAGGAGAGATCCATCTCTAAGGATGAGAAAAAGCAAGCAGGAGCCTTTTCAATAGTTGTGAACTGTTGAGGCGAAAATGATAGGTGAATAGGGTTAAACCAAGCAGGTGGTGGCTTCGGAGCAGCCGATGTGAGAACCTGAGCAAAAGTACGAATTGAAGATTTTAGAGGAGCCATCGACGGATTTCTTGAAAGGTCGGGATGAGCGGCAGTGGCGCCGAAAATTTTTATAGGTACTGTTTTATGCGCAGGAGACTCAATCTCGACAGAGAATCGTTTGATCCCGAGATCGAACGCACTTTTCAAGCCGGTAGGCAACTCTAACGCGCACACAATCCAATGGAGGACGCACAACAAAGAGACACGGAGGATTATTTTCTCGATGAAGACGAAATTCGAATCCAAGAACAACCCCCATGACTTCCATTACAGCCAGTCGTTAGCCCGCGAGCACTTCAGAACTACATAGTCCCCACTCTTGATGGATTCCATCGGAGCATTCAATATCCCCCCATCGAGGCCCATAATTTCGAGATCAAGCAAGGCCTCTTGACGATGCTCCAAAATAACTGGTTATTTAGTGGATTGGCAGGTGAAGATCCTCATCTTCACATTTTCAATTTTCTCGATACTTGTAATTCGCATCGTAAAAATGGTGTTTCCCAAGAGGCACTCTAGTTAATCATTTTCAATTGCAAGGAAGAGCTCGCTAGTGCTTGTGTTAGAGTAGGTGACCAACAAGCCCACTTGTGATTGTGGTCTTTTCATCTATTCTTGTAATAAATAATCCTTTTTCGTAATAATGATAAAACACCTTGGCATTCTATATATTTTTCCCTCGTACAAGCATAGATATAGTCCTTAAAATTATTACAATTACTTATATTTGATCTATTAAGATCATGAGATATTTCCTTAAGTATTATAACTATTAAACCGGGTTCATAGTCGAAGGGTTACGCCACCAATGAGGATATCGACCATTCCCATTAAGAGACTAGCACTTAGTCTATGTGTATTGTGTCTCATCACTAAACGGTATTGTGATATCGCCATACATGAGTGGGTGCTCGTAAGTTGAAGAGTTCACTGAACTCCCTCATCCTATAAATATCTAAGTGGTTCTAAATAATCGAGTTGAGATCTCTATGATATAGTTGTACACCATTAGTCCTTAAGACCTAGACATCACCGTGACTTCACTAGAGGACCAGTTGTATCGTGACCTGTCCCTGAGTTCCACCGTGGACCGCCCCAAGGGCCAGTGTTCGTGCAGTCCGAAATCTAGTGGGGGGTCTGTGCATTGTAGTCGGGGATTCGATCGCTAGAATAGTCGTAGATGTTCTGCGTGTTCTCATAGTTTGTAATCTGTAAGTCTCTCGCCAGAGCTGACTAAGTGATGATTAGGGAATTTGATTCCCTAAGTCATGCACGTACCGATTACAACTCTTAGAACGATCGCAGTGTTATTGAACTACAAAGGAGGTCTCGATGAACCAATGCCTCTAGTTCAATCGGGACATATGTATCGAAGGGATCGTACTGTACGTTAACTATATTACACGGTTCTTTCAGACACTTCATTTGTATCCAGGGAATCATGATGCATAGTTGCTAGAAGCCAATCTTGATTCGTTGGGTGATTAAGTTGAAACGAGCTTCATCTTAATTATAACTCTAGGGACGAGTTTAAACCACTAAGAGTTGTGGACCCACGGCTAGCTTACACCTGAACCATCGAGGGTCACACTGCTCGTGCACTCGAGTTCTTTGAATAAAAGGTCAAAGATAAAAATATTTATTTTTATCATAATTAGAAGTCAATACGATTGAGTCCAACATTCATAATTGGGAATTACGAATGAGAATAAGAAAAGGAAAGAACTAGGCGATCATCTGAGTGAACTTTCTAAATTGGGAAGTTTTCAAATTTAGCAAGGCCACTGAATTAGGGTTTCCAGTTTTAGAAATTGGAAATCGAGATTCGGCATTCGTATTGATGAAGACATTTCAATGATTCCGAAAATATAATTGTTAAAATTTTCCAATCATTGGTTTATAAAAAACGAGCGAAGAGAAACTAACGAACTTAAGCTGATGGGCCCGGTCCAACTTAAGCCCGTTAGGGCTTATATACAAGACACTATAAATACAAGATGTACAGGTCTTGTAGAAACACACAATACATAACAAACCCTAGCTGCTCACAAACACTCCCGATGCCAATCTCCACCGCCGTCGCCGGAAATCGGGGACCACGCGCCGCTACTCCTCGGTAGTTCTATTCTTTTATTTTATTCCTCCATTTAATCTAACTTTTGCGTGTCTAGTGCCACGTATTTAGTAGAACTCGGTATACAAGGTGAAATCCGAGAGGTGGAAGACAAAGGAGTTAAATTGCCGAGAAGCACTCGCCGAAGAGCCGCCACACGCGCCCTCACGCGTTGCCTGAAGACAGCGTGTGATTCACACTCGTCGCCGCTGCCCGCGCGTCCATCGTTGCTGCTTCACCGCTGCTTCTCCCGACGACACGGATTGGTTTCCGTGGTAGTTTGCTTCAATCGGAGAACTCACTTCACGCTTCAAGAGGTAATTTTCGGATCCGTTTTAATTAGGTTTTAATTTAATGTGATTAAATTAATTGTTGATATCTGCAGTATGATTTTCACGAATTTCTATGTAATTGTTGATGCATGATTGATGATATACTGCGAGCATGCTACTTGATCTAATTATCGAACTAGTATTTCACCCGTGCGTTGCACGGAGGTCAGTTTCAAAATGAGAAAAATAAACTTATGTAAACGACTATGTCTTAATAAAAAAATACCAATTCAAGTAAAACAAAATGGAAGGAAATAAAAAACATAAAGTTTATCTATTAATTTAGTGGTGTAACATATGAAATAAACTTAAATATTACAAATAAAAAAACATGAAGCGCGCAAAACACGATATCAAAATTAAATGAAATCATTTAAAACATATGGTATAACTCTATTTCTTGGATTGCAATCTACTACACCATGTGAATCTTCTGCAAAATAACTAAGGTAACAACAAACATGGTAACAGATAAGTAACACAATAGATATTCAAATAATCTGCAAGTTTATCACTAATGACGTTCAATTAGTGATGCACATTACTCAAACAACAATAAAACTTATAAATATTGCAAAAGAGATATGATGTATACGCCACTACCAGTACCGATACCAATGTTGATACCAATACCGATATCAATACTGATACCAATATTGTTACCAATAGTGATACTAATTTGATTAATACTAATACTAATACTAATACTAATACTAATACTAATACTAATACTAATACTAATACTAATACTAATAATAATACTAATACTAATACTAATAATACTGATACTAATAATAATATTGATACTAATACTAATACTCATACTCGTACCAATACTAATAATAATAATAAAACTAATACTAATATATTCATATTGATAATACTAATAATAAGACTAATATTTGTACTAATACTAATAATAATATTGATACTTACATTGATAATTATAGTGATATTGATACTAATACTAATATTAATACTAATACTAATACTAATACTAATACTAATACTAATACTAATACTAATACTAATACTAATTCTAATACTAATACTAATATTGGTACTAATACTAATACTGATACTAATACTAATACTAATACCGATACTAATACTAATATTAATACTAATACTAATACTAACAATAATACTCATACTCATACCAATACTAATTCTAATAATAATACTAATACTAATACTAATATTCATATTGATACTAATACTAATACTAAGAATAACAGTAATATTGATACTAATACTAATACTAATACTAATATTAATACGAAGAATAAGACTAATACTGATACTAATACTAAAAATAATAGTGATACTAATATTGATATTGATACTATTATTAATACTGATAGTAATACTAATACTAAGACTAAGACTAATACTGATACTAATAACAATAATAATTATGTAACTGATACTAATACTTATACTCATACTGATACTCATAGTAATATTATATTAATACTGATACTGATATTGACACTAATACTGTACTCATAGCAATATTAATATTAATACTAATACTAATACTTATTTTGATATTGATACTAATACTAATACTTATATTAATATTTATACTAATACTAATACTAATACTACTACTCATATTTATATTGATATTGATACTCATATTGATATTCATAGTAATACTAATACTAATATTGATACTCATACTAATACTGATACTCATACTAAATACTCATACTCATACTTATACTCACAATCATATTGATACTCTACTAATACTGATACTAATATTGATATTGATACTGATACTAATACTGATACAGATAGTGATACTAATATCGATACTGATACTGATATTGATATTGATACTGATACTGATACTGATACTCATACTGATATTGATATTGATATTGATACAAATGTTGATACTGATACTGATACTGATACTAATACTGATACGGATACGAATATTGAAACTGAAACTCATGATACTAATACTGATACTGATAATGATACTGATACTGATACTGATTATAATTTTAATTTTCATTCTAACCATAATCCTAATCCTAATGCTAATCATAATTATAATACTAATACATGCCACTAATTGTAGTACTAATTAACAATCATAATCTTAATTATAATTCAATTACTAATACTAATCATAATCATAATCATAATCCTAATCCTAATCCTAATATTAATTATAATACTATATTAATCCGAATCCTAACCTTTGTTAGGATAGTAGACTAAAAGTCTCGCTTTTAACTACATTTTTTATTGTTGAATTAATAAAATAGTTTATTATCATTTTATGAGAATCTGCACTAGGGTATTCAATGCATTTAATTGATTGTTTGTCAATTAATTAAAAACATAAGTCTAATATTCTAATAGTATTCGAGATGGTGTGTTACGACGCACAGAAAGATCATTTCGAAAGTTCGTTTAGAATATAAAGATAAACGTTCACAATCTAGATGGAAATGGACTAACCATTGGTAAAATATTGTAGCACAATATTTAAGTGATTGGTCTTGATCACAGTAAACAGCGAATAACTTTTGTAGTTATTGTTTTGACTTATTGTGCTAGCACACCCGGCATGTGTTGAACCGGACAAAGTGAAATAATTGTTTCATCACTGTTCAAAATGAAACTGTATTATTTCTAGTCGACAGTAAATTACTTACTCTCTTAATCCCTAAATAATTAACGTACATATTTAATTGATGATCTCTACTTTGATGTCACAATGGGAGAGATTCCTATATTGAGTCAAATGGCCCCCGGTGCGTTGGGTAGAGACATAAGAATTAATAGGTGGAAATTAATTATCGAAAGGAATCCACATCTCTGAAATATGAGATTGATATTAACCCTTGAGTAGCTTATAAGATTTGTTTATGCCAAGTCCTGGCCAGGTGGATTTCGTATCCGGCATACTCAAATAAGTTAAGCGGGCAAGACTCATGAAAAGAAACCATTTAATTTATTTAGCAGTGAAAAAATTATTTGGTGGTTATAAGATATCTTAATGTGGGGCGAATCTAAGTAATGATCGACCGGAGCTCGAATGTAATATTTGAGAATATAAACGGGAGTTCAATAATTATTTGGTAGTGGAAAATAAATGATTATTTAATGATTAATTAAATGAATTCTTTTAAGAGTTTAGATTTAATTAATTATTAGTTGCCCGATTTATATTTTCTCCTTTAGTCCCTATTGTAGCCCAATGGATTTTCTAATTAATCGAGAAAATAAAGTCCAACTAATATTATATATTGGAATTAATATAGCCGAAAATTAAGTCCCCATTGGACTGCAATTTTCGACTATATAGAGTTATAGAAGGAGTGGGATTTGTTCCCATGTAATCCTCTCTATGTGTGACTCTTCTTCTTTTCTCTCTAAGTTTCTCGATTATAGATTTAGATTTCTTCAAGTACAAGTCCACCCTTGTAGAAGAATTATTAATCCGGGATATACAATAGAAGATTATAGGTTTTTAGAGCAAACTACAATTCCCGAATTTTCTGAGCAGTCCTGCGAAGAAATTCGTCATAAATCAACCGTTCGTTGAATAGGCTCGAAATTTATACAGTAGCTTCCTAACCCTTAGATCTACAATCAGTCCGAAGAGTTTCTTGATCGGATCAACGGTCGTGGAGATATCGGTGAAGGAAGAGGACTGGAAATTTCTGGACAGCAACTTTTACGAAGGTTGAAGGCTTGACGTGGATCCTCGTTCGTGCGCCGAAGATAGAAACGGATCTGCTCGCGAAAACTGTAAGTTGCTAGATTAGATTTATTCCGCTTTAAACGAATCTAATCAAAGCATGTTAATAAAATTAAAACCGGCTAATCTAGAACATCTTGCGAATTTTCATTGAATCCTGAGCTTCACATCCCAACAACCTTAGTATTAATACTAATACTAATTCAAAAAAAAATATTAATTATAATCCTAATTTTAATGCTAATACTAATCAAAGTCCTAATTCTGATTTTGCATCACTGTTTTTGCAATTATCTATTATTTTGTATAAAAAACAATTCTATTCAATCTCGCAACTTTTATATCTAATTCCTTATGTGTGGTACCTGAAACATCAAGAAACACATATTAAATATATTAGAAATTCATATTTAATTATATTATCAAGCTGACATTAAAATTGTTTAAAATTATATAAGGGTATAAGCCAACGTTAAGACGTGAAAAGAACGATAATCGTTGTTAATAGGATAAGTTATGAAAATCCTCATGAACTTAGGCTAAATTATGGAAAGCACCCCCACTTATCGGTAATTACAAAAATCACCCAGATGATTGTTTATGTCTTACAAGACCCCCTTATGGTGTATTTTTACGGAATCTTTTTTATTCCATGTAATATCCCAAAAATTGTGGATTCTACCCTTGCAGACGTGACATTTCTTTTATCTTACTTTTTAAATACAAAAGTTACCATTAGGGGAGGTAATAGTAATACTAAAAAGTTGTGAAGGTGTTATTAAAGAAGAATAAATATTTCGTGTAAAGTCCCCCTCAGGGTATTTTTTGTCTTTAAAAAGTACCATAAACAAATGTCGTGTGCAGGGTAGAATCTGCATTTTTCGGGGAACATTCCACGTAATAAAAAAATTCCGTGAGCAATCATACCGTAAGGGGGTCGGTGTAAGACGGAAACAAATATCATGGAAATTTTGGTAATTACGAATATGATATTAAATTAGTAAAAAATATAAACATATTCTCTCGTCATGTTCTTGTAAAATGTATGATATCAAATAATTTATGCTGCAATATTTTTTTTTATATAAATCCAAGTTTATCAATTAAAATACAAAATTTTCGTAACACCATCAATCATACAATTATAATAAATGAAAATTTTAAATTGAATTTAAATAAATTTAAATTAAATTAATTACTATTAAAACTTAATTAAAAAATAAAACTATTTAGAGTTTCCAAGAAAGTTGATATATTTAGGGAATTTTATAAAGGGTATGATATAAATATATAATAAAATAATTTAATATCTTTTTAATTTTGGAAAATGGTGACATGTTTTTTGATGATTTATTTTCACCAATCAATTTGCCACATGGGATGAAAATTGAATACATGTCACCAATTGAAATTGACAAATGTCAATCAATTAGGTGTGGAATTCAATTAAATCAATTCACTTAATTATGTAATTTTATTATTATTTTTATCAAAACAAAACACACATAACCATACATATATATATATATATATATATATATATATATATATATATATATATATATATATATATATATATATATATATATATATATATGTGTGTGTGTGTGTGTGTGTGTGTGTGTGTGTGTGTGTGTGTGTGTGAGATACGCATGATTCTATATTTGATTGGTAATTTCTATATATACAAATTAATATTATATATAAAGTTAATAATTATATTTAATGACATGTGTATAATTATATAAATGATGACATGTTTTTTCTTAATTTTCTTAACCAATCAAATGGAGACATAGGATGAAATTAAGCACATGTCATCATTTGAAATTGACAAATGTCAATCAATTAGGCATGGAATTCAACTTTTATATATTATATAGATTAATTATACGCATGTTGTATTTCAATTTCCGCTGGAAGCATTAAGGTACGCAATTAATTGCTATTATCGAGTATGTGTTTATACGATTAAACTTTTTTTTCATATAAAAATTTTAATTTCCGCTATGCCCAATTCCCAATAATGATATCAAAGCTCGTTGCGCAATTAATTGCGTTTAATAAATGTTGCTTATTTTAATGCATGTTGTATTTATTAAAATTTGATTGGTGTATTATTTAATTGGGTGTTTTTCAAAAGTTTAAAATATTTTTGAAATATTGTTTAGAATTTTTTCCATCTTTAAAATTGTTTTAAATTAGAAAATCGGATCTGAAATTTATTAAAACTGTTGTTTTTAATTTTGTTAGGATCGGACCGGCCGGTTCGATGGTTATTTTCGATCCAGCTGACCGAATCGACGTGGAATCGGATCAATCAGACCGGTTCTATGTCTGACTGATCCGACCCACTAATTTGGCCAGCTGAACCGGACCATTTCGGTCAGAACCGGTCGGACCGGACCGGCTCAATAAATTAAAAAAAATATATATATATTTCAGATTTCTAAAATTAAACTTAAAACAAATTGATTTTAATTTTTTTGAATCTCAATTAGATAATGATTCAACAATCAACTATTTTAGTAAATAGGTGTTAGATTAATTAATTAATTTAAATTGTTAAATTGATTTTAATTTATAGAACACATATATAATATGGGGAAATTAGTTAGACACCCCTTATTCTGGACTTATATAGGTGGAGATCCTAGTTGCTAGATGAATATATATATAGGTCAGTTGACCTAAAAAAATAATATGATTAAAATAAAACAATTAGTATATAGACATAAACACCTTCAATTAATAAGAAAACAAATCTTATATATTACACACACACTCTCTCTCTCCAATCTTACTTTTTTTCCTATATAATCTATCGTCTTTCTCTCCCTTTCCATCTCGCATCTCTCTCTTTTTTTTTCTGATTTTTTTTTTCTTCTCATCATCATCTTTTCATTTTTTTTCCGATCAACTTCTTTCTTTCTCTATACCCCTTTCTCGATCACATCTTTTCGATTCTTTTTTTAATTTTTTTTTTCCTTTGGAATTCTAATTCTTTTGGGTTTATGTTTTAGAGAAGGAAAAAAAATGGGAGATTTTGATACGAACCCCGTAGAACTTGTTACGAGACCCTAATACCTTACGCGGAAGCAAGATCGAAAACACCCAAAAACAAAGATTCAAGTTTGGCGAAAGCACGGAATAATGACCCCATATAGCTATAAAGAGCTAGAAACCATTATTATCAAGGTGGAATATTGACCCCGTGGTTATAAAGAACCAGAAACCAATATTATGGCGCTAAGAAAATTACAAGAATCCACTTGTAAATTCCCGAAGAATGCTGTAGAACAGCGAAGGAGAATTAACTCTCAAAATACTCAAATATTCATTAAAATTCGTCCTATAAAATGAGCCAAATTGGCAACCTATTTATAAGTGCTAAAAAGACTCCTTTTTCACAAGGAAAATGACTCCTACCTAAACTATAATAAGGAAACTTGTAAATAAGCAAATCCTAACCATAAAAGACTCTAAAATAATAAAAACATAATAAATACTAAATTAAAAACGTGCATAAATAAATTAGATAACTTGATCTTCAAGTCGACTTCTCGATCACCCTTCTTAACTCGCGACATTGGGCTGTGCACGTGCATGCAATTAAAGCTCAATTTCGACACTGTTCCACTTCGAATCGCTCTTTGCTCAAAACATGAAAGTTGTAGATATTTCAGTTAGCTTTCCGAATAATTTTGAATCGGATTAAATGGACTTCAGATGCAAGAGTTATAACTCGAATGGTAAAGTCTGCCATAATAGGCGAGAATCTCGGATGCATGGAATTCGACTTGTCCAACGAATTCTTCTCTTATATAGAGGTTGAAGGCATTGGAACGGCAAGATACAAGATACTAGCGTTCATATCCACTTGAATGGATGCTAGATAGTGTGTTTGGTGATGTGGTGCAGAGATGTTTAAGTTCGCTACCAAACAGAGAGATCGATCTTGTTTATACTCCTTGTGATATTTGTCCGGATTCGAGGACGAATTTTTATGATTTAATTGAGAATATTCTCTTTGGTTCTTTAAGAACTCTTCGAACATATCGGTGGATTCCGTTTGTTCACCCCGACTTACCAATCGATCTTCCGCAATCGATTGTGGCGTCTTCACATACAAAGGTTCTTGTCTCTTTATAGGCAACGGGTCGCGGTTCCACCCCTTTGAATCTTTGTTTTTGGATGTTTTTCGATCTTGCTTCCGCGTAAGATATTAGGGTCTCGTAACAAGTTCTACGGGGTTCGTATCAGTTGGTATCAGAGCCAACATCCAAAACAGGTTTCACCTATCTTTATCTTTAGTTTTGAGTCAGTCTTGTTCGTGTCATCGTAGTTTTCTTTTATCTTTTGTCGAGTCTTCTAGTCCTCTTTTCTCTTATTCTTCGTTCAGTTGTTTAGAGTCAAAAATAAAAATAAATCGAATTTTTGGTTATTTTGTTTTGAGTTTCTTTGAGTCTAAGTTAGGTTTTGTCTAAAGTCAAAAAATAAATAAATAAATAAATAAATCGAAATTTATCTTTTATTTGTAGTTTGTTAGAGCCCAAGTTAGGTTTTGTTAGTGTCGTTAAAAATAAAAAAAGAAAAAAAAAATTGCTTTGATCATGTCCGAGAAGGTCTGTTATAAAGAAGAAAGAATTGAGCAGCGTAGGATGTCGCCAATGGATAAACGCTTCCAAGAACTCCAAGATCGGATGGAAGGAATTGTTATCCAACTAAAGGAACTACGCAAAGATCAACATGTTCGAGGGTCATACGTACAGCGTGATGTGCACCAACCAGTTATTCCTTATCCTGATAAAGAGGTAGATCGTGATGGAAATTTTGGTGTGAACACTACAAACTCAAGGAGGGAGAGTATGGGACGATGGTCTGGAATGGATAGATCGAGCCGAGGATATTTTGGCCGAGAAAGAGATGGCGTAGATCAAAACTTCAGCTCACTCAAGTTGACAATACCATCTTTCCAAGGTAAGAGTGATCCTGATGCGTACATTCAATGGGAAAGAAAGTTTGAGCTCGTATTCGATTATCATTATTATTCCGAGAAGAAGAAGGTGAAGCTCGCCGTCGAAGCATTCATTGACTATGCAATTACTTGGTGGGATCAGTTTGTCTTAACAAGGCGCCGCTGTGGCGAACCACCAATTGAAGATTGGGAGTCCATGAAGGCAGTTATGAGAAAGAGGTTCGTTCCTTCCCATTATTATAGGGAATTGAAGATGCAAAGCTTGAGGCAGGTTACTAAGTTAGAAGAAAGGAGTTCATCGAGTTGGAAACCACATAGGAGATCTTCAACGAGCCAAACGAGAGAACCCTTACAAAATCCCAAAGCAGAGGAAATTCTACGAGACAAAGGAGACTACAAGCAATTTAAGAGAATGGGTGATTCTTTATCGCCACTTGAAAAGGAAGATACTCGTCAAGCTTTTGAGAATCAGAACATTGTAGCCGATTTAGCAAGTGATAAACAGCTGATTGAGGAAAAGTTAAATGAGAATGTTGAGGTCGAGTCCAAGGGGGAAGAAAATTGCATACCCGCACCACCACTTGAAGAAAAAGAAGGTTCGGATTCGAGGACGAATCCTTTTGAAGAGGTGGAGAATGATATGAGCCAGCCATGCATCAAAGTTAATGCCGAGCTAAGCAAAGTGGAAACTCTCAGTGTGAATGTTGATGAGATGGCGGTGCCTAGAGAGATGCTTCAATCATTATCTATACAGAGGTTGAACGCATTGGAACTTCAAGCTACAAAATACTCGCGTTCATATCCACTTGAATGGATGCTAGATAGTGTGTTTGGTGATGTGGTGCAGAGATGTTTAAGTTCGCTACCAAACAGAGAGATCGATCTTTTTTATACTCCTTGTGATATTTGTCCGGATTCGAGGACGAATTTTTATGATTTAATTGAGAATATTCTCTTTGGTTCTTTAAGAACTCTTCGAACATATCGGTGGATTCCGTTTGTTCACCCCGACTTACCAATTGATCTTCCGCAATCGATTGTGGCGTCTTCACATACAAAGGTTCTTGTCTCTTTATAGGCAACGGGTCGCGGTTCCACCCCTTTGAGTCTTTGTTTTTGGATGTTTTTCGATCTTGCTTCCGCGTAAGATATTAGGGTCTCGTAACAAGTTCTACGGGGTTCGTATCAGATTTACATTATTAGATGATTTTTCGGTGAAAGAATTAAAAGTGGACAACAAACATAAATGGCTCCTTACTTGAAAAAAGTGAGTTTTTTCTTTTTTTTTTTTTTTTTTTTTCTCGTTTTGTATTTATCTGTAGTGAGTTTATAATGTATGTTTGTATTTTCTAATTGATTTTGGTTCAATAGATAGCAAAAAAAATATGAAACGACAACATCAAATTAAAGCATTAAACATAAACTACAAATAGCAACCCATAACAATAGATTTGTTTGCAAACTGCAAATTACAGTTTTTGCATTGACAACGTATTTTTTATAATTTTATTGTTGTTTTTTTTGCATTTTTCTGATACGTATGATTTTTTTGTTTTGTATTTTTATTGTTATTATTTGCATTTAGATATTGCATATCATATTTTCATTTTGTTGTTTGTAATTAGATGATGCTGATTTTTTTTTTCTTTTCCAGTGTTTGCATTTGCGAATTCATAGGTAGATTCTTGTTTGAAATTCATTAATGCAAATTTTAAGTATTATTTTGCTATTTGCATTTCATATAGTCATAAGCGGTGGCGCGACGGCTGCGGCAGTGGCGCGACGGTTGCGGCGGTGGTGATTTATTTACAACCTGAGTTTGTAGAATAAATACTATAGTTTTTCTTGTACGAATTAATTTTGTTTTAGTTAAAGTTTGGAAGGGAGAAGTTTTCGGAAAATTGATTTGGTGGAGAGATTTTTGAGGGATTTAATTTGATTTGATTAAGGGAATTTTTGCCACGATAAATATAATTAATTTATTAAAATACGAAGACTTTGACTTGGATTTATGGACATAAATTATTAGTACCTCAATATAATGTTGATTATGATGTTCATTATACTTCAAAAATATATAGTTATACATCAACTTAATTATTAATACCTCAATAATATTTGATTGATTTATACTAATAGAGGTCCTATAATTATTTTGAAAACCCGATAATTAATTAATGTAATTAATTATATAGTTAGGTCATATGTTCCTCTTAGGACAATATGCGTTTCCATATACCTTTAGACAACATAATGTAGGAATCACATCGACCATTCCAAACCTTCTGATGAGATTAAAATTTTACAAAAATTCCTCATTCTTAATTTAATTAAGAATTATTTCAAGCTACAAAGAAAAACCAATATGTCGATTTTTCTTCCTTCAGCCAACGGTTAAATTATTTGTAGCCCTTTGCAATAGTGCATTAAGCCGTGTTAGCGGGCAGTACTGTAGTAAGGTAAGCTGTAATTCAATTGACATAATGATGAAGGTAGCCATTGAAAAGGTTATGCTGGATTAACGTGGTTGGCTAGATTAACAAGGGACTGCATTAGTTTGGTATAATTAAGTTCTATGAGCATCTTTGATTGGTAGGTCAGACTTGACACACGAAGATATTGAATTCACGAGATTAACTTAGGTCATTATCAAGTGTGAGAAAAATTACTTTAGCATCATATAAATGATATGATTGATTGTGATCTACCGTTGTGAAAATATAATCAGGCTAGATTAACTACGGGTTATATTTGTCTGTTAGACCTAAAGCCCATTAAAGAAAAATCGGTTTTCTCGTTTTTCTACTAGAGGGAAGTGGAACTAGGTATTAACTACACCCTATGCGTAGCACGGACACGAAAACTGTGATAAAGCGCGATAGGGAAACGAACATAGGGGAAAACGGCATATCTCATAACTAGTGTTGTTCCTCACGAGACCATTTTTTTAGTGTCACTCGGGAGAGTGGGCTGTCAAGTATTCGATTTTATTGCATTAAATATCCCTATGTCATATCAAATCACGAAAAGAGTTCCTTTATGATAAATATGACAGAAAAATCCCCTACTATCTGTTAGAATTTATTTCGTGCAGATTAAATTATTTGTGTCAGATTCAGTTTTTTTTTTCGTTACTGTTGCGTGAAGTGTTGCAACAGTTCGTGAAACAGTTTGTAAAAACAGAAATAAACGAGACACAAATTTAATGTGGTTCGGATACAATTGTACCCTACATCCACGGGGACCTGTAATGAAATTTTACTAATTTTCAGTTTTACGAATACAATAGTAGGACTTAATCAAAATACAAAGACTCCCTCTTTGTTGATGCCGTTCTTGTATACTACGCTGAATTATAAATCTTCAATTTGCAGCACGTCCCTTGCTCCGCACGGTTGAACTCCCTTCAACCCTGACTCCCTTAGTCGGCAGATCGATGTCCTCCCGAGATCTGTTTAAGCCCATCTCCCGAAGAACCGATCTTCTTTTTGTATAGAAGAAGCAAACTTGTGATACTCCTTGAATCTTGGTGTCTTCATCACAAAGCCTTGAAACCGGTATATTTTCTATGAAAATCACGTATCACGATGAAGCAATAAAAACGAGAGGAAAAAAATATTTTCTCTGAACTCTTCTCTCGATAAAAAGCTGTAGGAGCAGCAAAGAAAAGAGAAATATTTTTCTCTCAAAAGGCACACAACAGCGACATAGAAAAGAGAGATCTGTTTCTCTCCAAAAAGACACGACGTATTATGTTCCTGCTTCTTCTTTTATAGTTTGGGAAAACTCCTGTATTAGGTTTCACAAAGTTAGAGACGTATATGAGTCCATGCCTTATTAAAAGATTTTGAATAAGAGTTCATACCTTATTAAAATATTGTCATCCTAATCTAATTGGAATTCCCATGTAAACAAACAACCAATTAATGACAATAAAATATAAAAGATAATTATGGAAATCTTTTCTTTCTTGAAAAATCATACGCATAAGAACTATTGGATAGTCTTGTTGCACAAAAAAATCTTTTTAATTAATAAAATAGTTTCCTATATAAAAGAAACAATTAATGACAAATTAAAGAATTTAAGTAAACAAGGAGACTTCCCTTTTGTGTTTCACGGTACGTAGGACTTGTTGCACAAGTCTTTACTCATCCCTTGTTTATTAGTATCTAATTAGATTCTAACACTATCTATAATATATGTATATTTGTAGCACACAACCTCCTGTTTATTAGAATCCAATTAGATTCTAACACTATCTATAATATATGTATATTTGTAGCACACAACCTGCTGGACGATGAATTTCGAGGGGATAATTTGCTAAAATAATGGCATATAGAGGAATGTTTGCTAATATTTAATCTAGGAAAAATTAAAGTTTTCATCCCTCAAATTTGCACAAATTGTATATTTGGTTCTTCATGTTCACAAAAAACACATGTGGTCCCTCATGTTTTAATAATTTAACATTCTCGTTCATTTTCGTCAATTTACTGTTAGTCGGTCTTGATTCCGTTAGTACTAACGGACTATTGACGAAAATGACTAAAAATATTGTTTGAAATATGAGGGACCAAATGTATTTTTTATGAACATGGGACCAAATATAAAATGGGCTATTAGTGAGAACCCCCTCTAACATTATTTTAATAATGATTGGTCTAGCTCCTTTTCCTTTATTAGTGAGAAACCCATTCTTTTTGTATTCTAAAATTTAACCTCCCACTATTCACAACCCATTATCCACTAGTTTGATATATTTTTTTTATTTTTTATATTTAAATTTTAATTTTCGTTTTTTTATTTATTTCTTCTTTAAAAATTAATATTTTTTTTAATATTTTTTTTAATATTTTTCTTTAAATAATTCATTTTTCTATATTATTTTAGTTTTCAGTTAAAACAACTATATGCCAATAAAACGACTATTATTAAAATAATTGGTATTAAAACAACGATACATCAGTTTCACAATTTATTAAATTAATTATATATTATATTATTTGCATTGTAAGATTAACTAATTATTTAATCAAAACATCTCCAAAACAACTATTTGTTAAATCAACTATTTATTCAAACCAACTAAAACGTAGTGAAAACAATAATATTGTCTTGTGCAAAAACAACTATATTGCTATACGAAAACAACTATATTGAATCAACTACAAATTATTGAAATTCACAAAAGCAAAAGCAAAAAAACACACCAAAATTCCAACAAAAACGACTATTATTGAAACCAACTACAACCGTAATGAAAACAACTATATCTTTTTGAGTAACACGAACATAATTTCAACAAACCAGCCTCCCAAACAATACCTCCTCCTCGAGGTCAATCTATTCCATTATAGCGGTGGTGGAGGCGGTCTTCCGACGAGGATTCCAGCAATGCTTCCAAAAATTGAAAGAACAAAAAAAATAAAAAAATACCAGCAGATCTGCTCATCCCTCAGAAAGGAAGGGGGGGGGGGGGGGGGGGGGAGATCGGAAGGCCGCCGTCCGTCCTAAATTCGGCGGCGTCGCCTTGTCGTTGTCGAGATCTGGAGTCGGCTTCGTCCCCTCCTTGCCTCACATCTGTCGGATTCCCAATTCGAGAAAGAAGAGAAAAGGGTCTTCCTTGTCGTTGTTGAGATGTAGTGCCGTCTTCGTCATCTTCACTGCCGCCGCCATCGAGCCGAGTGAGTTTCGGTTCCAGAAAAGAAGAGAAGAGGTGATGGGGATTTGAGAATGGAGGTTTGTGGGAATTTGAGAACGACGGTTTGTTGCAGCAAATATGACTAGGGTTTGTAAATATAAGATTTGGAAAATTAAGGATAATATAGGTATAACACTTAATAATTATATTAATATTAATTTAATTAAATAATTAAGGGGGTTCTCACTAATAATGAAAATGAGGCTATATCCACCTTGATATAAGTAAATGAATTGGGGGTTTTACTAATTATCCCAATATAAAATGGATGCAACTTGAGGGAATTTATTTTTCCATTTAATATATAACATACATTTCTTTTAGCAATTATAATAAACCACATGGGTGTGATCATAAGAAAGTCAATTATCCTCTTCCAATCACAGTAAATGCTCAATAGTCAATCCTTTAACTTTGATCATATCAAATTTCAGCTCCCTATTAAAAAAAAAGAAAAAAAATCAGTTCTGATAATTCACGGTCTATGAGATGCTACATTCGGAGGAATACATCAGGTGATTTTAAAATCGTAGATCTATACAAATAGCCATTCACTAAGTACACCACACGTACACATATGTGTGTGTAATACTATGTGTATATCTGTGGTTTTAAATAACTCCATGTATTTCATCGAATGCAACATCTACAAAACCCCATTTCAGAATGCGTAGAGAAATTTATGGTATGAATGGAAAAAGTCAATAAAAGTTAGCAGCTGAAATTTAATAGCATAATGGTATGCCCAGTTTTCTTGGTTTACATACATTACTTAGTCAAGCACTATACATTTGCTTCCCCAAGTACAAAGTAACATGTAGTACATTTGTTGCCAAGTACAAAGTAATTAAATCCATTATGTATTGATTTTATGATATATGATCTATGATTTGTATTGTACATCTATAATTTACAACAATTTAATTTTATATAAAAATAAGTTAATTATTTTTAATTGAAGAAAAATAATAAATGAGTCTGACAAGTCGAATAAGGAAGTTAAGAATTGTGGTTTGAAACTCGAGGCGAGTCCACTCTCAATTGAAAAAAAGAAAATCCTCTCTCTATATATATATATATATATATATATATATATATATATATATATATATATATGATGAATATTTAATGCTCCGTTTTAATATCTTCGGTTGAAGTTGCTCTCTAATCTAAATAAAATAATATTAAAAAAAGTGTGAATAGCATCTTTCCAAATTATATACCGAGTCTATATAAACACCACCAAAATTGTGTTAAAATTCTCATCGCCCTCGATAAATTATATTAGTCATGGCTTCCTCTCTACGGTTCGCTTCTTCTCTCCTCCTCCTCATCGCCGCCGTATCTCCGCTGCTAGTATCTCCGGCGATTTCACAAACATGCAAATCTCAGAAATTCGGTACTCAGAGCAACGCCACCTTCGCCAACTGTGTGGATCTCCCCAGTGGCGGACCTAGCTATGGTCTAGGGTGTGCAGTTGCACACCCTTGATTTTAAACAAATAATATCATTATACATAAGTTGACAAGAAAAGCAGTTGGTTGAGTTGGTAAAGATGTTCCTTCATTTGTTATTTGGTCCCGGGTTCGAACCCCCAGCCTATTTACACAATTCACCTAAAATTTTTAAATTATAAATTTCTGGTCCACTATTTTTATAAAGTGATATTTAGGGTTGTTCAGGGGTCGGGTCGGTTGAATATCGGCCGATTATCGGCCTGACCCGACCAACCGACTATTGCAAAAATGTAAAACCATTATCGGCCCGACTATTATGGGTCGGGTAACGGTTGGCAACCGACTTTGTCGGTTGCCGATATAGTTCGGTTGCAAATTATCGGCCACAGTAAAATTTAAAAAAAAAAAAAAAAAAAAAAAATCAGATTTTTTGTCTAACCTGATTAAAATTCATCCACTAACAATTATAACACTACATCCCAAAATCAAGTAAACTATATCCCATGATCCCAAAATCAAGTTTCAAATTACAGATTTCAAATTCATAAAACAATACAAAACACAAAAATATAAAACAAATCCAGGAATATCAGTAAACCAAATACCAAAATCAAATTTCACAGTCATACAACTCCCAAGCTAATAAACTATAAATCTTGAGTTAAATCAATCCCCCTCTTCGTCGAATACTCCAATAAAATGTCTCAATTCTTCAAGAATGAGTAAGCACCTATCACACAAAAAAAAAAAAAAAAAAACCACACACACAATATATTCATTAAATAATTGAGAAAAACTTCTAAGTTAAAAACTCATACATTACTACTCTAACAAAATATATAGAATCTCAAATATTTAAAAGATTTGATACAAGGCTTACCCACATATTTAGACAGTTGATGTTGAAGCTTGGGTGGATGAACGAGGTGCACTAGGCATTTCTTGGAGATTCTGAGTTGATAGAGCTTCTACAATTTTAGAAGTCAAATTATAAAATTAGAAAATTGTTGAAATAAAAATAAAAATAAATTTAAAATATACAAGTATTAGAATTTTATCACCTTTTTCAAGTTCCTCTAAAGTTGAATAAAGTTCCATTTCAATTTCGGTTGGATCCTTGTAGTAACTAAATCCATCACCCTTGAGCCAATCATTTGTGCAAACCAATGCCTCAACCGTCCTAGGTGTTAAACGACTCCTAAAAGGATCTACAACTCTTGAGCCCAAACTAAATGCACATTCAGAAGCAACACTAGAACCGGCATTGCAAATATATCTTTGGCAATTTTTGCTAATATGGGAAACCTAAATGACTCGGCCTTCCAATATTGCAAAATCTTGAACTTGCTCTTCTTGGTCTCTAGGTAAGGTTCATGCAAATATCGATCAACCTCATCACTTAAGGCAACAATTTGACTCTTGTTCAATGATTGATGATATAACATATCGACATCATCTTCGTCTCCAGAATCACTACCACTCTCTTCGACTATGGGATCAAACTAAATGCACATTCATCTCTCTTGCACATACATGACACAACACAAAACACACGCACACACACATCAGTATCACATAACACAAAATTTATAAGTCTGTAATTTGTAATTGGTTTGGAGAAATAAAAAACGTGATTATTATTTATAATTGGAAAAATAAAATGATGCATGCAATTTTATTTTCCGTTCACACAATTGGTATGGAGAAACATAAAATCTAATCAATACTCATTCATATGTAAAAAAATAAATCAAATTGGGAAAAATGCTGAATTGCCCAAATTTAATTAGAGAAAAACAAAAATTGCCTAACCTTGAGTTTTGCCCTTTAGAGTGTAGATTGTAGAAGTTAGAAGATAGATAGAACTAGAAAGGGCTATCTTGAGAATAAAGTAGAGAGTTGTAGGAAGTAGTTGCCCACTGGTGCTGGCGGTGAGCCTGGTTGTGGCTTGCCACGGCGGACGGCGGAGATGGTGGCTTATAATGGACGGCGGAGATGGTGGCGGTGAGCCTGGTTGTGGCTTGCCACGGCGGAGATGGACGGCGGAGATGGTGGCTTATTATGCAGAGTTCTGTACTCTTCTAGTTTTGGTCGATACATTTTAGAAATTGAAGATTAGGGTTTTAATATTTACTAATAATTTAGTGAGTAGTCACTCAAAAGTCAAAGGTTAAAATAATATATATTATATATAAAAATAAAAAGTCGGTTGGTCGGGTAATATCGGCCAACCGACTTTTCTTCGTATTAAAAACTATACCCGACCCAACTAAACATGGGTCGGTTAAAATTATCGGCCCGACCAAAGCGAGTCGGTTGGTGGGCAATTATCGGCCACAAAAGTCGGGCCGATAGTGGGTCGGTTGTCGGGTAAAACCGACCCATGAACAACCCTAGTGATATTTAATTTTTTTATTCTACAATTTAGCACCCCCTTGGCAAAAATCCTAGATCCGCCACTGGTTATGACGATATTCGCCACGCTGGAATTGCCGGCGGGTGTGGCAGAGCTGAACCAGGTCTGGCAGGTGGGCGCGTCGGTGAGGAATGGAGTGCCGGTGGTGCACGCTTTCGGCCTGGAGAATCTGAGTTCGACGGGCACTTTACGGTTGGAAGTACTGGTAACGGGGCACCAGCTCCGACGGGTAGTGGAGTGAATGCGCCGCTCCCACCTCCGACGAGGGACATACAGCGGGAATGATAGTGGAGGCATAGTAGTTAAACTCGCGAGATACCGCGATATATATCGCGACACGATACGGCAAATATCACGAGATATCGTGTCGTATGGTCATATCACGATACGATATTTATTACGATATAAGTCAAAATATTAAACAAATTATAAAAAAATTCTAAAAAAATTATAGAATAAAAGAAAATTGAAGGAAACATATTATTCACATAATCAGGACCTGAAAACGGATTTCAATATTATTTAATGTTTTTTCTTACATATATTATAAATAATAAATTAATTTAAACAACAAGTTTGATATTGATAAGAGAAATTAGGGAAAAATCAAAGTTGGAGTTGGTGAAGTTGAAGGGATTGAATGACATGAGAATGAAGACACTCGGTTGAAATTGGTGGATGATAAAGATTTGAGATTGATATTGAAGATCATGATAATAGATTAGTTTTTTAGAAATGAGTATTCAAATTTGAACTTTGTTAATGTTCTTTTATGAGTAATTATAACTTTTGTCCAATTTTATGATATAATATTAGAATATATAAAAGAAAGAAACGTTGGGCAACCCTAAAAAACCCTAATGGTATTTATTTTTGTAATTAAATATTTTTAATATTTTTTTTCTCTACTAATTTCTAACTATAATTTTTAACAATTATCAAAATTGAAACTAAATCCTGAAGAATCCTATCTAATGATACTTTTGTAATTATTTATTTTTAATATTTTTTGTTTACTAATTTTTTAACTATAATTTTCAACAATTATCAATGTGGCCTATTTTTTCTCAATAAATCTCAAATCTTAAGATATAAAGATAGAAATTCGATTTGTTAAATCTTAACCTATATATTTTGATTATAAATCTTAATATGTCACATTTAAAAAAAAAAAATTATATAAAATATGAATAATACTACATACATTTTTAAATTTTACTATGTTAGTATACCATATTTTTCTTATTATGTATTAAATTGATTATTATTTTTTCACTTTTGAAACAATATCCAGTGCATCGCACGGGAAAAGAATGCTAGTATATATATATATATATATATATATATATATGAATGAGTGGTATTTTGACTTTAAAATATTAATTTTTCATGTTTATAATATTTTTATTACGTAGATATATATACATTATTGTTTTTAATAGTTGGTTAAATATCTACGATACGATACACAGAAGAAAACGATACACCGATATTTTGCGATTCGATAACCATGACTTGAGATAGTTCGATGATTTATGGAGGTGGGTTCCTGTTGTACGGAATTCTCGTGCTACTTGGATTATTTTTTAGGACTTGACTAGGGTGGGACCACATGTGTTCTAAACTTATATGATATATGCATTAATCACCATTATTTTTTTAAGATTAAATCTGGACCTAGTAAAATAACATGGCTTATCTTCCAAAAAATAAAGTACTTTACCAAATTGCCCTTCATTATTTTTTTTATTAAATTAATGTAAAATGGATTAACATTCAATTTTCTAATTTACCCCCTACTATATTTTAATTAAATAATTAATTTAAATTCATTGTTACCGAGTTTTATTTGATAAATAATCGGAAAAAAAACATTCATTATGGATAAAACTTGTGAAATCTTAGTACATTCATCACTCCTAACCATCCAAGCACATTAACTTATTATGATATATTTAACCATAATTGTATATATCTGTAAAACATAATATAAAATAATAATAAATGTAAGTATTTAAATACTTTTAAATAAAATATTAATTGCCACATTCATTATTATTAAACGATATTAAATAAATTATTAACAAATTTAATATAATAAAGTTTGAAAAATATAAATAATTGCAGTTCAATACGCAACCGTCTATCATTAATTATATAGAATTAGAAATATTAATAAACTCCACCGTTTAAAAATGTAAAGAATGCTCAATTAAATATAAAAAAAAATACATAACTTAATCCAAACTCACTTATGTTATTAAATCGATAGTGTGACAAATCCAAATAAAAAATAAAATAATATGTTTATTTAGAAGAAGAAAAAATTATAACTCGTTCCAAGTAGTAGTTTTCTTACTTTAAAATAAAATTATATACTAAAAATACTATATCGTGAATTTTCTTTTAATATTTAATTTAATCAAATAGTAAGATTTGAATCGATTAAGCTCAAATCCTTTCAATTAGTAAACATTATTCAAATATTTGAACCGATTGCTTAACGATTGACATAACGTGTTACATAATTGATTTAACTATTTATAAGTAATGTTTAATATATTTTTAATTCAATTTTTTCATAAAAAACAATAAATTTAATTCCTATCACACGTAAGAACCTAACGTAAATCGTAATATTTTATCAATGCGTAATATTTGAACCAATTAAGCTCAATCCTTTCAATTCGTAAACATTATTCAAATATTTGAATCGATTAAGCGCGCTCAACTATTGACAAGAGCGTCTTTATAATCAAATTAACTATTATTAATTAAAGTATAATATATTTTTAATTCAATTTTATCATAAAAAAATAATTCCTAAATTACGTAAGAATCAAATCATAAGATTAGTTAAAGCGTATGATTTGAATCAATTAAGCGCAAATCCTTTTAATTTGTAAATATTATTCAAAATTTTGAATCGATTAAGTTCAACCACTGACAAGAACGTATTAATCGAGTTAACTATTTATAATTAAAGTCTACTGTCCTTTTAATTCAATTTTAACAAAAAAGTAATAATTTTATTTGTAAAATGGTAAGAATCAAATCGTAAATCATAAGATATAATCTAACCATGAACCAATTAAATGTTACGATTTTTACAAATTAAATTTATTGTTTTTATGATAAAATTCCATAAAAAAATACTAAACTTTAACTATACATAGTTTGATTAATTACGCTATTGTAAATTATTGAGTTTAATTGATTCAAATATTTGAATATTGTCTACGAATTGAAATGAGTTGAGCTTAATCGATCAAATCTTTAAATATTGTTTTTGAATTGAAAACACATAAGTTTAATTGATTCAAATATTACGATTTAATTAAATTTTACAGTTTACAATTCAATTCAAACTTCAAATTCTTTCGAAATTCATTTTTAAATTACACGAGTTGATCAACATTTTCTTAGATTTTTAAATTATATTATATAAAGATTTGTTAGTATGGGATATGTTTTATAATCATCATACATTGTAGTTTTTTGATATATATCCGTAATGTTAGTTTATTGTCAATTATGTGTTGTGTCTTAATGGTAAGTATTCTTCTATGTTTTCAGTTGGTCACAAGTTCGAATTCTGGTTGATGCAATTTTGGATAGGTGGTTTAATATTTTTTACGTGATATAATTGTTATGAAACAAGGGAAATACAAGAAGAAAACAAGTGTGTGTATGTATTGTATTCTTATTCAAGTGTATCTCATCTTCATACAATGGTGTCCCTTTTATAGTACAAGAAGGCAATTCAAAAGGTCATGAGTTACAAGGGAATGAATGGCCTTAACATCCCACCATTATCACCTCTAATTACACACACTAATGATTTTGTAACTCCTATAGACATCCACCATAAGTTATATAATACTCCCCCTTGGATGTCTATGACTATTGAGAGTGTGATACACTGTCCCCCTTGGATGTCTATGACTATTGACAGTGTGATACACTGCGTCGTTAAAACCTTGCCAAGAAAAACCCATTGGGAGAAAAACTTGGTCGAAGGAAAAAGAGTACAGTGTTGCCTTAACATCCACCATTATCACCTCTAATTACACACACTAATGATTTTGTAACTTTTATAGACATCCACCATAAGTTATATAATACTCCCCCTTGGATGTCTATGACTATTGAGAGTGTCATACACTGCCTCGTTAAAACCTTGCCAAGAAAAACCCATTGGGATAAAAACTTGGTCGAAGGAAAAAGAGTACATTGTTGGGTTGCTAATCACACTCCCCCTTATGTTGGCAATAGATCGTTAAGCCGACGCATTCAAATGTTGTAGATCATGCTCCCCCTGATTTCAGCATGAGACACTGGAGTAAGATCGCCAACGTATGAGTTTGCAAACTAGTTATTTGATTGTCATCAATAACTATCAATGTCATCTTTCTTCTTTAACTCTTGAGTACTTTAGAAAACTTCAATAGTTTCTCGGCCACCTCCCTTGATATAGCCAAAATCTCGTTGGTGCAATTAGACAACATTATCCTCATATATTAGGACCAAGGTCTTCATTATCTTCTCGAAGACGAGAATATATTTCTTATGTCCAAAGATCGGATAATCATATGTTTACTCAATGAATGAGCTTTATCATATATATAAATAAATAATTGGTAAATATTTCATTTGACTAATGCCCGATCTGCATATTAAGGCAAAATATATCTTATCAAGATATTTTCACTTCGGATTATTTCATCAAATAATTGATGAATATTTGTGAGACCTTCACAAGTCTCCACAAGATTTAATTCGCCCCAAATGATAATGGAAATCAATTTATTCGATTATTCATTTTGTAAATGTGACAATACCATATTCTTGAATGGATCATTCGTAGAGTCTAACTCATGAGACCTCTTATTATATGCTTCAAGCATTTTCAATTATTTGAAATAAAAAGTTATGATCCATATAAATATGCGGTAATTGCATCCATATAGTGCATGTCAAATAATTTTGAATACCATCATAAAGTGATTGCATCATAAAAATATATTTCCAAAAGGCATTCAAATTTACCGCAATGATTTTAGCCACCTTTGTACTAAAGGCTCCACAACTTATGTGTATTGACTTCAAGTCAATGTACAATTCATTTAATCAATAATATCAAATAATCATGGTCAATTGCATTTGTGAATGCACATACTAATGACCAATTAGATGTCGACATCAATTAAAATGTACGAGCTTCAAGCTCTTCACGTTATAAAAATAATTGTACATATAGTTATTCGATAACAGTTTTCGTACTCCCCATATGTCTTTATAATCAATCAAGAGCTCACTATTTCACTTTCCGGTGCCGGATTCTCCTTAGATAATTATATTCATATAAATGGGGAATGTAGCCTTTGTGGGTACGATCTCTTGTAGAGATCCATATCTTTTCATGTACCATGTATTTTTCTCTTATAGAGAATTTTCTATACTGCATCAATAAATTTTTTCATAATACTTTATGTGCGTGAGCTCATTATTTATTTCAATAAAAATGTCCTACATGGACAAAACGCGCGCTTTTGAGTTTCACGATGTGGAGGGAGTAATGAAGACTACTTGTCCACTTTCAAACTCAATATAAACAAATTCAATTTGGTACATGAATATTCATTCGAAAAGAATTTTCAAATATTATATCGATACAACAACAAAATTGAGAACTAATAGTCTCAAATGCCTCTCTATTCACTTAGAGAGAAAGCTAACCATGATTTATTTGCCAATCAACCATTTATTGGGACATATAATGGTTCAATTTAAAATGATCTCGGTAGCTACCATATCATCAATGATTTTCTCATCCAAATATATATTTTATTTGTGCCACCATAGCTGGCAAAAATTTCTCAAATCGCAGTAATGGATATTGGTTGAGGCGTCCCCCAACATTGACTTTAAGACGAATCCTTTCATCGAATGAGATAAGTAATAGGATGATAGACGATGCTACTAGCGCTAGTAGACTTTAATTGAACGGTATTCACACCACTTATAAGTGTTAATCATTTGAACCAACTTATATATCTCCTCCTCTTATATGCATAAATTAAGATTGATTAGTTGTGTACCATAATCATTTTCACCCATTTAGGGATTCACGATGCAATCACAATGTGAAATTTGTCCTTCGAGGACATTCGTTTATTAAGCCTTTCATGGCAAAATCTAGTGTGCAATGTGTCCTTCTTAAACATTTTCTCTTGCACTCATTTGCAACATATATTATAATATCAAGTTGCTATTTTGTCGATAAATGCATCTAGCATTTTACACATTAAAATCGTTGCAAATGAATTCTTTTTTTCTTTTGTGCTTAAATATTTCCATGAACAAATTTAGATGAGACAAATATCATTTCATATAATTCACGCCGTTATACAAGAACCGGCTTCTTATCTCCCCCTTAACGGCGGGAAAATTGTCTCATTAAAATGGCAATTGACAATGTATGCCATAGAAATATCTCCAATTAGGGGTGCAAAATGTTGCATAGCATAAATAATAAACAAACCACATGATATCATGTTATGTGGCTGAATATAACTTCGTTTGAGAATCTAACAGATTATGAACATAAATGGTCAAATTTCAAAACTTCGAAAATTGAGGGACCAAACTGTAAATTTTGAAAATTTAGGGACCAAATTGTAAATTTTTAAAACTTCAGGAACAAGACTGCAATTTTAAAAAATTCAGTGAAATTTGAAAATGTTGAAATAGATTCATAATTGCGGATGATGAAAGGAACGGGCTGCATATTCCTGAAAACATTTGGACTGAATAGTAAAAAAAATTAAATCTAGGGGACTAAAATGAAAATTTTGAAAATTTTGAAGGACTAAACTGTAAAGTTTTAAAAATCAGAATATGCAGAGGTTTCGAAATTTAATAAGAAAATGAGATCCCACTTTTTATCGTTTGGTTTGAAATTTCATCTCATCTCATCTAGACCAAGTATAAAAAAATCATGCACATACATCCATCCATAGATATGGATTTTGAATGAATATGCATCACTAAACTTTTGTGATTCAAAATCTTTAATTGAATTGGTCAATATTGTGACACCAAAATCAACACAATTTCTTTTGCTCTTCTATTGGTGCTTGATAAAGCTTATCAACGTGTTTTATCATAAAATGGATTTGACCAATCATTTTTCATATTTCTCATCTCCCTTCCATTTGTAATGATGAGATAAAATTTGTAGTAAATAAGCTTTAGCACCATGATAGCTTTTCATGTCAACATATCTATTTGAATTTTTTAATATTGTTGTTTTCACTTTCAAAGAATAACAACAATTGAACGAGTTTTGTATTAGCTCACAACTCGTATTATAGTACGATATGCTATTAAAAATCTTTATTTTTCTATTACAAGTGCAACTTGAGTTTTTATGTTGTCACTTCATGATCATAATATAGATGATCCATAAATTAGAGAATGTTTTCTCTTACAATTCTTCATTATATGTATCTTCAAGACACATATATCAGTATGAAATATTTTACTTGTCGTTTGCAAAACAACAAATCAAGATTTAAAGAGAGCAAATTATAGAGAAGATCAAATATCTATCTCTCTTCTTCTTCATAAGTAACTAGATGTAATGTTACTTTTACTTATGTGTTCAAGACACATACCCCAAATTAAATACTCGTTTCTTGAAAAATGAAACAATAATATTCTGCTGGGTGTCTTCTAGACACATTTTCATTATGAAATATTTGGCTTGTGTCCTCAAGGCAAATAACAATAACACAAATATTTTGTGATATCATGGGACATAAATGGATCTTTAACTTCAATATCCAACGCTCATAGTTACATTTCTTCTTGAGCTATCAAAAATAATTTTGAATTGTGTGATACGTCTCAAATTATTGAATTACAAAGGAAGTCCTTTCGAGTACGTACACACACACACACACACACACACACACACACATATATATATATATATATATATATATATAATCGCAAGATTTGAGTTTTATTGCTTAATGTAATGTACTCGATTTTAGCCTGAGGGCTTCATATAAATCATTATATAGTACTTGCCATGAAATAATAGTACTATAATTAACTCAAATCTTCATATATATCATTGAACCACAAACTGAATAGTTCTTCGAGTACAATATATTATTCAATTATCAAGGTCTGAGTTTTATACCTTTAATTTATGTACTCGGTTTAGGCGTCAAGCCTTTATAATTGGTACTTAATCGTAAAATAATAGTACCTTGAGTGGAAAATACTCATTAACTCAAATATTCAATGTTGATTATCATCACTTAGACCTTGAGTCTAATGTATTCAATTGAGACTTATAGTCTTGAAATTTATTCTAGGCCTCAAGCCTTTATATTTAATATTCCTCCACATAAGTTTTCAAGTTTCATATTTAAATTAGGCTTTAATTTGAGCCTAAAATTTATCAACTTCGAGTTCTTTTTTTGATTGATAGAGCTTTTCAAGTTGCATAAACTAGAGAGCAAGTAATTTTTTTCCTTAATATACCACTCAAATCTTCGAGTCACTTGATTGCACGTGCTCGATTTGGGCTTTAAGCCTGAATATGTAATAAACATCGTAATAGTACTTTGATCATGAAAGAATAGTACTATAAATGGGGAATACCCTCTAACTCAATTGTTCAAGAGTCATATCATTTAGACTTAAAGTCAAATATACTCGATCGAGAATTTTAATCTCGTATGTAATATAGGATACAGGCCTATAATCGTCCCTTTTGTCTTTAGAACATCATGTTCAAAATTCGCACAAGGGACAGCTCTGGCAGAGCTGAGTATTTTAAGCATATCTCTCTTGACCGAGATCCGATTTTGATGATTCAAAATGTTAAAAGTCAACAAAAACTTCTACAAGTTTTGTATTTTGAATTTTCTGAAATTCGGACAGTATCAGGTCCAAAACAGACATCGAAGTACAGACTCGTGAATTGCACGAAAATTCACCTACAACAAAATAAAGATGATTAATATTTAATCAATTTAAAACAACAATAAAATATTTGAAATCAACTCCCTTTTCATCTTCTACGGTTGAGAAGTAATTATCTTCTTTGGATCATCTTTACTGGAAAATGGAAATAGAACAATCGTGCTGATAACGTGTTATGAAACAAGGGAAATACAAGAAGAGAACAAGTGTGTGTATGTATTGTATTCTTATTCAAGTGTATCTCATCTTCATACAATGGTGTCCCTTTTATGGTACAAGAAGACCATTCAAAACGTCATGAGTTACAAGGGAATGAATGGCCTTAACATCCGCCATTATCACCTCTAATTACACACACTAATGATTTTGTAACTCCTATAGACATTCACCGTAGGTTATATAATAATAATTAACTTTATAAATTTTGATTCAACAATAAATATAGATTTAGAATTGCGTTAAAGTAGAGAGGGTAAAATTGACATTTCATTAATAATTTATAATTGACGATTATAATTGTACAAAGGGTATTTGCGACAATACATAAATGAGGAAAAAATAAGTTGTTTTGCTGGGACACGTGTCATAATCTGAAGGGGTATCACATATAAGTTGTGTTCTTGGGATCTCACGGTAGAAAGACCCTATTGTTTAGTCTTTAAATTTTTTTTTAATCATTTAATTACTATTTTATATCATGCTTTCTTATTTGAATTTTTATGATTTTATTTTTTTTTGGGAGACAATTATTGTGATGATTCATGAGTGTTCAATAAAATTTTGGATATATATATATATATATATATATATATATATATATATATATATATATAGAGAGAGAGAGAGAGAGAGAGAGAGAGAGAGAGAGAGAGAGAGAGAGAGAGAGAGAGAGTAAATTTAGATATTTTAATTGCGTTTTAATTGACTGTAAATATAATTTTGATTATTTTATCGAACTAACCGCAATTGATAAATCAAGCTCAAACACAATTTTAAAACTTCAACTCAACGAATGCTCCAAATCAATTACCTGAAGCGACAATTACTAAAGTCTAGTAAATATTTATATATTTTTTTTAGAATCATCCATAAAAACTTGTTAAAATAAGTAAATATTTATATTTTTATGATAAAAAATATAAATTTTCGTATTATTTGGTATTGTAGTAATAAGTAGGAAAAAAATATAAATTCTTATAACAATATGAAGAGGAAGAAAAATTTGGGGGGCAAAACCACATATTCATATGATATTGTAGAAAAAATATAATTAAAAAAATCATTTTTTTCCCTAAAGGGGCGGCTAACCCCAGCGATTCATATAGATACGCCACTGAACTAAAGTGAAAATTACAAAAGTCTAGTCTATGTTGTATTAATTGGGACATTGAAAACATAATATAGGGTTGGAATACTTTTGGAGGTTTTTTGTGCATAAGTTCCCAACCAAGCATCTTTACTATTCTAGGTTTAGGGACTATATCTCTTTCACCAATAAACCCATCCCTTTAATATTTATTTTAAATAAAGGAAACACTCATGTATATGTTAATATTATCCTCAACCATTTATACTCAATTCTTAATTGTAACCCAATTTAATTAATTTTGTCCTCAGAAATCCAATTTTGACGACAAAAAATCAATGTGAACTTTTTTTTTTTCAAAATTGTTTTTTGCCGCCGGATTCCAATGTTGACTTTTGAAAATTGGAGCATACTTTAATATGCTCCAATTGCATCATTAACTTAATTTAACCTCAAATATATATATATATATATATATATATGTATATACATGTATTATTTTTTTTTCCTTCCGGATTTTTTCGCCGGTTTCCGGCGTTGACCGGCGGTCTCTGGCGTCGACTTTTTTTAGTGTTTTTTTAAGTTTTTTTTTTTTTGATTTGCTTTTTTTTTTCTTACGTCTGCCGCTAAACGTTGACCGTAATTGTGCTGTCACTGACAGTAAATTAACATAATTATACTGTCAATCATAGTTAATTAACGTAATTGTACAGACGTTGACACTACATTTATGTAATTGTTCTGCCGTTGATAGTAAATTAACGTAATATTATTATTTATTATTTTGTTATTATTTTTTTTATTTTTTTTGATTTGTTGACAAGTCAACGTAATTATATTACTGTCGTTGACAGTAAAATAATTGTAAACACAATAATATTACTGTCAACAACATCAATATTACTATTTTTTTGGGTTTTTTGTTTTGTTTGAGTTATTCACGGAGTAACGTAATAATATTATCGTCTATTATTGTAATATTAATGTAAACACAATAATATTATTGTGGTTGACGGTAATATTACTGTTGTTATAGTAATATTGCTGTCAACCACATCAATATTATTATTTTGTTTGGATTTTTTTGTTTGTTTGAGTTATTCAAGGAGTAACGTAATAATATTACTGTCTATTATTGTAATATTACTGTGATTGACGGTAATATTACTATTGTTATAGTAATATTACTGTCACTCACAGTAATATTAATTCTTTTGGCTTTTTATTATGTTTACATTTGTTGAGCGGTCAACATAGTAATATTACTCTATAACACAATAATAATGAGTTTTGTTGTGTTAATATTATTGTGCTAGAGATTAATATAGCAATATTACTGTGTTAAACTGCAGTTTAGTTAATTTTACTGTTTTTAATAGTAATATAGTTAATATTACTGTCAATCACAGCAATATTGCTGTTTAAACGAAAAATAAGTTACAGAAAGAAAAAAAAAATCAAAAAAGTCAATGCTGGAAACCGGCGAAAAAATCCGGAAGAAAAAAAAAATTTGAAAAGTCAACGCCGGAATCCGGCAGGAAAAAAAAATTTGAAAAAAAAAGTTTTGGGTCAAAATTGAATAATTTGTGAAATTTGGGGTCAAATTGAGGTTAAATTAAGTTTATGATGAAATTGGAGCATATTAAAGTATGAGGGGCTATTCTGGTCTTTTACAAAAGTCTGGACCATATGGGACTTATTGGTAAAAGAGTTTCTCGTCTGGATCTCTTTATGAATAAGTACCAATTGATGAACTTATTTGTAATGACCCCTACTTTTGGGTGTGTGTTATGTAGTAATTTGACTATATTAAGATCAATTATGTCCGGAAAAGAGTGAAGAGTTCAACCAAAAATAAGATTATATTTAGGGTAAATTACATATACACTCCTGAGATATGCTAAAATAATTTTAAAGTCCGTATGGAATTGGTAATCACAGCCACACCCCTGAAACAATTATCGGAGCCAAGATTTCATGTTTTGGAGACTGATGTACACTATATTTGTTTCTTGCGAGGCCATTAATACTAACATAGACGAAAATTTATAAATCTTATATAAAATAATAAGGATTTAAGAAATGTTAGGAGAGCCATGTCACCCCCTAACTCTGTGTTGTCTCCACAACTGTTTGAAATAGTCTGTTAGAAGTTAGAACCATAACGAAATAACTTATCCAATGTATTATTCCGTTGGGGTTTCTAATAATATTTTAGAGGGTAATTGTAATTACCGATACTACATGGACCTTAAAGTTATTTTGGCATATCTCAGGGGTGTATGTGTAATTAAATTCAGTTTACGGATTATATTATAATAATGTTATTGCCTTGCTCCGTATTTTATTGCAATTCTCCTCTTTTCCTTAACTTGTATCATATCGAATTTCAGCCCCACTGTTTCAGCACGTGTCGACTAATTTCATGTCCGAATGGAAACGCTAAAATCTGATAGCATAACAGAAAATGTGCTTATAAGTTCGGTTTGGCTAAGTTATCATTTCAAAGAGCTGATAAACACTTGCAAGATGCATCTAATACGTTATTTTAAGAGGTGATAAGATGTTACATTTATTTTTTGAATTAATTTTTAAAAAATCTTATTTACTCTTTGAAATACGTGGATTATTTCCACATTTGGTTTTTAACTTTCTTATTTTCTAAACTAAATTTTAGTTATGGAATAAGTAGTGCTTAGTGGGTTAAGTATAGTGCTTAGTGGGCTAAGTAGTGCTTAGTGGATTAAATTATGGATTTTATTTTTACTACTAATCTAACCCACTAACCATGTTCTTGAGTGCTCTTGTAGTTGGTTTTCTTGCAGATCATGGGCTGAGGAGTGGAAGCTTGAAATGACTATAAATAACGATTTCAATACTCAAAGAAGTTGATCGATTCCAAGAAATAAACACCGAGAGCTGAAAAGAATACACGAGTGTTTTAGAGTGTTTTTAGAATCGGTTGGTTGTACTCCTCATGAGTACAATCTTTACGTACTCCTCATGAGTACATTCTTTACGTACTTCTCATAAGTACATTCTTTGTAGTCTAGATTGTTTAGTATATATGTTTCTAGACTTGGTTGTAAGAATGATCAAGATAGTGATTCATTCATAAGAAAGAAGTTCTTTACGTACTCCTCACGAGTACATTCTTTGAAATCTAGAATTTTTAATATTTCTCTTTTTGTTTCTAGATTTGAATGTAAGAATGATCATGAGAATGATTCATTCATAAGGAAGAAGTTTTTGTACATCTTCTATTTGTATTCTTGGAATACTGTTTTAATATAATTTTTCGGTCCTGTAAAGGGCAAGTTCACAAGTTTTACTTGTGAACATTTTTAGATCTGAGTATTGTCTTTATATTTCCGCTGCATGTTTCTTCAAGTGTCATAACACTTAAGATAACACCTCTGTATTAAACGAATTCGGGACCATAAATTCTTTCAATTGGCATCAAGAGCCATAACTTGACGTATACTAAGTGTTTGTTCCTATTTCTTTTACAGAAACGAATTCGTGATGGATACTCAGATTACTGCTTCTATGCGACCTCCTGTACTTGATGGCACAAACTACACCTACTTGAAAGTCCAGATGAGGGCATACATCAAAGCCATTGATGAGAGAGCCTGGAGATCTATTCTTACTGGATGGAAGCCACCAACTTTAACAGATGTGGATGGGGATGTATTTCCAACACCAGAATTACGGTGGACAGCATACGATCTATCAAATGCACCCCAGGCAGAATTAGAAAATGAAGAAGTTTCTACGAAATATGATGATGATGCAGAAGAATGTTTCGACAATGTGGCATTTCAGATTCAGAAATTCAATAGGGCATACAGACGAAGTGGGATCAAGCCCAGACAGTTATTTCCAGATGGCACTCCACGAAATCGACAAACTCAGCCCCGGAACAGATCTATTCCACAGAGAACATTTCCTCAAACATCTTCTCAAAACACTTTAAAAAATTCTCCATTTATTCGTTCAAATTCTGAACCACCTAACTTGGTTCATATTAAATGCAGGGCATGTTCAGGATTTGGGCATTATGCTAATGAATGTGCAAATACCTTGAGAAGAAGAGGAATGAGCCTGATTTGTGCTGTCAGTGATGAGGAGGAAGAGCAACCTGAACAGACAGAGGAGCAGCAACCCACTAAACATGCTCTTTCTGTCAGATATATCACTGAAAATTCTTCTGAAACAGAATCACAAGGAGTTTCTCTAGATGCTGCAACACTTTCTGAAACACTTTCAGTAACTGAAATTTCTGAGTCAGATAATAGTCATTATACATGTTTGAACTCTATTTCTTTGAATGCTGCAGAATACAGTAAAGAAGTAATGGGAGATGAGGAAGAAATGTATAAGAAATTGCTCAGCGACTTGGAGAAGAAGACTCATGCTCTAGATGCAGCTAACAATGAAAATTCTTCGCTTATAGAAACAATCACTCATTTTGAGGTTGGTATCACCAAGAAGGATCTTGAACTGGCAAAGGTGAAAGATGAACTCAAAGAAGCAACTCTAGCAATCAAGAGGATGAATACCGGCACAACTAAACTCAAAGAGATTGTGTCACTGGAGAAGTACAACAAAAATGAAGGTCTAGGGTTCAAAAACCAAGTGAAGAAGCACAAGCCAGTAAAAAAGAAGGAAATTGTCTTTGTAAAAGAGAAGGGTTCAAATAGAAAAGAATGCAGAAATACCACAGTCACCACTCCAGAATCCATAATAAGGGGATACATTTGTCATTATTGTTTCTCACCAGGACATATCCGTCCATTTTGTGAGAAACTAAGTAGTGACAAAATGTTGTACAGGATGAGTCACATCACTCCAGGAAACACCTCCAAGAAAAAGGTAGAATTTACCAAAAAGGAGTGTAGAATATGGACTCCCAAAGGTAAACTTACGTGCAAAGAAGTATACACTTATTTAAATGCTAACATTTCAGGTTCATGGTACTTTGATAGTGGATGCTCTAGGCATATGACTGGAACTAAAGAGTTTTTATCAAACTACCATACACTCAATGGTGGACGTGTAACCTATGGAGGAGGAGCTCAAGGCAAAGTGGTTGGACGTGGAACACTCAGTATTGAGGGACTTCCAAAACTTTCAAATGTCTTACATGATGAAGGATTGGGGTCAAATCTCATCAGTATTAGTCAATTGTGTGATGATGATCTACGTGTTCAATTTGATAAATACAGTTGTTCTGTGTTTGATAATAAAAATCATTGTGTACTGACAGGTTCTAGATTAATGGATAATTGTTATCAAACATGTGACACCATCTCATGCAAGAGCTCAAGAGTAAGTGAAGTAGAGTTGTGGCACCAGAAACTAGGGCACACAAACTTCAAAAATCTGAAGCTGCTCAACAAGTACAATGCCATAAGAGGAATTCCAGATCTCAAGATCAAGGACATTCCTATATGCGGAATGTGCCAGAAGGGAAAGCAAACTAGAGTGCCACACAAAGTGTTACAACACGTTGTTACCACCATTTGTTTTGAACTTGTACATATGGATCTTATGGGTCCAATAGAGGTAGAAAGTTTAGGTGGTAAAAAATATGTTTTTGTGTGTGTTAATGATTTTTCAAGATATACTTGGGTGTACTTTTTAAGAGAAAAATCTTATACTTTTGAAGTTTTCAGAAATTTGTACAGGTTTGTTGGAACTCAATTTCAAGTTTCTATTCGTAGAATAAGGTCTGATCATGGAAAAGAATTTGAGAATGCTTTATTTCTTGCTTTTTGTAATAAAAAGGGTATAAAGAATGAATTTTCTGCTCCAAAAACTCCTCAGCAAAATGGTATTGCTGAAAGAAAAAACAGAACTATCCAGGAGATGGCTAGGGTAATGATGAGTGCAAAAAATTTGTCTAAAAGGTTTTGGGCTGAGGCTGTCAACACAGCCCGTCACATCTCAAATCGTGTGTATCTAAGATTAGGGTCTATGATGACTTCATATGAAATTCTTTATGGTAAGAAACCTAATCTAGAATACATGCATGTGTTTGGATGTGTCTGCTATGTCCTAAATGATAGAGATCATCTAGCTAAATTTGATTCAAAAAATGATTTGAGCTTGTTTATGGGATACTCTTATAACAGTCATGCTTATAGAGTATATAACTTAAGAACTCGAACCATTATTGAATCTGTAAATGTGGTATTTGATGACTTTGCTGATCTCCACAGTAAAACAGCTGAAGATGAAGTTGTTGGGTTTCGGGCACGTGTACGCAGCGGAAAACAAAAATTTTATGCGAATTAAACAACTTTAAAACACACATAGTACATGCCCGACAAATTAAATCAATTAATCGCGTACCTTTGCGCTTCCAGCGAAATTAAAAACAACATACATGCTAATAAATTCAATCGAATTTAAATCAACTAACATGCTCACGTTTAAACCAAATAACATGCTTACAATGATTTAATCGATTACACATAATCACATAAAATCATACGAAACAAGCATGAAATAATAGTTTAAGCATAATCGAATCGAAACTAGGGTTTCGCGTGTTTACCTCTTGAAGCGTGAGGTAGGAGCGTTTAGCACGTCGTGATTGCTACGGAAACCAATCCGTACAATCGGGGCAGCAGCGGTGCAGCGGCAGCAGCGGCGCGTGAGGTCACGGCGGCGCGTGAGTTTCACGCGCGAACTTCCGGGCGGCGCGTGGGGCAGCGTGCGGCTTCGGCTCGTGCGTTGCTCCTCGGTTCTTCGATCTACGATCTTCCTCCTCTCGGATTTCACCTCGTATACTTCGATCTACTAAAACGTGGCACTAGACACGAAGTAGTTAGAATAAAACGGAAGAAACGAGAAAGAAAAGAGTACCGAATGGGATCGGCCAAGGGATGGCCGATTCCGGCGACGGGGCGGCGTCAACGGCGGAGGTGGCCGCGTGAGAGAGAGAGGTGGACGGCCGCTTTAGGGTTAGGGTTTGTTGTATGTGTGCAAGGTCTATAAATCATGTATTTATAGTCCCTTGCATAAAACCCTAGCGGGCTTAAGTTGGACTGGCCCAACAGCTTAAGCTCGTTAGTTCCTTTACTTGCTCGTCTCTCTCAATTCAATGACCGAAAAATTTCAACGATTGCATTTTCGGAATCATTATAACTTCCTCGTCATTACGAGTGCCATCTCTTATTTTCCAACTTTCCAAAAGTGGAAACCCTAGTTCAGTGGACTTTCTAAATTTGGAAACTTCCCGATTTAGAAAGTTCACTAACACGTTCGCCTATTCTTTTCCTTTTCTGATTCTCATTCATAATTCCAAATTACGAATGTTGGACTCAATCATATTGACTTCCAATCATGCAAAGATAAACTATTTTATCTCTGACCGTTTATTCATAGATCTCATGTGCACGAGCAGTGTGACCCTCGATGGTTCAGGTGTAAGCTAGCCGTGGGCCCACAACCCTTTGTGGTCAAAACTCGTCCCCTTCGAGTTACGATTAAGATGAAGCTCGTTTCACCTTAATCACCCAACGAATCAAGATTGGCGTCTAGCAACTACGCGTCATGATTCCCTAGATACAAATGAAGTGCCTGCAAGAACCTTCAGACATAGTTAACGTACAGTACGGTCCCTTCGATTCATATGTCCCGATCGAACTAGAGGCATTGGTTCATCGAGACCTCTTTATATGTTCGATGACGGTGCGATCGTTCTAAGTGTTGTAATCCTTACGTGCATGACTTAGAGAATCGGATTCCCTAATCATCACTTAGTCAGCTCTGGCCAGAGACTTAGAATGATTACAAACTTTCAGAACACACAGGACATCCAAGACTATTCTAGCGATCGAATCCCCGACTACAATGCACAGACCTCCCACTAGATTTCGGACTGCACGAACACTGGCCCTTGGGATGGTCCTCGGTGGAACTCAGGGACAGGTCACGATACAGCTGGTCCTCTAGTGAAGTCACGGTGATGTCTAGGTCATAAGGACTAATGGTGTACAACTATACCATAGATATCTCTACTCGATTATTGGGAACCACTTAGAGATTTCTAGGGTGAGGGAGTTCAGTGAACTCGTCAACTTACGAGCACCCACTTATGCATGCCGATATCACAATACCGTTTACTGATGAGATGCAGTACACATACACTAAGTGCTAGTCTTAATGGGAAAGGCCGATATCCTCATTAGTGGCGTAACCCTTCGACTAGGAACACGTTTAACAGTTATAATACTTAAGTAAATATCTCACGATCCTAACGATCAATTACTAGTACTTGTAATAACTGTAAGGACTATATCTATGCTTGTGACAAAGGGACAAAGATATAGAATGCCAAGATGTTTTATCATTAATACGAATAAAGGTTCGTTTATTACAATAATAAATACGAAAGACCACAGCCACATGTTGGCTTGTTGGTCACCTACTCTAACAGAAGTTGATGACCTGATTGTTGAAGGAGAAACAACCGGAGAAGACACTACTGCCACAGATGCTCCAGATATAAACAGTCCAGTTTCAAGAGAAGAAGGTGTTGAGCCAATTGTTACCACGTCTGACTCAATACATCCTACAGAGAGCACAGAAGCTGAATTGCAACCAACCCATGATGTCTGCAGAAATGAACCATCAAGTAGAATTCAGAAAAATCACCCCTCTACTCAAGTTGTGGGAGATATCTTTGATGGGATAAGGACCAGAAGAAAAGAGAGAGTGAATTACAGAGATATGGTAAGATTTGCAAATTTATCTTCTGAATGTGCACTGACTGGAACTACTTGCTGTGTGTCTTCAGTTGAACCAAGGAATATTGCAGAAGCTCAGAAGGATGAATTTTGGATCAATGCAATACATGAAGAACTGAATCAGTTCATCAGAAATGATGTTTGGTACTTAGTTCCCAGACCAAGCCATGTAAATGTGATAGGAACTAAGTGGATTTTCAAAAACAAAACTGATGAAAAAGGTACAGTGGTTAGAAATAAGGCTAGGTTAGTAGCACAAGGTTATACTCAAATTGAGGGTATAGACTTTGATGAAACCTTTGCTCCAGTAGCTAGAATTGAATCTATTAGGTTACTTCTTGCTATAGTCTGTTTTCTTAAAATCAAATTGTATCAGATGGATATCAAAAGTGCATTTCTGAATGGTGTTCTAAATGAAAAAGCATATGTAGAGCAGCCCAAGGGTTTTGAAGATGCTGCCAAGCCTAATCATGTTTTCAAGCTTAAGAAGGCTCTGTATGGTCTTACACAAGCTCCTAGAGCTTGGTATCAAAGACTCACTGAATTCTTACTTGAAATACAGTTTAACAGAGGAGAGGCAGACATAACTCTATTTGTTAGAAGAACAAATAACCATATCATTATTGTACAGATATATGTTGATGATATTGTTTTTGGTTCTACCTGTGCTAACCTTTTAAAGCCTTTTGTAGAGTCTATGTCTCACACTTTTGAAATGAGCATGGTAGGAGAGTTGAATTACTTCCTAGGACTCCAAATCAAACAGACAGGTGAAGGAATTTTTGTAAATCAAAAGAAGTATGCTCTCAATCTGGTCAAAAGGTTTGAGTTGGAGTCAGTCAAGCACATGAAAACTCCAATGGCTTCAAGTCAAAAACTGTCCAAGGATGATGTTGCTGAAGATGTTGACAGCACCCTATACAGAAGCATGATTGGAAGCCTTCTGTATCTAACAGCAAGCAGGCCTGATATTATGTTTAGTGTTTGTGTGTGTGCCAGGTATCAAGCTAATCCCAAAGTCACTCATCTTAAAGCTATGAATAGGATTATTAGGTATGTTGCATGTACAATAGACTTAGGGATTCAGTTTTTCAAAGACACTAATAAAAATTTGATAGGTTTTAGTGATTCTGATTGGGCTGGGGATATCAGTGAAAGAAAAAGCACTTCAGGTGCATGTTTCTTTTTGGGGAATAATCTGGTTTCATGGTTCAGTAGAAAACAAAATTGTGTATCACTTTCAACAGCTGAATCAGAATATGTAGCTGCTGGAGGATGTTGTGGTCAACTAATTTGGATGAAACAAATGTTGGAGGATTATGGGTTAACCAGTGACACCCTGACCATATATTGTGATAATTCAAGTGCTATTGATATTTCAAAAAATCATGTTCAACACTCACGAACTAAACACATAGATATTAAACATCATTTTATTCGTGATATAGTTGAGAAAAATATAGTGTGCTTAAAGTAAATTCCTACAGAAGATCAGCTGGCTGACATCTTTACAAAGGCATTAGATTATGAGAGGTTTTCTAAACTTAGGAAATCTCTCGGGATGTGTACTCAATAAACATGTCCTGAAATATGTTGCAGCACCTCATCCAATATCTTAAGCTGCAACATAATTTATTGAAGCTTAGCTTCTTTAAAGAATGACTTCACTGTGATAGATTATTCTCTAAATAAGTAACTGGAAGTCTTTCACCTTGAAACGTGATCATGCTTCATGTAAACATTCAGAGAACAATTATAATCACATTAGTCAAATTCCTCTATTTTGATAGTCATATCTTAGTAACTGAGGAACCTTCAAACTGAACACTTGATCATGTTCCATGTGAATTGTTTGACTTGAAAATAAGAGTTTAAAAAAAAAATTTATCATTACATATATATAATAAAATCTATGCCTGTTAGCCAATTTTTTGTCCTCACACTATTAATCATTAATAGATGTGTTTTTTTATTTTTGTGAAAATTTCGTGAGTGCTACTGCTACTATTTTTATTATTATTATATTTAGTATTGAATTATCACTATTTATATGGGTCATGGGGTTCATGGGTTAGTCTTTTATTTTCCACTAAGTCCACTCCTTATTATGCCATGTGTCACGTTTTGTTTTAAACTGCCAAATAAACCTTTATTCTCCTTAATCACACTTTCTCGAAGAAAAACGCACACCACTTCTTCACCTTCTCCACTTCGATTTTCTTTTGCAAAAATTAGGGCTTATAAATTTCGTGCTTCTCTTTCGAAAATTCACACTCAAAAATCAAAAGTACAAGAAGCAATTTTTTTTCTACTGTATCATGGCATCTCCTCCTAGAAATCCTCTTCCAGCCGTTGGTGATGTCCACAACGATGCTGCAGCACCTGAACCAGCAGACCCGAACCTGGCTATCATCGTCCATCCTGTCAACCTTGAAGCTCTGCCGATCAGCTTTATTGAGCCCGGAGACGAGCTGAATCCGATTGACCCAGACAACTTCCAGTACGTGGGTCCCTCTTCCACTGCAGGAAGGTTTCCAACTCGCCGGTCCAAGCGCATGAACCCCTTCCCAGATCTGAATGCTACTGGGTCACAATGCCGGAGGGGAGGTAATTCTCCCAGCAGAGGCGGCAGAGGTGGAAGAAGAGGCGGCAGAGGTGACCGTACTCCAGTTAGGCCAACCCCACCAAGAGGCCTTCATTTGGTTGATGAAGACACAGATGATGAAGAAGGAGATCCTACCTTTGCAGAACCAGAAGCCCAAGCTCTCTCCTCAAGCTCCACTGAGTCATCCTCCAATGACTCAACTCCACCAGCATCAACTCAGGGGGAGACATCTCAGCCTAACATGGCAGCAGCAGCTTCTCAACACCCTGTTTCTGAAGATGTTACTGCACATGTTCCTGAAAATGCTGCTGCACCTACTGCCTCGTACAATATTCCTCAGAGTGCTGCTGAGGATGCTGCTCCCTACCAAGATGAGGAAATGCCTGACTTTTCTGGGATGTCCTCTGCTGAGCATGTAGATATTCCCACTGTTGATGCCCAGGACTTTACCACCACTGAGGAAACACCCTCAGCTCCACATGAAGATACTCTGGAAACTCTGGCAGAGGCAGCTGTTCAAGTGGATGCACCACCTTCCCAGGTTGAAGAAGAAGAGAAAAGTGATGACAGCTGGGAAGTGCCCCTTGCCTCCTTCCGCAAAAAAATGCCATCCTCAGAGTCAGACAATGACTCTTCTGAAGACTCATCTCAGATGGAAGAAGATGCTGTTCCATCTGTTGCATCATCTGAGCCAGCATGCATCCCAGATGAACTTGAAGACTCAGAAGAAGAGGAACCCTCAGAGGAAGAAGAACTAGACTTGGATGGGAAGGATCTGTCAACTCCTTTTGAGGTAAACAATGCCTTCAGTCCTACCTTTTATTTTGAATCTGATTCAAATATGAGTCCTTAAATCATGAATTGCCAATTCATTGAGGAAAAGAAAATTTCCAAGGATGAGTTTGATAGGCATATAATTACTGTTTTTCTTGATCAAAGAAAAATTCTTAGTGTAGTTGAGGTTGCCTATCCTTATGATCCCTCTGTTGTGAAGGAATTTTATGCAAATTTACAAACCTCTTTTTTTTAAAAGAAAAATTCTTAAAACTTTGGCAAAGTTTTTGTGCGAAATTCTATTTTCTGCTTTTCTCCCAAAATTATCAACTCTCACTTACAAACTCCTACTATGATTGATGAGGATAATTATGGTGATTTTACTGAGGTTTGTAGGACTCTTTCTGACAATCGTCTAAAACCTTGGCCTGCTCACCCCAAAAAATGTCTCTGTGATTACTAAACCTCATGCATTACTCATGTACAAATTGGGGAAGGGGTTACCTGTTGATTTTGGCAAACTTTTCTTCACCAATATAGGTAATCTTGCCCAGAAAACATCTTCCTTGTCCTTCTCTCATCTACTCCATTCTACTTTTTCAAAATTTGGGCCAAGATAAATCAGAATATCTTCACACTCCACTTGCCATGATAACTGTTTCTCAAAATTTTCTCAAATCTCCTCATGTCCAAGATCTTCCCTGGAATGGAGATAATTTTCTCCCAACTGAATCAGGTCAAAATAATCTTGGTACTGAAGGTGTTGCTCCTCATGTTGACAACACCCCTGACATCCTTGTTTCTGTTTCTCGAGATTTTTTGTTAAAACAGCTTACTCACTCCCTAGCTCAGATCACCTATCATCAGTTCATGGTGGAAATGCTTCAGAGAGCTCTTTCTGATCAAAAAGGGGGAGAACAAGCTGGTCATGAAGTTGACGCAGGGTGAAGCTGAAGAAGCAGATGAAAGTAACAAGCAGGTCATGAAGTTGACACCGGGTGAAGCTGAAGGAGCAGAGGAAAGTAGTGGATCCAGTACTAGTGATGGAGGAACAACAGCTGATACTGAGGAGACTTTGGATTGCACTATTTTTTTATTTGCTATATTGGTTATCATATTCAGGGGGAGTTCAAGCAATGACTCAGGGGGAGTTAAGCTAAAATTTAGTTTTGATCAGAAAGTTAAAAAGGGGGGGTTTGAAACACGTGGATTATTTCCACATTTTGTTTTTAAATTTCTTATTTTCTAAACTAAATTTTAGTTATGGAATAAGTAGTGCTTGGTGGGTTAAGTATAGTACTTAGTGGGCTAAGTAGTGCTTAGTGGATTAAATTGTGAATTTTATTTTAACTATTAAACTAACCCACTAACCCATGTTCTTGAGTGCTCTTGTAGTTGGTTTTCTTGCAGATCATGGGCTGAGGAGTGGAAGCTTGAAATGACTATAAATACCGATTTCAATACTCAAGGAAGTTGATCGATTCCAAGAAATAAACACCGAGAGCTGAAAAGAATACACGAGTGTTTTAGAGTGTTTTTAGAATCGGTTGGTTGTACTCCTCATGAGTACAATCTTTACGTACTCCTCATGAGTACATTCTTTACGTACTTCTCATAAGTACATTCTTTGTAGTCTAGATTGTTTAGTATATATGTTTCTAGACTTGGTTGTAAGAATGATCAAGATAGTGATTCATTCATAAGAAAGAAGTTCTTTACGTACTCCTCACGAGTACATTCTTTGAAATCTAGAATTTTTAATATTTCTCTTTTTGTTTCTAGATTTGAATGTAAGAATGATCATGAGAATGATTCATTCATAAGGAAGAAGTTTTTGTACATCTTCTATTTGTATTCTTGGGCCCCGTTTGGTTCCCAAGATAAGCCATGATTAACTAAATAGTTGGACTTAATTTGATGTTTGGTATCCTCAATAACTTGCCGGGTCGACCCGCCAAAATTATATAATCATGGCTTATCTTGGCTTATCTTGCCTTTTAATGAGTTTTTTTTTGTTGGACCTTTCAAGCTCCAATAAAATAATTGGGTCTCATTAGATTATTTAATCTTATCTTGGCTAATCTTATCTTGTCAACCAAACGGGGCCTTGGAATACTGTTTTAATATAATTTTTCGGTCCTGTAAAGGGCAAGTTCACAAGTTTTACTTGTGAACATTTTTAGATCTGAGTATTGTCTTTATATTTCCGCTGCATGTTTCTTCAAGTGTCATAACACTTAAGATAACACCTCTGTATTAAACGAATTCGGGACCATAAATTCTTTCACTCTTCAACAGTTATTTTTTGAACTTCTAAGATTATTTAAAAAAAATATGAAACTATTTGAAAGAGAGATGTCAAGCTCTTAAACAACTTATAAGCTATTTTTAACAGTTTATAGGTTTGGACAAGCAGCCTCTAAGTCTTCTATTCCCAAATTTCTAGGGCTACATAGTACTAGTACATTAACTTGTTGCCCCAATAATTAGTACAAAGTAAATTTCATATGTACACATATGAATTAATCATACTAGTATTGCTTCCTCTCTATTGTGTTTGTCAATTCGTGCACGAGGCAAATATTAGAAATGATTTTTGAAGCCGGTTCTCTTAACGCCATTTTCTTCATTGAACAATCAATTATTATAAACTCGTCTTCGAAGGTGATCGTTGAAGAGATTTGTAAATTGTTGAATTTTTTGTCGAAGTGGATGTTCAAATTCTGCTCCAGAAGCTATTAAAAAATTTCCCACATTTTTTTGACTTTTTGTGAGATTATACAATTTTTATCTACGATTCGATTACTTTTTATAAATTAAATCAAAACTATCTCCTTTTTTTTTCATTTTAACATCTTAGTTGAAATAAAATCAAACAAAAAATATCAAAATTCATATAAACTAGTAATTCACTCGTGCGATGCACGGGATTAATTTTTTTTTTAAATTTATTTTGAATAAAATAAAATGAACGACAACTTTGAACAGTTGACATACATGTAAATAATACCAAAAAAAAAGTTTTATTGAATCAAAATATACATTTGTTTGTGATTTATCTTCATATTCGCTGAAAATATTTTGTGCACACAACATTGCTCATAATTTTAGTTATATCGTCCGATTCGGAGTCGATAAATATCTTTATCTCAAATCTAGTTTTAACTCTGGATATTGCGGCGTACAATTGCCTATGCCACCCTAATATTAACACTAACATTACACTAAGAACAACTACTACTACTAATACTAAAACCAACATTGATAATACTAATACCAATACTAATATTAATACTAAAACCAACACTAATAATACTAATATTAATACTAACCCTAATATTAATACGATGATAAATACTAATGATGCTATAAATAGATCACCTTAAGTAGTTAAGGTAGAGGGAGCTGGGAGAGCAAAGTGGATCACTGCTCATGTGCTAGATGGTCCTGAGATACCTGCGAATAGAGAACACGTGAACTAGGCCGGGGGTTGATCCGGCGGAAACCCCTCCGACGCTCAAGTCAGACGTGCGGATTGTAGAAATATTTGAGAGAATATGACCTGTAGTATATTCGGATCATAGGGCATACCTTTAATAAATGAATTATATCGCTATTTATACCTTGTCGATTGAGTTGCGGTTAATTTATTGGGCTCAAACCTTATTTAAAGGTAATTGGGCTTTCATAATAATATTCTTCTAGATCGGGCTCGTGGCCTAGTACGTAGAGAAATAGTAGGCCTATTGGGTTGGCCCAATTAAACATATCATTAAGCCCCCCACTCTCGAGTTGATGTGGGAGCCAAGTCAAAAAGGGCATCGGATCGTGTCGAGAGTAGATCGGTGTTGTAGTGTTCTGTTAATCGTTGGCGTGGCGTGGATAAATAATAATTTGTATTTATCCACTAGAGAGCGCGCGCTATTTGGTGAGGCGCATTGAAGAGAGAACGCGATTTGGTGGAGCGCGTAAAATTCTCGCGCGATTTGGTGAAGTGCGTAAAAATCCACGCGCGATTTGATGAAGCGTGTAAAAATCCACACGCGATTTGGTGAAGTGAGGTGAAATCCACACTCGATTTGGTGAGGCACGTAGAAATCTGCGCGCGATTTGGTGGAGCGCGTAGGAACTCGCGCCGGATGAAAGGAATGTTGACGCGATCGGATGGGGAGCAGCCAGCTCCCATGTGTGGGAAGTCGCGCGCATCGGGAGCCGCGCAATTTAATTCTCATGGACTGCCGCACAAATGTGAAAAAGCGCATGGGAAAACGTGCGGGCGCGTGCAGGACACGCGCAAATAGAGAAAGAGTATGCGGGCGCGTGCGATACACGCGCGGAGAGAGGAAGCGCTGGTGCGTGCGCCGCACCCGCGGAGAGAGATAGCCGGCGCGTGCACTGCACGCGCGGAGAGAGTGAGTGCGCTAAAGCAAGCGCGTGGTCACCATGCGCCTACTTTACAAACTCCTTTTTTCCTTTTGTTTTTTTGCTGCGCGCGTGGACCGAGGCACACGATTGGGAATCGCGCGGCCGTCAGTCGCGCGTGCTGTCGCGCGTTCGCTTTTTTTTATTTCCTTTTGCTGCGCGCGCAGACCGAGGCGCGCGATTGGGAATCGCGCGGCCGTCAGTCGCGCGTGCTGTACGCGCGTTCGCCCCTTTTTTTTTTTGTTTTGTCTTTTTTTATTTATTTATTTTTTCTTTTTTTTTTGTTCTCTTTTTTTCTTAATAGCACGTGGTCTAAGGGGCGTGAAATTGTAGGTTCTTCATTTTTTAATCATACTTGGAGTAGATGGGTTTGTCCACTACTATTTCATTAGACATTTATATTGTATGACATTGTCATTGGTTTGACGCATTACTTGTATGTGTTTACATTTAGCATTGCGTGTGATGTACTTGATGAGGTGATCAGTCTCTCAATATTTTTTGATGGGGATCGTGCCTCTTGTTAGACCTCATGGGTCGTGAGTATGTTAAGACTGTGGCCACGCTTTAAATGTAGGACCTCATGAAGACACATAGAGAAGTTTATGAAATCAAGCTGGCTAGGCTATATAGATTATCATAACATCTCTAAGTGATCACAGAGTTAATGTTGACTTGAACTAACAATTATGTAGTGGTAGAGCAATAACACCGAATATAAGGGAAATAACTTGCTTTAATCATTGCTTGAAAATGTGAAGACTTAAAAATGTGAAGGTTATAAGCCTACTTGAGGCGAATGTAGCTAAACAAGTAGGGAGCGAATCGTTCCAAATAACTAAACTTGTACTAATTAGATGATGTAGGTGTTTCGTCCAATTGATGTAGAGAGGTGAGGGGATGCATCATCCTTAAGGTGGGATAGTCCCCCAGTTTAGGATGATGCGATCACTAACAATGTTATGGGCTCGAGAGACTTCAAGTGCCATTGACATCATTGGAAATCCATGGATGTAGAAGGAGATTTTCAATGAGATGTCGACGATTGTCGTCGGCCATCTTGTCGCCGGGCGTTGAAGTGGTCTTCATCTCTTTTCCTCTTTGGAGGAGGGAGGGCCGAAGCCTCTTCGATGCGCACGCGTTTCTCAGCGCGACTTAGTAGCTCTTCTAGAGTGGTTGGATGTCTTTCTGCAATAGATTCCTTGAATCTACCTTTCTTCAAGTTTTGTTGAATGATTCCAGAGAGCATGCTTCCTCCCACGTGAGGAACTTCGTGAGCTGCCTCTACAAATCATTGAATGTAGTTGCGGAGGGTTTCGCCCTCTCTCTGGGTGATGGTGAAGAGGTACGCGGGAGTCTTAGCATATTCTTTGTTGATAGCGAAATGGTGGGTGAAGCGATCCGTTAGTTAATAGAGAGCTTCAATTGACCCTGTGGGCAAGGAGTTGAAACAGCTCAATGCTCGTTCGGAGAGCATTGTGTGAAACATCTTGCACATCGCCGCATCAGTTGGGCCATATAGATCTGCCATGGCGTAGAACTTTTCAAGGTGATCCTGTGGGTCACTAGTTCCATCGAACTGCGGTAGACTCGAGACCTTTATCCGTTGGGGTAGTATCTCATTGATTATTGCAACAGTGAAGGGACTGCGCCTTATTGGAGGTATTGCCCTTCCACCAATAGGATTACCTATGTGGGGGAAGGTGATTTGAGCGAGATATCCGACTGCTAATTTCATCATTTTCAGCATTGTGTGGAGGTACTCATTGGTGAGAAGCGTTGCCTCTTGAAGGTGAACGTGGGTCTTGTAGAGCAGTTCGTGCATTATGGCGATGAGTAGATTGTTTCATCTGAGACCTAGGGTCTAAGTTGGATGTGTTATCCGGTGGCGATGTATTGTGCCACGGGTGGAGATGCAAGGGGAGCTTTGACTCCTGTTGTGGCGATGTATTGTGCCACTGCTTCAGTGGCAGCACGAGCTGAAACTTCCGTAATCAAGTATTGGAGGCCCTCTTTGGTTATCTGAATTGTTCGAGGAGCGGGGAGTGGTGGATCCTGCGGGGGATTTATCTGGACCTCATGAGGTGGATCCTGACTACGAGGAGGAAGTGGCAAGCCAGAGCCTCTACGAGGTGGGAGGCTGTTAGCATTGGCACGTTCTCTCCGAGTAGATGACTCAGGGACATCATGCTCACTACGTAATCTTGTATGCCTTCCCACAGACGGCGCCATTATGATGATGCTATAAATAGATCACCTTAAGTAGCTGAGGTAGAGGAAGCTGAGAGAGCAAAGTGGATCACTGCTCACGTGCTAGATGGTCCTGAGATACCTGCGAACAGAGAACACGTGAACTACGTCGGGGGTTGATCCGGCGGAAACCCCTCCGACACTCAAGTCAAACGTGCGGATTGTAGAAATAGTTGACTACCCCATTCGATGTGAATAGGGTGCAATAATTTTTCCTTGCACACAAACAAGTTACTTATATTATCCGCTCTATCGGATGTAAGAAGTTTTTTTATCTTCTTATTTTGTATTTCACAAATACACCTTGGCTTCCTTTTTATTAAACTCAACATTTTACGAACTTTATTTTTTTATTGAGAAAATACTCCCAATATGATTGGACATAATCATATTGCACCGTTTAAATCAATAACTAACTTACAAAAGTTTTGAAAACAGAGAAATCAAGCACCCCTCGCATGAGTGCTTATTTGAAGTATAAACAAATAATTGATTTTGCCTAAATTCAGCTCATAGTTTAAATCAATAAGCAGGCTTACAAAACTATAAGATAATTTTAATGAAAACATTACTCGTCAAAACCTTTTGGAATCAAACCTTTTATTTTATATCCCCTAACATATAAAGATATTTTATAAAGATATTAAGTTCTTACAATTATATCACAAAAGAAAATACACTAAATATTACTAATATTATTTAATAACTTAGTTCTTGTCGATAACGGCTACATTCGCCTTAAAGAGACCATCACATAGGTATCCCTTTCCTACGTAAAACCCTCATCTGGTTAGCACAAATTTGTCCAACTCAAAAGCCAACTTGAAACCTTTCTTCGTTAGGATAGAACCACTGATTAAGTTCTTCCTAATATCCGGAACATGTAGCACATCGTTCAAGGTAACTTCCTTTCCAGAAGTGAATGTTAGGATCACTTGTCCTTGTCCTTCAACCAACGAATAAGCATCATTCCCCATGAAGAGCTTTTGTTCTTGCTCCAACTTTTTGTAGGAGGAGAACATGCTCTTGTCATTGCAAATGTGATGTGTAGCCCCGGTGTCTACCCACCATCCCCACGTATCGCTCATTAGGTAGACCTCCGTTACAACTGCCGAAAAGTGCATGTTGTCGTTCTCGGAAGCGGCTAAGTCAATGGTGACATTCGCTTCATTTTTATTATTTTCTTTGCGGTGGCGACAATCCTTTACAAGGTGTCCATTCTTTCCACAAACGAAGCACGCTCCGGTGAACCTCTTGTTTTTTTTGTTGTTTGGTCCTTTGTTAAATGTAGGACCCTTTCGCTTGTTGCTCTGTTTCGAGCTCTCCACTACGTGTGCCTTAGCCCGGTATGGAAATTAACTATTCTATGCGAAAGATAATAAAATTTGTAATTATTGACAAAGCTCTTCACAAGAGGACAACAATACATTAGTAAATCAAATTTTAATTTGCATATTTCAAATTAGAAATAAACATTCGCAAAAGGTTTAACTAAGGCATAAGCAATTAATTAAAACAGTAAACGATTACAGTATATCTTTAAACAACTTGTTCGCAAATATTAACAATTGCGTATATTTTAATAACACATATTGATTTTCAACAGAAATGCAGATTCAAACTATTAACAAAAGTTTGGACAAACAAATATAGATTACGTAGAAGTTAACAAATTGAAACTGAATATTGTCTTAAGATTGTTGGTATAATTAATAACAATCTGCGTAAACGAAAAATACTTACTTGTTTGTCGAAAAGAGGAATTGTGAACAACACAAAGAACGATCGAGGCTTGCCAAAGCAATTCCCTGAAGACAATATTTTCGTGCTGTCAACGGTGCACAGTCTCTTCCCGGTAGTCTCCCAAGGTACAACGATCGGTGGTCAAATATTTGCACGAATATTCGACCCACGGCGAACTTGAACAACGAACGAAACTTTGACAAATGAAAAGAAGAATTTGAAGAACTATCTCTAATTGCCGATTAAATTCAGTACAAAATTGGCCAGATTCTGCCTTAATTTATAGGTGATAGAGATTCATTCATAGAGGGTTGCAATGGTTGGAAAAAGAAACAGAAAGTTGTGTCTGTTCTTTTCACCGAGTTCAAAAAACGTAGGAAAATTAATTGGTCATGGGCTAATTAATTAAATATTTGGTTTGGGCCAAATATTTTATTATTTAGATTTTGGGTCAACTAATTTGACCAATTATTAAATGTCCCCAAAAGTAATAATTGTGGACACCTAAACCCAAATTAGTCCTATCACTCGATCACATCGAGCGCACATCGTTTGAACTTTAACCATTTAATCAAGACAATTTTCATTCACTTTACTTCATGATTATGATCAAGTAAATAAATGAAATTAATCTTTACATAATTTAATTAATATTACTCAATATTGATTATTGGAAATCATGAAAATTCCAACAATCACAACACTTCCAAATTTATCCAACGAACGTATATTTGTGTAATATGATATTCATGTATTCAATGAGGTAGTATGACCTAGTTGCCCGTAAATATTTAAAAAAATGAGGGATATTTTGGTCTCTTAAAAAATAGAAGAAACCATAGAGGATTCGTCCTTTTAAATATAGTATAGATATAGAGATAGATATAAATATAGATATAGATATAGAAAATGTTACAAGCTTGTCATTAAACAATAAGCTAATTAAGTTGGCAAGGGATGACACGTATTGTAGGAGCAAATTGGCTGATTTCTCATACTATTGATTTGCCATGGTTTGCAATCTTAGGCCATAAGTAAGCTATATATATATATATATATATATATATATATATATATATATATATATATATATATAAAATACAAAAAGGTTTATACTTTATAGGTAACCAAAATTAGCACAAAACTAAAACCGGTGAATCAACTCACATACTCATACTTGAGGTTTAGAATGATTTCATTGTTTGAAATCGATGTGGTTAGCATTTTCGTGGACATGTTTTTGGGGACATTTTTTTTTTCTACACCAATCCGTCCAACTGTTTTGAAAAATAGGGTAGTTTTTTGGATTAGTTCAGTATTACAATAAAGCGTTATTTTAAATAACGCCTTATAATAGCCGTCCGAGTAGACTTTGATCAACGGCGCACCGAACGGTCATATTTAAACTGGACGATTTGATGACTCTTAAAAGGCGTCATTTGAAATGATAACCTTTGACCTGCCACACAGGATAAACACGTCACTCACAATGACCCCTTTTAAGAGCCAAGAGCCGTTGATTCCGTTTATATCAAACGGCTAGAATTGAGATGAATTCTTTTTTTCCTTAATTCTTTTTATTGTTGTTAAATTGTAATACTTAGTTAAACTTTAATTTTCATTTAATTATGTGATGTAATTTAAATTTTGTCCTTCATATACTTATGTAATTTGTTTTATAATTAACTATAAAATAATATAAAATTAATTAATTAACGTTACAAAATAATTAATATTTTCTTGCATAAGTTATCAATAAATAACTATTTTGTCAATTATATTACTTTTTTAAAAATATTATTTTATTGAATAAAAATAATAAAATGCCTAATTATTAGAAAATATTTTCTGTCCAAATTCTTTAATTTATTTAATTTGTTTTGATTGAATAACTAATTGGAAGAGAATAAGGCAGGGAAAAAATAGGTGGCTGTGACTGCTGTTGAAGGACATTTTGCAGAGAAGAGAGAGGAGAGAGAGAGAAGGGGGAGAAGGGGGAGAAGGGGCGTGAAGGTGCGTGAAGGTGAAGAGAGCGGAAAGGGGAAAAAAGGGTCAAAAATTGGTAAAATTAAATAAGAAAATTTGTAACTAAGTAAATAAAAGGGTAAATTACAAACCCCTAAACTTAGATTAATTTACAAAAATCACTTTCATCTATTCGTAATTATCAAAAACCCCCTGGAGTTTGTTTATGTCTTACACCAATCCTTACAACACCAACCCTTACAAAGCGCCTTATCACGGATTTTTTTATTCCAGGGAATTGACTTTACACATATATTTTCTTTTATTTCTCACCTATTTAACAGAAGGTAAAATAGACTGTTGATGATGCTAAAATATAGCTCACCTAGGGTGGTGTAGAGAAAGGACTGTGAGAGCAAAGCGGATCAGTAGCTTAACAACTTGATGATCCTAAGGTCCTTGCGAAAAGAGCACACGTGAACTAAGCTGGGGGTTGGTCCGGCGGAAACCCCTCCGACGCTCAAGTCAGATGTACGGATCGTAGAGAGAGTACAGAGAATAAAACTCGAGGTGAATTGTCAATAATTAGAACGTACCTTTACGAATGAGTAAACCATCTATTTATATATCGTTGAATGGGTTGGGCTTACTTTGTTGGGCCCAAGCCTTATTTTGAAGGAGCTTGGGCTTTCGTGTAATGGGCCCACATGTATGTGATTGGGCTTTCTTGTAATGGGCCTAATTGGTAGATAAATTTGAGGGCCCATTGGGCCGGCCCATTTAGGTATATCATTAAGCCCCCCAACTCTCGATTCGAGACGGGGACGTGTGTAGAGGGATCCGGGTCGTGTCGAGAGTTAATTGCGGCGTTGATTGAATTGTTTCCATTGGCGGTGAATTAATTCCTTAATTTAAGTAAGGAATAATTGTATTTATTTGGCAGCGAGGTATATATTTAAGGGTTTTAAATATTATACCAGGGCCAGATAAATAGACTCCTTTTGCGGTGGAAAATATTAAACTTCAACTCTTGCAATAAATATGGGTATGTTTTTTTGAACTCTAGGTCTTCTTCTGTGCTATTTTTCTCTTGAAATTTTTTTTTGTGGTAGAGTAGAAATTTTTTGTTTCTTGATTGTTTTGTCAGTGAAAATTATTTTTCTCATGTCGAACTCGGGTAATTCGAAATCTTTGCGAATTAAACTTCGAGATCCGGTTGAAGGGGGCAAGAAAACTTTTGGTACAGTGGGCATGGAACGCGGGAATCTTGTGGTATCGAGTGCGAAAAATGGATCTACATCCGGAGGTGCGCGAAATTCCGTGCAGATGGGGGAGGTAGATCGCTTGGAGGTGGAGGGCGGCTCGAGCCGGGCTTCTAACCGCTCAAAAATGTGTGAGGGCGCGCGCTTCAAGGGTAGAGATAAGCCGAGCCGAGCCGAGGAGCTGGGAGTTGGGTCGGCGGCTGAGAAGGGGGGGACCAGCGCACGTGGTCCAATGGGAGGAAGCCACGTGCGCACGTCTGGTACCGAAGCAGAGCCACGCGCGCGCGTCGGGCGCTGGAATTGAAAGACGCACGCGCGTGGCAATCAATGCGCAGCAGCCGGGCGCGCTTCCCAAGCGACGCGCGCGCGCGTCGGATGGGCGGGTTGAGGCTGACGCGCGGAGTTTGGCGAGTGGGGAGGCGCCACGTGGGCGGGAACCGGTTGATGACGCGCGCGCGCGTGAATCAGCCCCTTTTGGGGTCACGCGCGCGCGTGAGAGCGCGTTACAGCTCGGTTTTGAGCCCGGTTCGGGTGAAATTGATGGGCAAATTTCCGAGGGTGCTGATGCGCGTGGTGTTTTAAACGGGGGAAGTTTTGGACGGCGAGAAATCATTGAATCGTGGAGTGACGATGTAGAAGTGCGTAACAATATTAATATTTGCCCTGCTGTTGATGAAGCGGATTCTAGTAGACGTCGCTATGGGCGTCGAGTCGTGGATTTTGGGAGTGATAGTGATGATTCGAATCAAGCTCCTTTGGCGAGTGATCATGCGGTGTCAAGTAACAAAATTGAGTCGACGGATGAAGAGGAGGAGGAAGATGATATTCCGCCAGGTGATGTTGAGGTTGACACGAGAAGGCAAAAGAAAAATAAGCCAATTAATTTGGACTTAGTTAATTTTGACAGTGTATTGACGGAAGAGCATTTGCATTCTATTCGTCGTTTATCTGGAGCGCCGAGTAATGTCGAGTTGTTGTTGCCTCGGAAGGGTGACCGTTTGTATTCGCCACCCGCTGGGTTTCATACGGTATTTTTGGGGTACTTGACGTGCACATCTCAGATTACACCGCATCCCACTTTGTTGAAGGTTTGCGAGGAATTCAAGATTGGGTATAGTCAGCTAACGCCCACTGCTGTTCTGATGTTCCAGGCGTTTCATTTTAGGGTGGTTCGAGTAGGTCTGCCTGTGTCTGTGAGTTTATTTAAGGCGTTATTTACGTTACATCGGCCCAATAAGATGCCTTTCTTTTGTTTTCATCCTCGCGTTCCTTACCGATTCGTGAAGAGTGTGAAGTTATCTTTGGGGAAATGGAAGACCTATTTTTTTTATGTGAGGGCTCCCACTTTTGACGTTCCCGTAGTTTGGAATCCTACCTGCGAGAGTTTCACGAAAACTACGAATATGGCGAAGAGGATTGAGGAATCTGGGTTGTGTGATGTGGAATTTGATCCGAGGGGTTTGATACCGACGGCGAAGGGTCAGCATCGTATATCCTTTTGTTGCCTTGACTTGTGGTTTTTTTTTTTTTTTTTTTTTTTTTTTTTTTTTTTTTTTTTTTCTTTTGTAGTTCTTTGGTAGTGTATACCCCATGTTTCTTATGTGTTTGTTATCTCTTGTAGATGGGGGTATCACCTTTGCGGCGCTTCGAGCTAAGGCGAATGGGTCGTCGAAGAAGGTTCCCTCTATGTTGGGAGGTTCTTCAAATGGTTTGCCTCGTGAGGAGGTCCATGTAGAAAGTCCTCGAGTAGTCGCAGATGACCGTAGCAGTGCTGGTGAAGTGGAGGGGCGTCCACCGACGAGGGATCGTGGCAAGGGAAAGAGGGTGGATACCGAGTATGTGGTTGTGCCTAAGCGTCCACGGGTAGAAGCAGAGGAGACTTATGCTTTCCATGGTGGGGGAGGGAAACAATTGTTTACCTATGGTGTGAATCGCGACGGTAAGGAGTCGTATTGGGATGTGTCAGACCATGATCTGCCTATGTTGAGTACCGAGGGATTCATTCGGGAGTATGATCGTGCTCGGATGTCTGGTAAGGGCCCTTCTCACATGTTGGAGTTAGCCGGTGGGGACATATGTCGGGTGAGTCTTTGTTTATTTAAAACAAGATTAGATGTTACTCCCTCTCTTCCTTGTGTAATTTTTTTTTTTATTTTTATTTTTATTTTTATTTTTTTTAGTTGGTAGCGACTTGGAGATATCTCGTGGAGCACGGTAGGAATGTGGAAGCTAGGAAGGAAGAGGATCGGGCTCGAAGTCAAGCGCGTGAGGATGAGCTTCTAAGCCAGTTGGAGGAAGCGCGGTCCGATCTTGCTCTACGCTCTGAAGAGCTTGCTCGGAGGACAGAGGAGCTTGCTGAGAGGACAGAGGAGCTCGAGGTTATCCGAGGTGATGCCAAGGCGTATAAGGATGATGTTCATAAGTTGAACGAATGCTACGACCAGCTCAAAGAGAAATATGAAGTTGAGAAGGCGACGGGGAAGAGGTTCCTCACGACATCAGGTGGTGTGGCTTATAGGGAGTCCGTCGTGGAGGAAACCAAGGCTAGCTTTCGACGTAGTGACGAGTGTGCTGCTATGATTGAGGAGCATGCATTGGCTGTGGTTTATAAGCCATTAGTGCGTGCTTGTCGCAAGTATCTGGGCGATGCGGGTGGTATCAGCGAGAAAGTGATTCGTGGGATGGAAGCTGGCATATCCGACGAAGAGGAGGATGAGGTAGATGTCAATGGGACGGGCACAAAGCTCGTGAATGATATGGTTGCGGATGATTCCACCGTGGGTGCGTCTTCCGCTCGTGGTAGGGGAGTTTAGACTTATCTGTTAGGATAGTTAACTTTCCCCTTTTATTTTTATTACTATTATTTTCCTTTTTTTTTTTTTCTGCTATGGATTTCGTAGTTTATTTTTATCGCTGATGTGGATGGGTATGTCCACTACTATTTCGTTTGAATTCTTCCTTGTTTGACTTTGAAGTTTAATATTTCGATTTATTTATTTTGACATTGTCGAGAATTAATGCGTTGCTTATATGTATTTACATTAGCATATACGCGATGTACTTGAGGAGGGGATCAGTCTCCCAAGGTTTTTGGTATGGGTCGTGCCCTTTGTTCGGACCGCGTGGGTCTTAACTATATTTGTCCGTGGCCACGATTTAAAATTAATACCTCGTGAAACAAATAAAGGGACTTAGACAATCCAGCTGGCCAGGCTATATGGATTTTCTAAGTCTCTCTAAGTGTTTGTAAGGTTGTTTTGAATTGGACTCTTGGTAAGAGGTAACTTGTGTAGATGTGATAGCACAAAGAGTAAGGCAAAATAGAATTGATTAATTCGATGATAGCAAAGTTGCATTGTTACAAGCCTATGTGAGGCGAATGTAAATAAATAGTTAATATGATAGGTCTGCGCGCGTGGCGAAGGTAAATAATTACCGCTAAACAAATAAATTGTCTTGAGAAATAAAAAAAAAATTAAGTGATTGTACTACGCTTGTTCTTCTTCCACGTCTTCCTTGTACTCGTTCGTTTAGATATGCTGATGGTAGGCTGACTTGTTTTGGTGTCTCTATGCCTGTCAAGTATAATTGAGAGAAAGAGAATTTTGTTTAAGCATTTGTATCAAGGACTTAGTAATTGTAGCTAAGGTGATGTGCATTGTCAATTCACGTACCCTAACACGGGGATGGTTTTCTTCCTCGCACTTCGAGATATGAAATCAATTCGTGAGTTGTTGTGGTTTGCTTTGTGATTGTGTCTGTTAGATGGAATGATTTTGTCATGTTAGTAAGAGTAAACGAAGGCATGCGTGTGTTGTAGTCTATTGGAAGTATTGTTACCCTTGGCGATGTGGTATGGGACGGCTTCGCTCTTTGGGCCAATGATTGAGCAATATGCATCCTCTCGTAATTGACTCTTACTCTGTTAAAAGATGGTGAGATGTGAATACGAATTGCTGATGTAAGTAAATTTAGCAGCCCCCTAGTTTAGGTGGGACGTTCACGTACCTCGTAATGTAGTAGAAAGTTTCCAAAGCATGTAGAAACGGTTTTGCGAGACGAGTGACGTGGAAGACCGCTGAGCCTGCATGGGTAATGTTTTGTAAGTAATTTTCATATATGGGGGGCATAGGTGGTTACTTCAACGGATTTGATTTAGGTAGATGTATACCTTAGGCATAGAACCGTTTGAGGTTCCCTATATTCCAAGTTCTGGGTATAGGGTGTCCGTCAGTGTTCTCGAGGCGATATGCTCCGGTGTTGACCACTTTGGTGATTTTATACGGTCCTTCCCACTTTGGGTCGAGCTTACCGATGGGGTGGGAGGCTTCAGCTTTTCGGAGGACTAAATCTCCAACTTGAAAGGAGCGAGGGCGGACCTTTGAGTTATATGCCTTGGCCATGCGTGATTTATACATCTGTTGCCGGATGTATGCGATCTCACGTAACTCATCTACGAGGTCTAGGCTTCCCCGCATAGCCTCTTCATTAGTTGCTGGGTCATAGTTGGTGATTCGCCAAGATGGTTCTCCAATTTCGACGGGTGCGATAGCCTCTGTTCCGAAAGCTAGATTGAAGGGCGACTCTCCGGTTGCTGTTCGTGGGGTTGTGCGGTAAGCCCATAGCGCGTTAGGCAATTCGTCCACCCACTTCCCTTTGGCACTTCCAAGCCTTGTCTTGAGGTGTTGGAGTATGGTGCGATTCGTGACCTCCGTCTGGCCGTTAGCCTGTTGATTGGCTACGGATGTGAAGATGTCTAAGCCGAGGCACCAATTCTTTACTTTGTCATCGCAAAATTGGGTTCCATTATCCGTGATGATGGAACGTGGGATTCCGAAGCGGCACACGATGTTTTTCCATAGAAATTGGATGACTTCTTCTTCTCGCATGCGTGCTAAGGGTTCAGCCTCCACCCATTTGGTGAAGTAGTCCACTGCTACGATGAGGTATTTGCGTCCGCCTGTGGCGGACGGGAATGGTCCAACTAAATCCATCCCCCATTGGGCGAAAGGAATGGGGCTGTCAATTGGTTGCATTAACGCCGCTGGCATGTGAGTGATATTGGCATGCTCTTGGCAGGGCTTACACCTCCGGACTAATCTTTTCGCATCTTCATGCATCGTTGGCCAATAGTAGCCCTGCCGCAGTAGTTTGAGAGCTAAAGTTCTCCCGCTCAAGTGATTGCCGCAGATGCCTTCGTGTACTTCTCTGAGTACATAACCCGCTGTGGTCGGGTCGAGGCACTTGAGATAGGGGAATGAGAAACCTCATTTGTACAGTTCTTCGCCCACTATAGTGAAGCAGGCGGCTCTTGTTTTTAACTTCCGTGCTTCAGTGGGATCCGTTGGAAGTTCCCCCTTCTTGAGATACTTTAGAATTGGAGTGAACCAGCATGGTTCATCCTCCTCGGTGTAGTGTACTTCAGTTGGCGAATTTATCTCCGGCTGAGGTGAGGTGAGGAGAGTCACTTTCCGACTTCCGATGCTGGCCATGGAGCTCCCTAGCCTGGCTAATTTGTCAGCATGGATGTTATTTGATCGAGGTACTTGTCTTATCTCGTAGCTCTCGAACTTAGATAAGAGAGTGTGTGCGAGAGCTAAGTATTTGGCCATGGCGTCTTCTTTGGCCTCGTACACTCCGAGTACTTGGTTAACGATGAGCTGAGGGTCGCTTTGGATTAGGAGCTTGCGCGCTCCGGCTGCTAGGGCGAGGCGGATTCCCGCTATCAGTGCTTCGTATTCAGCGACGTTGTTTGAGGCTGTGAATTCAAATCGTTGAGCGTATTCGAACTCATCTCCATCAGGGTTCGTTAGTACGATACCCGCTCCCCCTCCTGTGGTAGTGGAAGATCCATCCACGTTGACAGACCAAGTAGGTAGAGAAGTGCTTTCTTCTACAGAAGTCATTTCGACTAGAAAATCCGCCAATACTTGCGCTTTGATGGCCGGGCGGGGTTTGAATTCGACCCCATATTCTCTTAGCTCTATCGCCCATTTTGCTAATCGCCCGGATGTCTGAGGACTCCTTAGTATTTGCTTCAGAGGATAATTGGTGAGAACCACCACTTGATGTGACTGGAAGTAAGGTCGAAGCTTCCGAGCTGCGTTGATGAGGGCGAGAGCGAGTTTCTCCATGTTGGTGTAGCGTTGCTCGGCTCCTTGGAGGGCGCGACTTATGTAGTATATGGGTTGGTGGCCTTTTCCTCCATCTCGGATGAGGACTGTGCTGACGGCATTAGCTGAGATAGCTAAGTACAGTAGGAGGGTGTCTTCGGGCTGAGGTTTCGTGAGCAGGGGTGGGGATGCTAGGTACGACTTCAGCTCAACGAATGCTTTTTGACATGCTTCATCCCATTCAAATTTCTTTCCTCCCCTTAAAATTTTGAAGAAGGGGAGGGCCTTGTCCGCTGATCGAGAAATGAATCTATTCAATGATGCCAAACAACCGTTAAGCTGTTAGACTTTCTTGATAGATGTTGGTGGAGGCATGGAGGTAATTGCTTCGATTTTTGCGGGGTTAGCTTCGATTCCCCGCTGTGAAATCATGTATCCCAAAAATTTGCCACCTCGAACTCCGAACGAGCATTTGAGGGGGTTGAGTTTCATTTTGTATTTTCGCAGGGTAGCGAAGCATTGATCCAGATCAGTTAGGTGGTCCGAGACCTTGACACTTTTGACGAGCATGTCGTCGATATACACCTCCATATTCTTACCGATCTGATCTGCGAACATGGCGTTCACAAGACGTTGGTAAGTGGCTCCCGCATTTTTTAATTCCAAAGGCATGACTCGATAGCAGTAGATGCCTTGGTCAGTAACGAAGTTGGCCCTCTCTTGATCTTCTGGTGCGAGCAAGATTTGGTTATACCCTTGATAAGCGTCGAGGCAGCTGAGGACCTCACATCCCGAAGTTGAATCGATGAGTTGGTCGATTCTAGGTAAGGGAAATGGGTCCTTAGGACAAGCTTTGTTGATGTCTGTGAAATCCACGCATAACCTCCACTTTCCCCCGGGTTTTGGAACGAGTACTACCTTCGACAACCATTCAGGATACTGAACTGGTCGTATATGACCCGCCTCTAGAAGTTTCGCCACTTCTGCCTTGATGTGCTTGTTGCGTTCGGGTCCAAATGTTCGTTTTCTTTATTTGATCGGCTTCAACCTTTTGTCGACGTTAAGCCGATGTAGAGCTACATGAGGGGGGATGCCCGACAAATCTTGAGCTTTCCAAGCGAACACATCTCCATTGTGCCGCAAGAATTTGACTAATTGCTTCTCCATCTCAGGATCTAAATCGGATCCGACGCGTAGGAGTTTGGAGCCATCTCCAGGGGTGAGCTCTATGAGCTTAAGCTCTTCGACAGCTGCTAGCTTGATGCTATCGTCTGGTACACTTATGAGGATTTCTTTATTGTCCTCAATGATCGCATTGACCCACTTCCGTTTGTCGGATTTTTGGGTGTCGTCTCCCCTTCCAGGTGGTTTAGGCTTCTTGGAGGGTTCTCGTAGGGCCCTTGCATAGCACTCTCGGGCGAGACGTCTGTCTCCAAGTATTTCCCCCATTCCATAGGGAGTAGGGAATTTCCACTTCTGATGGTAGGAGGAAGGTACGGACTTGAATGTATGGATGGCTGGCCTCCATAAGATGACGTTGTAGGGAGATGGCTTGTCGACGATGAGGAATTTGATTAGCTTGGTGATTTGACAAGGGTCTTCCCCTAAAGAGACGGGCAGCTCTACCTCTCCCATGGATAAAATGCCTTCTCCTGTGAATCCTTTCAGGGGTGTGGAGATGGGATTAAACCGGGCATTATCTATGCCCAGCTGCTTAAAAGCGTGGAGGTACATGATGTCAGCTGAGCTTCCACCGTCCACTAATATCTTCTTGACCAAGAAGTTGGCCACCGTTGTTGTTACTACCAATGCATCGACATGGTCTTCATCTGGACCTTCGAGGAGTTGAAGACTATGATGTGATCAGGTCTTCGTATTTGATATATGCGTGCGGATGGAGAAGCACGTTCTTGATTCATGTGTGCTGATCGAGCGAGGGTGCGTCTTGCATTTTGTGAATCGCCCCCCATCGGTCCTCCGGAGATAAAGGAGATGATTCCCCGGGTAGGTTGTTATCATTGTTATCTAGGTCACGTCGATGACCCCCATCTTCTCATCTTTGTTGTTGATCTCAATTGTTATCTCGGCGTGGAGGATCATCACGGCGTTTATTTCGCGGCTTATCGATGTACTCGCCTAAATGGCCCTGTTTGATCAGCCTCTCAATTGCCGCTTTGAGTTGTGCACATTCCTCTGTAGTATGCCCTTTGTCCTTATGGAATCGACAATAACGATCCGACTTTTCTCGCTTTGCATTCGGCTGCATAGGACGTGGAGGCTCCGCTAAACCTCTCTGTTCTATCACGTGAAGGATTTCAGTGAGGCGAGCGTTTAACGGAGTGAACCTATTGTAGGAGGAGGAGGGTTGGCTTTGAGGTGGAAGTGGTGGACGTCAGTCATCACGTCTCCTATTGTCCTGACGGTCATCTTCCCTTTTTCTTTTAGGAGGAGCATGGGTAGAGGCTTCCTCTATCCGGACGTACTTTTCTGCTCGATTTAGCAACTCTTCTAGGTTGCCTGGGGGTCTTCCGGCGATAGATTCCTTGAATCTACCCGGTTTCAAGTTCTGCTGCATAATCCCGGAGAGCATGTCTTGCCCCACACTGGGGACTTCATGGACGGCTTCTACGAAACGCTTAATGTAGTTGCGGAGCTTTTCGTTATCTCTCTGTACTACTGAGAAAAGATGAGCTAGGGTCTTGGCATATTGTTTGTTGATGGCAAACTGGTTGGTGAACCGGGTTGACAGCCGAGCGAAGGTGTCAATCGACCCTATGGGTAGAGAATTGAACCAATTCATTGCCCTCTTGGAGAGAGTGGTACGGAATATTTTGCACATCGCAGCATCCGTCGGGCCATATAAATCCGCCATGGCACTGAATTTCTCTATATGTTCCTGCGGGTCGGTGGTCCCTTCATATTGAGGTAACCCCGAGATCTTTACTCCTTGAGGTAATACCTCGTTGAGAATGTCTATGGTGAAGGGACTACGTCTTGTTGGGAGAGGCATTCTTTCACCCATTTGATTATTTCGTTGGGGGAAAAGGTTTTGGCGAGACATTCGGCTGTTTACCTCGCCTTCTCCCTCATTGAAGAGAGGGACTCTCGGTGGTGATGCGTTCCCCCGTGGGGGTGAGCGCCGACGCTGCTGTCTGGGCTGTGCTCCTCTGTGATTAGTAGATAGCTGCACTCGGGACCGTGGGTCCGAGGTAGAGGAGGAGACACTTATTTGATTCTGGATTGGCGGTGGGGCCACAGGTGGTACTATAGGTGGAGCTTGCGCTGGTATCGCATTGGGAGCGTTTGCTCCCATCGTGGCGATATATTGAGTTACGGCCTCCGTGGCGGCGCAAGTTGAGGCTTCTGCTATCATGCGTTGGAGCGCGTCTTCGGTTATTTGAACCGTTCGAGGAGCAGTGAGTGGTGGATCGGCGAGTGGTAGGTCCCGAGGAGGGATCACCTGAACCTCGCGAGGTGGATCTGCAGCACGTGGAGGAGCTGGCTCCGTGGCACGTGGAGGAAGTTGCTCCGCGGCGCGTGGATGAGGTGGCATGCCAGATCCTCCACGGGCTGGGAGGTTATTAGCTGTGTCGTTTTCTCTCCGAGCTGACGCCTCAGGAGGATCTTGTTGGCTACGTGATCTGGTTTGCATCGTTCCCACAGACGGCGCCAAAATGATGATTCTAAAATATAGCTCACCTAAGGTGGTGTAGAGAAAGGACTGGGAGAGCAAAGCGGATCAGTAGCTTAACAACTTGATGATCCTGAGGTCCCTGCGAAAAGAGCACACGTGAACTAAGCCGGGGGTTGGTCCGGCGGAAACCCCTCCGACGCTCAAGTCAGATGTACGGATCGTAGAGAGAGTAGAGAGAATAAAACTCGAGGTGAATTGTCAATAATTAGAACGTACCTTTACGAATGAGTAAACCATCTATTTATATATCCTTGAATGGGTTGGGCTTACTTTGTTGGGCCCAAGCCTTATTTTGAAGGAGCTTGGGCTTTCGTGTAATGGGCCCACATGTATGTGATTGGGCTTTCTTGTAATGGGCCTAATTGGTAGATAAATTTGAGGGCCCATTGGGCCGGCCCATTTAGGTATATCAACTGTGTACATTTTCTGTTAAAAAACTCGATCAACTTTAATTAGAGGGGGATTTTGGTTATTACGGATAGTGAGGGTATTTTTGTTATTTAGCCTAAGTTCATGGGGATTTTCGTAAGAGTAAAAAGCAGTTTGCCCCCTAAACTAATGGTCGTTTTGCACTTTGCCCCCCAAACAAAAAAAAAATTTACACGGGTTTACCTAAACTCGTTAGTCCGTTGCAGGGTGCCCCCTAAACTCAATTTTCCGGCAATTTTGAACGGAATGTTATACCATGTGATTTGCAGGGGTATATTTGTCTATTCACTAAAATTCTATATATTAAATATAAATTAATCATTAAAAAACAAAAATAAACAAAAAGAAAAAATAAAAAAAAAGAAAATTATCACTTTCTTCCCCCACCAACCTCCCAAACCCATTCCCCTGCCAAAAGAACAGAGAGCATTAACGAATGGAGCAATTAAACTTCATCTCCATCCATAACAAGTTGTTCAATCAATTCTATGCAAAAAATCAGCCCTATTCTCCCAATTTCCCTCTTTTCACCCCAAGCAATCTCGCCCCATTTGAAGTGAAATTCAGGCCGATCTACCTACCAACCTCCCGATCTACCTAGCAATTCGATCAAACAGTGTAAGAAGAATTAGGGGCTTGTCGATCGGATTCCCCGCTCGTCTGCGTGCGCATCCGCTGTTCCGATTCTAAAATTCCGACCGGAACGGTGAAAGCAAAAGACATGTTCGCAGCTGCTTTTCAAATCGACGACCCAGTTTCAATCGACAGAGCAGTTTATGCTCTGAAGAACTCCGAACAGGATCTTGGAGGTGCCCCCGCCGGAGGAGCTGATGGACGCCGTGGCAATGGTGGATTCGACAGGAATGTTTGTCTGCCCGCGCACAGGTATTGCTTTGTCGGCGTTGATGAAGCTGAGAGGGAAGGGGGTTATTAAGCCGACGAATCGGGCGGTGGTGGTTAGCAGGATTCATGGATTGACAAATTTATTTGTGCAAATCACACGTGCAAATGACATGATATAACATTCCATCCAAAATTGTCGGAAAATTGAGTTTAGGGGCACCGTGCAACAGACTAACAAGTTTAGGTAAATCCGTGTAAATTTTTTTTGTTTGGGGGGCAAAGTGCAAAACGATCATTAGTTTAGGGGGCAAACTGTTTTTTACTCTTTTCATAAAATAACCTAAATAAAATAAGGAATCATAGTGCATTTTTTCCCGGTTGCAGTGCGATTATTCATTTGTTAAGAAACCCTTTAACTTTTTCCAAATTTTAAAACTTTGCACATCGACAAAATTTTTATGATAATATCAGTTATAACACAACAATTATCAATATGGCCGAAACCAATTTCGATTTTGAGATTAAAAAATACGTGTTTGTCGACTTTCATCTTTTTTAATGCATTTCGTGTAATCCTACACAAAATGATTTCTTATGTGTTGGTTGTTCCATTTCGTGTGAAATTACACGAAATGCAAGGTTGCATTTCGTGTAATTTCACATGAACTAGCACAAAAAAAAATGTTTTTTTTTTGGACTGTTTCGTGTAGATTTACATGAAACACATGGTTCGATTTCGTGTAAATCTACACTAAACAAACCAAAAAAAAATTTAGTCATTTATTGCGTGCTACGAAGCATGAAATGAAGAAGTTCATTTCATGCTTCGTATATGAAACAAAGGCATTTTTTTTCTTTTTTTTCGATTAATCATAAACTTATTCTGATCGATGTAATTTGTTAACTAAACAACAATAAGACGTTAAAGTTACGTATAGAAGTAGTTTTTATCTCAAATTGTTGTCGAAATTGCTCGTTTAATTAGCGAGAGTTCGAAGAGGGTTTTAGAGGATTTTGGTTTTCTTGAATAAAAGTTATAAATCAAATAAAGTCGCACTAGAAGCCAGTAAAATACACACTATGAATAGTATTTCAGTAAAATTAATGGAATAAGGTGGAGATTAAGTGAAGTTAAGTAAAATGTATATATAAATAGAGAAAATACATTTTTAGTGAGGAAGTTGAGTGAAATATATAAATAAATACATAATATAGTATTTCTAAAGTAATAAAATTATTATAGAATAAAAAAAAAAAAAAGCGGGTTGAACCGGTTGAGTCGGTCCAAGCGTGATCTAATTGCCTATCTAATTTGGCATCCGGTCCAATTTTAAAAACATTGAGGAAAAGTAAAAAGGTCTACATTCAGACGGATGGCATTGAGAAGGCGACTCGTGGATCGCATTTTGGTTACTGGTTTTTTCTTTTTCATTTTTTTCAAATAATCTCTACTTAGAGATACATGGTTTTTTATGATAATTCTTATGTAATCTATTTCTTGGCCATTGGTCATCTTCTCCGGCCACCTTCTTGTCAACATAAATGCCCTCACGCTCACAACGAAGAACCACATATATGGTCTCCTATGTCATTTTCCCTCATCGTTTGAAACCACGGTCATCATTACCATTCCAATTCGTTTACATACTTCACGAATCCATTTCACTAAAGCTTATTTTAATTTGTTGCAAATCCTTCTGACATGGTAAATTCATTTGAGCAATCCACCTACATAAAAGTGGACAACTTAATAAATTTGCAATAGACAAATTTCGACACACATGTGTCGAGAATGTGCACAAAAAACGACACACTTGGGTTGAATAATGGGTTATGTACAAATTTAGGTTCTAACCAATTTTGACACACATGTATCGATTTTTCAGTTATTTTCAACACATGGGTGTCAAATTTACCATAGATATAGACACATTTGTGTCAAAATTAACGATATTTCTTTCTCTTCCATTTTCGACACACACATATTGAAACGGAAATGACAGCAAAATTCAACCTGCATGTGTCGAAAATAGGGGCCGGTTTCACCGAAAAAAAAACTTTAAAACCGACTTTTAAGCTTAAAGTAGACATGGATACATACCGGGTTCTCCTTCCATGTAACGTACCATTTTGTTATCTTACAACTCCATTTTTGAAGTTTTACCAAGTTTTGAATTTTTTGGATTTGAGATTTTTGGAGGGTTTGTTGTGAAGAAGGAGGATGGAGGAGGGATTTGTAAAGAAGGAGAGGGTTGTGAGAGGTTTTGTGTGTTTGGTATTGAAGAAAGAAAATGAGATTTTTAATGTTTATATTTATTATTTATTTATGGGTGGTGATAAATGCAGGACGGGTTTTAGTTAATGTAGAATATTTTATTTTAAAAATTCAAAACTTATTATATATTCCATCTTATTTAAAGAGAATATCACATGAAGAGTTTTAGTAAACATAGACACTTTATTTAAAAATTGAAAACTTAAATATCAGACCATTAATTATCATTAATCACCAAGAACATGGATTTATTGGTTTTGGAGGATAATATTACTGAAAGTGAGGTTAACAAATTCATGTTTTATATGCCAGATTTCGTGTCTTCTGTTTTTTGTGCCATAAAAAAAAATCATGTTTTCCTTCAATGACAACAATGATATTATCGGAAATGGGGCATAGTAACCATAAGGCTTGCGCCCATCCATAGTTAGATAGTGTTTATTTGTAATTTTCAGTGTAAATGTGTATACCTCTTCATCTCTACCTATTCATAGTAAATACGCATCTTCAATACTGAATATGAAAGATAAATAAATTTAGAGTTTCTTTAGATGTGTTCGAGGCTAGAAACTGTAGAGAATAAATGTAGTTTGTAGGCAGTCAATGATAAATATACGATGATAATTAATTTTTAAATTAAATGTCTATAGCTACTAAAATACGTTCTAAAATTAAGATAAAACTTAAAATAAAAATAAAAAAATCATATATTTACTAGAAGTTGTTCTGTATTCATCATTTCCGTTTATTTATTATCTAATTTTTTTTTTGTGGTATTTGTTTTAGCTACCTCCTTTCGAAAAAGCCGGGTGGATGTACTTTTTCAAAAACTTATAAAATCCTTAACAACATATTATAGAAAAAAGTAAATAGCATTAAACCACCTAAACTTTACCCGTTTTTGCGGATTACAACCTCAACAACAACAAAAATCCGATCCCACCTGAACTTAATATGTTGTGCCACGTTGCCCTTTTTTTCACATTTTCAGGCAAAAATTGTCGGAATTTGAAGCATGTGCGTGCACATGCGAATTGGAGGGGTTTTTTTTTTTTTTTTTTTTTTTTTATCTATTCATAAACATAATCCCTAATTTCTATTATTCTTCCAATTTTCCTCCACTTTTCTCGTCTTCCTCCTCCTCTTCCTCCTCTTCTAATTCAATTCCATGTCCAGGATTTTACACCAAAAAATCATCAAGAAATTCACACCCCAATGGGGGCTCCTTTCACTTTTGGAGCACGTAACAATAACTTCTCCCATATTGATACAACAATCCCTCTTCTTCTAATTACCGACTAAATTGGGACCACCAAACCAACCTCTGTTCAGCACTCGAGACCACCAATTATCGAACGCAACTATTATCGGCACCGCTCTACAGCAAAAAGCGGCCCCAAATAGGAGCCACCACTATAACAGCAACTCATAACCTGGTAGTGATGTGGGGAGCTCGCTGGTGATTTTTTGTTTTTTCACCACTCAATCAGATTGAGATTTACCTTTCCAAACGGAGAAGATTATTGTCTAAGGATTGTAGAGTATCAAACTGCCCAGCTCCATAAGCAACTGTAAATATTTAAGTTCCCCTTGTGCAGTATTGATTACAGCCAAGGAGATATATATATATATATATATATATATATATATATATATATATATATGTATACCAGAAAGCTTGAAATAAAGGGTGAGAGATTGAAAATAATAGATAAGAAATATCAACTCAGTCTTCCAAATTTCACACCAGAAAATCACACTTTCAGTATACACCACCAGAGTACCTCAAGAAGAACAAATCTTCTATCTCTCTCAATAAACACTCAAACCCTAGATTACCTAGAAAAACCACGAAGGAAGAACAAATCAAGCACTCAAGCTTACCCACTCACCAAAACCCCAAGTTCAGAACTCACACATAGAAAACTGAGGGATTTAGGTCGGATTTAGGGTTTTTCTCTGTCTTATCCTCTTCTAGCCTACATGCCACTATATAAAGGGACTGAAGTCAAATAGAGCCGGTGAAGGCTGTACTGGAGGGTCAAAGTCAGCCATGTACCATGCTTTTTGACCTCAAGCCATTAATCAGTCAAGGCAGTACAAGGGAGGAAGAAGACAGAAGTAGGAGCGGCGGAGAAGAAGAGGTAAGTCTAGGGTTTCCGAACGAGTGAAGAAAGGAGAGAGAAAATAGTATTTAAGTGAGGGGATAGACGGTCCAGATTCAGCCGGAAATCTAACGGATGGATTTGGCTCAGATGTGGACTTGGGCTCACTTACCATTTCTTGGGCCTAACTCAAAATGGTGGTGTACAAAAAGGATGGCAATTGGGCTTACTGGCCCATAACACATTTGGGCCAAAAAACCAACAATTCTCCACCTTGGACCAAATGTGAATTATTAGTGAAAATTTCTAAAAAAAATTTGGAAGTCATCATTGCTGATTTTTGACACACCAGTAGGAGCACACAGTACATATAGGTATATCAAGTTGAGTTCACTCAGAATACAACTTATGTGCATTTAGAATAAATGCAGTGATGCAATCACATAGAAGGCATAATCTTATTCACACGGAAATAGATTTAACAGGCAATCACAAAGAAAGCATAAGTATCAAGTCACATAGACTTCAAAACTAGCACACAACAAGTCAAGGTTTGGAGAGAATGTTCAAGTTTTTCAAACAAGAACAGAAATTTTCAGAAGGCAGACATTTTGTTCCCATGTCAGCTGGATTGAATTCAGATGGGATTTTCTCAAGGTCAATAACCCCTTTTTCAACTACATCCCTAATGAAGTGGAACTTCACATCAATATGTTTAGTCCTGTCATGAAAAACAGGGTTTTTGCACAGTTGAATGCCAGATTGACTATCAGAAAATACTACCACTTTGGAATTAAGAATATCAACTTCAAACAACAGGCCTTTAAGCCAAATGGCTTCTTTTATAGCTTCAGTAGCAGCTATATATTCAGATTCTGTAGTAGACAGAGCCACAATGTTTTGGAGGTGAGATTTCCAACTAACACAAGAACCATTCAAGGTGAACACATAAGAGGTAGAGGATTTTCTGTTGTCCCTATCATTGGCAAAGTTTGAGTCCACATAACCACATAGTTCAATCTCAGTTTTACCTTTAGAAAACATCAAACCAGTATTCACAGTACCTTTCAAATATCTAAGCAGCCATTTTAATGCCTCCCAATGGGGCAAACCTGGATTAGACATATATCTACTCAAGCAACTCACAGAATATGCAATGTCAGGCCTAGTACTTACCATCAAATACATAACAGACCCAATGGCATTTTCATATGGCACATTTTTCATTTCAGATATTTCAGGCTCAGTCTTGGGAGACTGATCCTTACTAAACAAAAAATGAGAAGCAAGAGGAACAGATACAGGTTTGGCAGAGAGCATAGAAAATTTATCAAGGATTTTCTTAATATATGAGGATTGATTCAGAAACAAAGTACAGCCAGGTCTATCTCTGATTATGTCCATGCCAAGAATTCTTTTTGCATCACCAAGAAGTTTCATATCAAACTCATCAGTAAGGCATTTAATCACATGATTAACAGTTTGAATGCAAGGACTAGCAAGAAGCATGTCATCCACATAGATAAGCAAGAACACAGGAATTTTTGCAGATTCTTTAAAATACAAGCATAGATCATATGAACTTCTTTTAAATTTTAAAGACATCATGCATGCATCAAATTTCTTGTTCCATTGCCTAGGTGACTGTTTCAGTCCATACAAAGATTTCTTTAACAGGCACACATAATCAGGATGTTTTTTATCAACAAAACCCTCAGGCTGGCACATATAAATTTGCTCATCTAATTCACCATGCAAAAAAGCAGTTTTTACATCCATTTGTTTGAATTCCCAGTCAAAGTGAGCAATTAAAGCAAGCATGATTCTAACAGTGGTGAATTTCACAACAGGAGCAAATATTTCAGTATAATCAATACCTTCCTTTTGGGTAAACCCCTTAGCCACTAGCCTAGCTATGTATCTAACAGAGTCAGACTCATGTTTAACCTTAAACAACCACTTACAGTCAACTAATGAGCATGTAGGAGGTTTAGGTACAAGAATCCAAGTATGGTTAACATGTAAAGACTTCATTTCATCATTCATAGCATTTAACCACTCAACAGACTCATTAGAATTCAAAGCTTCCCTATAGGACTTAGGTTCATTACCATATAGAGAATCAAACACATGAAACACATGAGAAGCAAGTTGGTAATCATTCAAATGAGGGGGCCTAACAATGTTTCTTCTATCTTTGTCCCTAGCAAGTTGATAATCACCAAGATCATTGACAGAGGGAACATTAAGATTAGCATTTTGATCAAAAACAGTGTTTTCAGGCATCTCATTATTAACAGCTTCATCATCAGATTTTTCATTTTCAATTTGAACAGAATTAACAGGTGGAATCTCCACCTCAGATGAAGTAGTATCTGGTGAAACAATAGTAGGAGCAGATAAGCATGGAAATTCATTTTCATTAAACACATCATTTCTGCTAATCACATTTTTAAAACCCTGATCACCATACAACCAACATCTATACCCCTTAACCCCTTCAAGGTATCCTAAGAAAACACATTTCACATATATCGGGTCAAGTTTATCAAGTTTTTTATGAACAAACACAGTACAGCCAAAAACTTTTAAATTTGATAAATCAACAGGTTTACCACACCATTTAGATTCAGGTAATTCCCCATTCAAGGGCACAGAAGGAGACATATTTATCAAATAAGCAGTTGTAAGAACAGCTTCACCCCAAAAAGGTTTTTTCAAGCCAGAAGAATTCAGCATAGATCTAACTCTATCAAGCAAAGTTCTATTCATTCTTTCTGCAATACCATTTTGTTGAGGTGTATATACCACATTCTTATGTCTTTTAATGCCAGATTCAGAACACAAAGTATCAAATTCAGCATTACAGAATTCAGTTCCATTATCAGTTCTCAAAGTCTTGATTTTCATTCCAGTTTGGTTTTCGATCAAGATTTTCCAGTTTTTAAATCTTTCACACACATCAGATTTATTCTTGAGTAAAAACACAAACACTTTTCTAGAAAAATCATCAACAATAGACAGAAAATATCTATTACCACCATGAGAAGGAACTGGGGCAGGGCCCCACACATCAGCATGCACATATTCAAGTATGTCTTAACATTTAGAAGAATTGGGGAATGGGGAAACAGGAAATTTAACTTTAGTTTGTTTTCCAAGGATGCAAGAGTCACATATAGGCAAATTGGTCACACAATCATCACTCAGATAATTATTCTTATGCAGAATTTCAAGACCCTTACCACTTATGTGACCTAACCTCTTATGCCAAAGAATAGACATGTCATGATTAACAGTGTTGGCATGCAAAACAGGTTCAGCAGAACAAACATAGAGATTTTGCATTCTAACAACTTTGAAAACAAATTTATCATGCATCATGATTCTTTGACAACCATCTCCCCAATTACCATGCAAACCACTATCTTCAAGAATAGCAACAGATAACAGATTACTGCTCAGTTTGGGAACATGCCTAACATTTTTAAGAATTAATTCAAAACCAGATTCAAATTTTAGGTAGATTGTTCCAATTCCAACTACAGTTCTTTCACTGTTATCAGCCATAGACACATTACCATTTTCCAGTTTCACATAAGAAGAAAACAAATGTCTATGAGGTGTCATATGATGGGTGCATGCAGAGTCAAAAATCCAATCATTATCACACAGAGAGGAGATCACAGAGTTCACATAATCATGCATCACATCACCTACCATAAACACATCACCAAGGTTATCAGTTACAACATTAGCATGTTCATTGGTTCTTTCCTTTTTAGGCTCAGAACATTCATTAGCATAATGACCATTTTTACCACAGTTATAACATTTTCTGCCTTTGGCTTTAAACTTATTCCACCCCTTGCCCTTTTTAGGTTTTTGTAAAGACTGGTTTTGGTTACTAGAAGAAGCCTTGTTTTGAAATTTATTTTGAAAATTGCTTTGAAATTGATTTTTAGGCTTCCGTTCACAAAATTGATTTCACCAAAAGATTTACTACTCTTGGTAGTTTTTAAATCCAGTTCTTTGCTTTTTAAACCATTTATCACAGTGTCCAAAGAAACCTTATCTCTGCCATACTTAATGGCAGGCTTTACATCACTGTAAGTATCAGGGATAGCATTTAACAAAACAATGGGAGAGTAATCATCAATATTTTTGTCTCCAGTCAGCTTAATATCCTGAACGAGTTTTGTAAAAATATCAAGGTTTTCATCTATGTCTTTGTTTAAATCCAGTTTGAATCTAAAGAATTTTTCCAACAAAAACATTTTGGAGGGCAAGGAGGTTTCAGTATAAAGTTCTTCCAATTTATCCCACAAGGCTTTAGCATTATCTTGTTTTCCTAGTTTTCTAATCACATAGTCACTTAGGTTCAAGATAATCAAAGAATAAGCAAGTTCATCAAATTATGCCTTCTTAGCAGCAGTAGTGGTATCATCATATGTATGCTAAAGTAACAGCTTTAAAATATTTTTGTTGCACTAAAACACCTTTTATTTTCTGTTGCCAAATAGGAAAATCCTCTTTTCCATCAAAAGGAGCTAAGGGATAAGCATTCATAGTTTCACACAGATTAGAGGCCACAGAATCACACAGAATCACACAGAATTACAGAGTAACACAATGAATAATCAGATTGCCCCCCCCCCCCCCCCCCCCCCTCCAGATTCCAGCGACACTAAGGCGGTACGGACAAGAAAGGGTGGATGAGAGCAATCCTAAACTACACTAAGTGCGGAAAAGTAACCAAACAGAAGAGAGGGAAAGATCAAGTAAGGTCAAGTAATGCCACACAGGGCCACATAATGCCACACAGGGCCAACACGCCACACAGGGCCAACTCAATAGCCACACAGGGCTCCCAAACTCCACAGGTCAACGTACAGAAAGGAAATTAGGGTTTCTGAGGTGTTACCTTGGCAAAACCAAGTTAGGTTTTGATACTCCGATTTGAGTAGAGCTAAGCTATAGCCATAGCTCTGATACCACTGTAGGGTATCAAACTGCCCAGCTCCATAAGCAACTATAAATATATAAGTTCCCCTTGTGCAGTATTAATTACTGCCAAGGAGAATATATATATATATATATATATATATATATATATATATATATATATATATATATATATATATATGTATGTATGTATGTATGTATACCAGAAAGCTTGAAATAAAGGGTGAGACATTGAAAATAATAGATAAGAAATATCAGTTCAGTCTTCCAAATTTTACACCAGAAAATCACACTTTCAGTATACACCACCAGAGTACCTCAAGAAGAACAAATCTTCTATCTCTCTCAATCAACACTCAAACTCTAGATTACCCAGAAAAACCACGAAGGAAGAACAGATCAAGCACTCAAGCTTACCCACTCACCAAAACCCCAAGTTCAGAACTCACACATAAAAAACTGAGGGATTTAGGTCGGATTTAGGGTTTTTCTCTGTCTTATCCTCTTCCAGCCTCCATGCCAGTATATAAATGGACTGAAGTCAAATAGAGCCGGTGAAGGCTGTACTGGAGGGTCAAAGTCAGCCATGTACCATGCTTTTGGACCTCCAGCCATTAATCAGTCAAGGCAGTACAAGGGAGGAAGAAGACAGAAGCAGGAGCGGCGGAGAAGAAGAGGTAAGTCTAGGGTTTCCAAATGAGTGAAGAAAGGAGAGAGAAAATAGTATTTAAGTGAGGGGATAGACGGTCCAGATTCAGCCGGAAATCCAACGGATGGATTTGGCTTAGATATGGACTTGGGCTCACTTACCATTTCATGGGCCTAACTCAAAATGGTAGTGTACAAAAAGGATGGCAATTGGGCTTACTGGCCCATAACACATTTGGGCAAAAAAAAACCAACAAGGATGGAGAAACGATGAAATTTCTTGGTGTTGAGGTGCAACCGGTCTGCCACCCATCATCAATTAATGGATGGATATGGGCGAATGGCAAAAAGGCCCATCACATGTGACTTAAATGCATTTTGGTCAAAAAAAAAAAAAAACAGTCTCTCAATTAAACTCATCCCCATGTCTTTAGTCTAAAATACTCTCCATAATATAATTCTTATCAATTACATCCATTATGCTCTAACTTCCTTAATATTACACATTGACCCCCAATTTAAACAAATATATCACATTAACCCCCAAAACAAAATTTCATAAAATAATTTTTTTTCTTAATTTTTTTTCCGGCCAGATTCCGGTGTTGACTTTTTTGTTTTTTTTTTTTTTTGAAAACTTTTTTTTCCTGAATTTTTTTTCCGACCGGTCAATGGTGGTCAACGGCGGCGACCGGCGGTCTCCGGTGGTGGCGGGTCAAAATTGGGGTCAAAATTGAAATTAGAGTTAAAATTGGTTAATTGATGAAATTGGACTAAATTGGGGTGTAAATCATGAAATTGGAATTGAATTGGGGTTCAATGAATTAGGGGTAATTTTGGTATATATAAAAGGATTTTCCTTATTTGCAAATAAGTTTGAATGAGTTGGACTTATTTGAAAGACAAAAAAATTGGATGTCACCCTTTTAATTGTTGAAGAGTACCTTTGAAATACTGATGGATTTGTAATATATATATATATATATATATATCTTGTATCGAGAATGGGATTGAAAAGATGAAAATCAAAGTGGAATTTGAGGGAAAGAACCAATACATGATACCATGTTGTCACCACCTGAATTTTCGAGGCATGATTAAGAACCAGTAAGTTTGTAAAAAGGCCCTTCATTTGTGAAAAATCAGACAGATCCGGTGTTTCAACTTCAAAATTTTATTTCTCTCAAGTCACTTGTCAGAAAAATTTGAACATTTTACAACACTCTAAACAGAATTTATAATATGCCCGAAAAACTGTTTTTGAGTACGACGAACATATTTTGAGTTGTAATGAAAAACGTACAGTGGTGTCGGCAAAACTCATATGCAGTGGGAGAAATTTTAAAAATTCAAAATAAAATTTTTCTTTGTCCAAAAAATGTAAGAGTTTTGGAGACATACAGTTTCATGAGTTCAATTTCAAATGCAATTGTAATCAACTCAACCCGACAAGTAAACTTATAATTTAAGATAGAATACAATGCTAGAGTAAAAACCGTTAAGCCATAAATAAATATTCTTAACTTAATTATTTGAAGTCCGATCCCAGCAACCTTTATACGAAACTGAAGCTAAGAAGAAAATCTAAGTGATCGGAAAAAAATCACGATTTTTTGACACATATTGCATCGGGAAACAAATTTAAATTCAAGCCACTAATGCACACTCAACATAATCTTGCATCGCAATATTCCAAACTTTATTCATAACCATAATAACATAATCTAAAAGAAAGAAAACATGTTCGGCTTCAAGCCAACATCGAAAAATACATGTCCAATTTCAATATAAGTTGGCCAAAAATTAAAGTCTTTTTTTTCCAAAAACAAAAACAAAAACAAATTTAAGAGTCTTGATAATCTAAACACTCAGAATAAGAAAGTCTAACATAGAAACAAAAAAATAAAAACCATACATCCTCGTTTACTTGAAAATTGAACGAATTTCTTGGTAACACATTACTCTGAGTTCCATCTTCTTCAAATAAAAATCAATCTCCTCCTTGTTGAATTGTTGCAATTTCTCTTCAATTTCCTGCGCTTTTGCTTCACCAATCAAGTGAATGTTGTTTTTGAAAAAAACGGAAAACCCCAAATCGTCATCCATAAATTTATATAATAATGGGAAAGTAGATTCAAAATCTTGTTTACCATCGACAAATGCCTCTTGTCGTGTTTCGTTTACCTTGTTATTCTCCTTGTGGTTATCAACTCTCTGTTTTTTCTTCTTACGGGTAATGATAATCTCATCATGCTCCCATAGCTTATTGGACAACTCAAAAACAGTCGCTTTGTGACTGTTTGGTGCAAAATTACGGAAACTACCCTTCTCCCTAGCATTTCCGTATTTTTCCTGCAACCCGCGTACCTTTTCAGATAGTTGAGTTCTCTTCAAGTGGGGAAGACGATCTTCCATGAATTTGTGAAAGTCTGCCCAACTTGTGTTTTTACCATTGACCCAAAAGTCAGAAAGACCGTTGAGAACAACGATCTCTTCTTCGTCCGAAAAAACATTTCGTTTCACCAAAGCTGACGACGGCATTCCTTCTTTCCCTACCAAAGCTGACGACGGCATTCCTTCTTTCCCTACTGACGAAGACGAAGACAAAGACGAAGACAAAGACTCAGACTCAGACTCGACTTTTTTGTTGGAATTCACATTCGGTTCATCATTTGTGGATGTCATTGATTTCAACGTTCGAAGAACCTAATAAATTGTGTGTGTATTGATTCAATATAGGCTTTTATTTTTACTATTGTGATCAATGAATTGATAGATTATATAGGAAATGAGGAGATGTGAATTCCTCCTTTTCGAATCTATCTTTTTCATTGCCGAAATTTGAGGCAATACAATTGGCGAAATATATTCTTTCCTAGCACGCAATTGGATTGTTCACAATGTTAAAGTTAATTCTTTCTGTTACCCAATTATTCCCGCTATATTCATTTCCCTAATTTTCTTTTCACTGTATCAATTATATCAGTTCAAAAAGGAATCCATAAAAAAATAGATTCCTTCATTTATGGAGAAAAAAATATTTTCTCCGATTTTAATTCTATTGTTATTACTGAAGTATAGAAACAGAAATGTGATTTTTTTTTTTTTTCATTCAGCCAATTCTTCCCACCTTAATTAACCCGCCAAATTTATTTACCTTTTCACGATAGCAAGTATATGAATATCAATTCAAAAGGGAATAACATCTTAGCTATAAAAACTACACTTTTTAATTTAAGAAAAAAATATATGTTAAAGAATTGCTTATCATATATCATATATATCCCTTCTGTTATTAGTGAATCAATACCAAAAATTGAAAAAGAGTATATGCCAGTTTGATATCAATTAGTACTAATAGACAATAGTAATATAAAGGGCAAATTACCAAAACCCCCTGAGGTAAGCCTAAATAACGAAAATCCCCCCCATGTTCTCGTAATTACGAAAACCCCCCTTGACTAACGGTTGACCGAATTCTTTTAACCGAAAACGTGAAATGTCTATTATATCCTTCTGTTAAATATGTAAAAGATAAAGGGCAATACCAAAACCCCTCGAGGTAAGCCTAAATAACGAAAATCCCCCTGACATCCCTTTCAGTTGATGATTTATTGCTTTTATAAATTTATTTATTACTTTGTAATTTGTATTGATAATTTGATATTATAATTTTTTATTTTTTTTATTTATATATTTTAATTGATTTTATTTATCCAGAGGAGTATTCATACGGATTTATGCTTTTAGCTTGAATGATGCATGGTTGTATTTCTCGAATTGTAAAATATTTAATTTTATATATAAATAATAATTAAATTTGGAAATCTCATTCATTGATTTTTTTTAATCCAATAAAAATACATTGTACATTCATAATGATTGATTATATTTGGGTTTAATTTAAGAAAAATAAGTATTTTGCAGACACTTATATATTTTTTATTTATATATTTTAATTGATTTTATTTATCCAGAGGAGTATTCATACGGATTTATGCTTTTAGCTTGAATGATGCATGGTTGTATTTCTCGAATTGTAAAATATTTAATTTTATATATAAAAAATAATTAAATTTTGAAATCTCATTCATTGATTTTTTTTAATCCAATAAAAATACATTGTACATTCATAATGATTGATTATATTTGGGTTTAATTTAAAAAAAAATAAGTATTTTGTACATTCATAATGACCCCTCATTAAATAATATGCTTACAATTACCCCCCTAAGGGTAATTTCGTGTACAAGGGCAAAATTGGTATTATTGGAGAAATATTCGGGAGAATCAAAAAGATTCTATCGAGTCTAACACCGTTAGAGCGATTTGTAAGACGTCTGCATACCTCAGGGGGGTTTTCGTAATTACGAGAACATGGGGGGGATTTTCGTTATTTAGGCTTACCTCAGGAGGGTTTTGGTAATTTGCCCTAATATAAATGTTAAGATCTAGTCCTAATCGGTTAGGTTAGATCTCAATTACAGCTAATAATACCCCATTTTGATTTATCCCCAAGAACCTGTGATTCAACTCTATTGGAGAATCATTCATAAAAAAAAAACTGTATTCGATAATCAATTAAAAGATCTACAACACTTGTTTTTTTATGGTAAAGTTAACATTGGAAAAAAGAAAAAAGGTAGGGGTATTTTATTATTCTTATTCAACTTTAATTTACAAATATAAAATCAAATTTCCTATAAAATTACATATAATTTTATAATCACATAATTTCATTAAATGGAGCTAATTGCACATAACCCCCTATGTAATCTCATCTCAAATGGCCAAAAAGGCTATCGTATTAAAAACATTAGCAAGAACCCCCTTATGTTATCTTCTACCAAGCACACTGCCCCTTATTTCATTTTTTGTTATTGACTTAAATAAAATGACATAATTACCATTTTTTTCGTTTAGTATGGTATTAAGTTTATTGTCCTGGTTTACACAAATAACCGACAGTTCAAGATGAAATAATTCACCGATTGGCTAAGTGAATCCGATAAGCTTTAACTAGGGATGATTTAAGATGAAATATTTCATCTATCCCGATGATGTACTGTTCACTAAGAAATTTTGACAAATAGATTTTATGCGATAAGATTGGAAGAACAATTTTATTCATGTGGAAGATTGTTGGAACTTTTATGATTTCCAATAATTAATATTGAGTAATATTAATTAAATTATGTAAAGATTAATTTTATTTATTAACTTGATCATAAACATGAAGTAAAGTCAATGATTATTGTCTTGATTAAATGGTTAAAGTTCAAAAGATGATCGAATGATATGACTAGTTTGAGTTTCGGTGTCTACAAATATTACTTTTGGGGACATTTAGTAGTTAGTCAAATTATTTGACCCAAAATCCAAATAATAAATATTTCGCCCAAACCAAATTAATTAATTAGCTCATGACCAATTAATTTTTACTACGTTTTGAACTCCGTGAAAAGAACTGACACAACTTTCTGCTTCTTCTTCTAACCATTGCAACCCTCTATGAATGGATCTCTACCGCCTATAAATAAAGGCATAATCTGGCCAATGCTGTATGGAACTTAATCGGCAATCAAGAGATAATTCTTCATATTCTTCTTTTTCGTCGTCAAAGTTTCGCTCGTTGTTCAAGTTCGTTGTGGGTTGAATATTCGTGCAAATATTTGACTACCGTTCGTTGTACCTTGGGAGACTACCGGGAAGAGACTGTGCACCGTTGACAGCCCGAAAATATTTTCTTAAGGGAATTGCTTTGGCAAGCCTCGATCGTTCTTTTACAATTCCTCTTTTTGACAAACAAGTATTTTTCGTTTACACAGATTGTTATTAATTACACCAACAATCTTAAAACAATATATTTATTTTTATTTTAATAACCTACGTAGAAAAATTATTTGGTTATGTCATGAAGAGTTTGCGTTTTTGTGTTACAATACGCAACTGTAATAACTTGAAATCATAGTTTCTATTGAAGCTAGTTTAATGGTACTATATATTATATGCAATTGAAAAATCTGCGTTTTAACTTTTCTGTGTTAAATTTTTAAATCAATTATGTGATAAGTAATTGTATTTTGATGGTTCATCGTAAACTGTGTAGATGAATTCTATATGTGAACTATTATTTAAACTCGATTGTTAAAATATTGATGCTTACATATTTCCATCAGATCTTCTGCATGGAGAACAAAAATCATTAATTGAATGTGTTGTTTGGAAACATGTACATGTTATGTTAGTGTTCACATCAATTTGGATTATTTTAGTGACATCTATACATAAAAAGTTTTTTTTAGAATAATTTGTCTTCAATATTCTGTGATAAATTATTTTGGTTTGTGAGTTTAAAATTCTTTATGAATTTGAAAATTGTATAGATGGCTTCAATCAATGATACCACCCTTAAGGTTGTCGGTGCAACCGAAAAACCAAACAAGTTTACGGGCACGGACTTTGCTACTTGGAAGAACAAAATGTTCTTTTACCTTACTATCATGAATTTTGCTAAGTTTCTCAATGAGGAGGCACCTAAGGCGAAAGGAGAAACTTCCGAAAATAACAAGGAAGTCTTCCTAGCCATTGATGCGTGGTGTCACTATGTTTTTCTATGCTGTAACTACATCTTAAATTGCTTGGACGAACCGTTGTACAAAGTTTATAGTCCTATAAAGAATGTTAAACTTTTGTGGGATAGTTTGTCCAAGAAATACAAGTCGGAAGATGTGGGCTATAGGAAGTTTTTAGGGGACAAATTTCAATTTTATCGAATGGTCGATAGCAAAACTGTGAGTGAGCAAGTGAACGAACTCCAACTCATGATCTATGATATTCTCGCCGAGGGTCATGAGGTGAATGAATCCTATCAAATTGCTGCCATAATTGGAAAGCTTCCACCGAGTTGGATGGAGTTTAAACGCTACCTAAGGCACAAGAAATCGGTTGCCAAATGGACGATTAAGGAACTCATAGCAAGGCTCAAGACCGAGGAGGATAATAAAATTACCGACAAGGGTGGTCAATTCGTGGCTAAGGCACACCTAGTGGAGAGCTCGAAGCAGAGCAACAAGTTAAAGGGTCTTACATTCAACAAACGACCAAATAACAAGAAACACAAGAGGTTCGCGGGGGCGTGCTTCGTTTGTGGAAAGAATGGAGACCTTGCGAAGGATTGCCGCCACCGGAAAGAAAATAATAAAAATGAAGCTAACATCATCGTAGACTTAGCCGCTTCCGATAAAGGCAACATGCACTTTTCAGCAGTTGTAACAGAGGCCTACCTATTGAGCGATACTCGAGGATGGAGGGTAGACACTGGAGCTACACGTCACATTTGCTATGACAAGAGCATGTTCTCCTCCTACAAAAAGTTGGAACAAGAATGAAAGCTCTTCATGGGAAATGATGCTTATTCGGTGGTTGAAGGACAAGGACAAGGACAAGTGGTCCTAAAATTCACTTCTGGGAAAGATGTTACGTTGAACGATGTGCTACATGTTCCGGATATTATGAATAATTTAATTAGTGGTTCTATCCTAACCAAGAAATGTTTCAAGTTGGCTTTTGAGTCAGACAAATTTGTGCTAACCAAAGGAGGGTTTTACGTAGGAAATGGATACCTATGTCACGATCTCTTTAAAGCGAACGTAGCCGTTATCGGCAAGAACTAAGTTATTATATAATATTAGTAATATTTAGTGTATTTTCTTTTGTGATATGATTTGTAAGAACTTATTATATTTATAAAATGTCTTTATATGTTAGGGTATATAAAATAAAGAATTTTATTCCAAAAGGTTTTGACGAGTAATGTTTTCATTAAAATTGCCTTATATTTTTGTAAGTCTACTTATTGATTTAAACTATGAGTTGAATTTAGGCAGAATCAATTATTTGTTTATACTTTAAATAAGCATTCATGTGAGTGGTGTTTGATTTCTCTGTTTTCAAAACTTTTGTAAGTTAGCTCTTGGGGGAAAAGAAGAAAAAAAAAAGCAAATGTGTATTCGTGAAATACAAAATAAGAAGATAAAAAACTTCTTAAATTCGATAGAGTGGCTAATATGAGTAACTTGTTTGTGGGCAAGGAAAAATCATTGCACCCTATAAACATCGAATTAGGTAGTCATATAGAAAAATCAGGATTTAAAGACACGATTAAACTTGAGTTTATCGAACAACTTTAAATATCTCATAATGTGGGGTATTTGACTACAAGTTAAATATGTTCGTATATGTCCTTGAGGGATATAGCGAGGCAATATAATTAGATATTCGATTTAAAAAACAATCAATTAACAATTGCTCTCATACTTTACTAAAAATCCTCAATGTAGCGTTATCGATATTTACGAAAAACACGAAAATGTGTTAGACACTAATATAGTAATATAATTATGTTATACAACAACATTATAGTTAATATTATTGTGTTTGCCAGGGAAAAAATGTCAAGAAAAAATTCAAAAAAAAAAAAAGTCAACCTGATTGTTCACGGCGGTGGCGGGAATTTTGTTTTGAAAAAATAATTCATATAAGAGAAGGTCAACGTTGTTGATTAGCGGCAGCGGCAGTGATAGGATAATAAGTTCAGAAAAAATAAATTAAAAGAAAAAAATAAATAAATAGCCAGAAACTGACGGTCAAAATTGGTTAATTGAGTTAAATTAGAGTTTAAAAGATGCATGTGAAATATATTAGAGTTTAAGAGGGTATTTTTATTTTTTATAGACAATTTGCGTCTTGTCTCTCCTTTTATATAAAGATGTTTTTTTTGGTAGACCTAGTTGCCCCTTACATTAATAGTTACAAGTATTTTACCTCGTGTGTTGCACGAGCGGATATTGAAAAAAATATAAGAAAAGAAAAATTAGAAATTTTTTTTTTGACAGAAAAAAAAAAAAAAAAAAAAAAAAAAAAAAAAAATCTTCAATAATTGCAATCATAATCTATATATCTATTTTAACAATAAAGTTTAATGTACATACGTGTGCTATAAAAAATGAGAGAAAAATTAGTGTTGGAAGAGAAAAAAAAAGAAAAAAAATAATTAAAAATAAAAAACAAACGTGAAAAAAAAATTTCAAAGTTGATCGTGTTTAGTGGAGAAGGGGAAAAAGAAGAAAAAGAGAAAAACAAAGTAATTAAAAAAACGTGCCTAGTAAAAAAAAGAGAGAAAATTTAGTGCTGGAAGAGAAAAAAAAAAGGAAGAAAAAAAGAAAAAAAAGAAAATATTTAAAAATAAAAAATGTGAAAAAAAAAAAAATTAATCGTGTTTATTGGGCAAGGGAGAAAAGGAGGAAGAAGAAGAAGAAGAAAAAAAAATTAAAGAAAATTGAAACGCCTTCTATAAAAAGGAAGAAAAAACAAATAATTTTGAATGGGCTATAAAAAAAGAGAAAAATAAAGAAAACAAATATTTCACAAAAATATTTGTAAGAAAAAACTTTTAGGATTTCGGGCAAACCTTTCTTTTATATATAAATATTATATTATTTACTAGTGTTTCACCCACCCGTGCAATCCACGGGGACCTTTCAAAATTTCAAAATTGGGGAAATATGCAATACCCTCCTCAAATGGAAAATAGTTTGAACCAAATGGAATTAACTTTTAAAGAGTTTTGCCTACACCCAAGTTTCATTCTTAATCAGTGAGACCCCGCTGACCAGACATGATAAGACTAAAGTGCTCCTATGTGGTTAAGTTTTTAACGTGATACAATTCTCTCTCTCTCTCTCTCTCTCTCTCTCTCTCTCTCTCTCTCTCTCTCTCTCTCTCTCTCTCTCTCTCTCTCTCTCTCTCTCTCTCTCTCTCTCTCTCTCTCAATTTATTTTCTTCTTTTTTTTTTCTTCTTCTTCTTTTTGCAGATGTGTAACCGCCGGCGCTCTCCTTCATCCTTTTCACACCACCGCCGTAGTCCGTTCGCCGCTTTTCGTTGGATGCGTGATTTCTACATAGATATTCCCCTTTTTCGTTATCTCTTTTGGTATCCCAGGTTTTTTTTTTCCGGCCACCACCACCACCATAACTGCTCTCTTTCATTCACCGTCGTTGTAGTCGACTCCGCCTCCCTCCCCTTCGTTATTTTCGATTTTTTTTGTTTTTTTTTCTCTCAGATCTGAAGCAGCAGCATCAACGTGACTATAGTCTGGTTCGAATATGACTATTGTTGATTCACTCGATTAGTGATTTATTAATTTCTCGTGTACGTTGTCTCTCTCGATTTCTCTCTCTTTACACCACCATCGTCTCCACATAGATTTGTACACCACCACCGCTCGTTGCCGCCGTCTCCTCCTCCCTTTCCACGTAAGGCTCTTTCTCTCTTTTTCGTTATCTTTCTCGATTTCTCATTTTTTTTCTTCTTCAGATTTGTCCACCACCATCCCCGCCCCTCTCACTCTCTTTCCTTCACCACCGCCACCACCGACGTTGTCGTCGACTCCCCCTCCCTCTCTTTCGTTATTTTTTTATCTTTATTTATGTATTTTTCGATTTCTCTTTTTTTTTTTTTTTCAGATATGAAAATACAGTTTCAATTCAGTGATGAAAAATTTGAATACATATTTTCCTCAATTGAGAAAAACGGGCCGGGCAAAGTGTTCAATCGTTTGAAACTTGTGTCGAACAGATGAAGGGAGTCGAACTTGGGCTCCTGCTGATGTTGCGAGGAATATTAACATTGTATGGCAAGACGGTTTGCTATCCGAGTTTCTCAAAATTTGTGAATATAAAATTAAATATTTGCAGGCGCTTAGACTTCAATTTTAGGTCAAGTGAATTGAAGAGTCGGTTTCAAGTGAGAACTTAATTAATTTTTCCTGTTATGATGCACAATTTTGTTAGTTTCGTGTTTGTTTATTTCCTTCTTTTCATTTAGGTTTATTTCGATTCATGTAGCACCCCCCTTCTAGTCGGGCGATAAATCGAACCGGTTATCGGATATTTATACATGTAGCGGAAGCAAAGGATCTCTTTGTAATTTTTGAAAACTTTGAAATGGGACCAAAATGCAATTATTAAAATTTTGTATTTATTTTTTGAAATCTTTCTTAGGTTACTTTTAACCGAATAAAGGTTTCGTTTGGAAACAAGTTTCGAGAGGAGGTTTTTCGTTCGAGTGCTACACTATCAACTATCGATTTTGGTTCGAAAAGAAATCAGAGTTGGAAAGGGTATTTTGGTGAATAATTCGAAAATTACTAGTTGAGGCGTGAAAAATAACGAAATTACCAAACGGACTATTTTATGATAGGAATTAAGTACGATTAATACCGGAAATGAGTTCGAAAGGTACGAAAAGGAAAATATTTCGGTTTAATACTACATCACCAAAAGAAAATAACCAAAAGACTTTAGCATCGTTCATAGGCCCTCGTACAACTTCCAAAAATCCGGGCAAGACCTCAATCCGCTACTCGATCCATCCCGGTTGAGGGTTACTAGCACTACTACTTGCAATTAAAAGGCATCTATATGAGCTATAAAACTCAGTAAGAAATTCGATTAAATATCGAAATTTGAAAAATACGTTATATATAATATAAAATATTATATATCCATTCTTACCCACATTCCAAACAACACCAGACAATCGGTAATTCACGTAATTGACGGAAACACATCATTCGCACATAAACACGTACTTATGCAAAATGACTAAAATGCCCTTTTTGTGAAACTCGTGAAAAAAGATTTTTCATTTTCTCGGATCCGTGAAAGATTAATTTATGTACCTGAATAATAAGCATGTTACGAGCCCGTTTTCACTAAGTGGAATTAAACCACAACATTTCATCCTACTTGGATACCGGCCCTCTATATCCGAGTTGTTTATTACCTGGTATTCCATTAATCTTTCAGTTTAAAAACCGTGAAATGCATCTTTTTCAAAATCATGCTTATGACAATAATATGACCAACACATAACATCTCAAATATCAATCAAGTGCCACAAAATCACACAAATATCACAATTTACCACATATTTATAATTTGGACAAAACCCCCCACATTCACACACATAAACACACACAACCACACACGGCACACACCACATACACCTTCAGCACACACACACACACACACACACACACACACACACATACACACACACACACACACACGTATTCAGCACACACACATGCAACCACGTATTAAAACATCACCATTTAATATTAAAATTATGTTTGTAAAGCAAGCACCTTTTTTCACCTTTCATTTAATGAACTTATTACCACTTTCAGGTAATAATTCTTTCCAATAAATTCCAGCAGTAATAAATACTTCCATGCAGCAATATTAGGGTACAAAATCCCAAATCTCATCACTCATAGTTATTTAATCAAAGATATAAAAGCACAAAACATAATAAATGATATGCAAAATATCCTAATTTTGAAATAATAGCAAATCAATTATAAAAATTCCCAAATTAAATCCTAGAGTTCCTTACTAATCCAAGTTTCAGATTCCGAAATTAATTTAAATTTATACAAAGTTTTGAATTTTCTTGAAATAAAAAACTAGAAAAATCCCCTTTTTCTTTTAAAAATCCAAAAGTCTAATATAACCTTAATTACTTTGAAAACTCTGTAAATAAAACTTTTCCTCATTTAATACTTGCTGGAAAACAGATTCAAACTTTAGAAATGAGAGATTGTTCAGAAATTGCAGTTTTGACCCCAAAGTTTCAAGATTTACACATGCAACCACACTAAAAGTTCAAAATCCACTTTTTCATGAAAAACCCTTAAAAATCTGAAATTTTAATTCAATCAATGCAGAAAACAAAGTTAAAAAGTTACTCTATGCAGAAATTTTGAAAATTATATATTTTACCCCAAAATCTCTAGATCTATACATGCAAGACCACTAGAAGTTCAAAAAACATTTTTTTCTTGCAAAACCTTTTTAAATCCGAAATTTTTGGTCAATAAATGCTGGAAAAAAGTTTTGAAAACACATTTAGGATTAACTTCATGAAAATTACAGATTTGGCCCAAAAATCTTTCGATCTACACATGCAACCCCATAAAAGTTCAAAAAATCATTTTTTCTTGAAACCCATTTTTGAAATCTGAATTTTTTAATGCTATTGGCCAATAAAACTTGTATCTACCCACTATCAACATAGATGATGCATGCAAGAACAAGAAATCAACACTCAACACCTCTTTTCCATTTTTCCCCAAAAAGCCCTAATTTGTTTCGAAATCACTCCAAATGTTTTAAGAAATTTTGAAAACTATTTTAATACTATTGATGCCATTTAATTGCAGCAAGAAATCAGAATTTCTTACCTTAAAATCGAAGAGAAGAAAACAACCGAGAGAAGAGATGCATTCAAACGCCGAAATCTAACCAAGCTACTTTGATTGTGAATGAAATGGTGTGAGCTTCTAAGAGATATGTATTGTTATCTCCCGTAAGTAGGCAAGAAGTCTTGATGGTTTTTTTGGTGTAGTCTATCGCAAGGGTTAAATAGGAGACCTTCATTTTCATTTTTGGAATTTTCTTGAAAATGGGAATTGAGGTGGAAGAAGAAGAAGGCCGATGGTGGAGGTGATGGCTTAGGTGGAGAGAAATGGAGAAGACAAGTAAGGAGAGTATGTGGAAGAAGAAGAAGAAAGGAGGGTGTCTTTTCGGCTTACTTTGAGTGTGGGATAAGATAAATGATCATTGTGTGCCAAGTGGAAAGGCATGCAAATTAACACTAATTTATTTATTAAAAATAAACTCAACTTGCACACGACACACACAATCCGGACATATATATATATATATATATATATATATATATATATATATATATATATATATATATATATATATATATATATATATATATATATATATATATATATATATATATATATATATATATATATATATATATATATATATATATATATATATATATATATAATCACACTATAGTACTATATTTTTACTTCATATAAGTTTCCACATTTTTAAAATAATCTACCAAATAATTAAAACATGTAATTATTCACAAAAGTCACGTAATTCGCGAAATTCCTAAAATTTCAATTTTCGGAAATGATACCAAATCACATAAATCACACATATATACGAATTTCACAAAATAAATGTCATGAAATCACCATATTCCGAATAATTAAATAATGCATGTAATTATTCACGTAAGTCACATAATTAGATTCACGTAATTCATATAATTACTATCGCGTAATAATGATATCACCTAAGGATTATCGAGTTAGGAATTTTAAGTTCGGGTTTTATGGTTTTCGGGTTTAGGGAAAGGTGGGGTGTTACAATCTGCCCCCCTAAAGATATTTTGTCCCCAAAATTGTTACTTGAACAACTGGGGGTAACGTTCGCACATTTCTTCTTCTCGTTCCCATGTGGTTTCTTCGGGCGTATGGTTTTGCCAAAGGATTTTAACGAATTTTAGGTTTCGATTTCGAAGGGTTTTGGTTTTGGAATCAAGTATTTGGGAAGGTTTCTCTTCGTAGGAAAGATTAGGGTTTAGTTCAATCGATTCGGTTTCCAATACGTGGTCAGGACTGCGAATGATTTTCCAAAGCATTGAAACGTGGAAGACATTGTGAAAGTTGGATAGATTGGGTGGTGAGGCTAGTCGATAGGCGGAGTACCGACTTTGTCGAGAAATTCGAATGGGCCAATAAATCGCGGTGCTAATTTTCCCTTTTTTCCAAATCGCATAATTCCTTTGAAAGGCGCCACTTTTAAGAATACGGAGTCGCCGACTTTGAATTCGAGATCTCTCCTTCGAGTGTTGGCATAGCTTTGTGGCCGATCTTAGGCGATTCACATTTTCTCTCGAATATTTTTTATTATGTCGACGGTTTGTTGGACTAGGTCGGGACCAAGGAATTTTCTTCCGCCAATTTTGTCCCAATGGAGCATAACCTACACTTGTGGGCGTAAATAGCTTCGTATGGTGCCATTCCAATTGATGAGTGAAAGCTATTGTTGTACGCGAACTCGATTAGTGGGAGGCGGGATTCCCGATTTCCTCCAAAGTTGAGAATGCAAGCGCGGAGAAGATCTTCTAGGGTTTTGATAGTTCGTTCGGATTGGCCATCGGTTTGGGGGTGATAGGTTGTTCTAAAGTTTAATCGCGTTCCGAGGGTTTGTGTAAACTTTTGCAGAATTTTGACGTAAATTGGGGGTCTCGGTCGGAAATAATTGTGACGGGGACGCCGTGAAGTCGGACTATCCCACGGACGTATAGTTCGGTCAGCTTCTCTAGACTGAAGGTCATTTGGACCGGAAGAAAGTGAGCCGTTTTGGTCAGTCGGTCACCGATCACCCAAATGGCGTCGGATACCCTTTGGGTCTTCGGAAATCCTTTGCACGAAGTCCATTGTGATAGCTTCCCATTTCCATTCCGGAAATTGAAGTAGACCTCCGGGCCTTTGATGTTCTGCTTTGACGTTGGTGGTTTTGGGCTTGTTCTCGGATTAAGTTCGAGAGATTGTTAATGGTTTTATTGGGGTCTTGTGGTTCGTTGGTGGAAGTGCTCGGGTTCCCTCAGGTTATACGTCTCGCCATTACTTCTATATTAATTATCATTAATGAGTAAAGCAAGTAAAACATATAAAGAAAATAATACACATACTTTACCGGATGGTCCGAGCTTCGTGTCTCGAGTAGTCTCTAAACTCATGAAGTTTATACGAGTATCTATGAACCATTCTCTGATACCACTCTTGTAGAACCCCCCTTCTAGTCGGTCAATAAATCGAACCGGTTTATCGGATATTTGTACATGTAGCGGAAGCAAAGGATCTCTTTGTAATTTTTGAAACTTTGAAATGGGACCAAAATGCAATTATTAAAACTTTGCATTTTTTTTTTTGAAATCTTTCTTAGGTTACTTTTAGCCGAATAAAGGTTTCTTTTGGAAACAAGTTTCGAGAGGAGGTTTTTCGTTCGAGTGCTACACTATCAACTATCGATTTTGGTTCGAAAAGAAATCAGAGTTGGAAAGGGTATTTTGGTGAATAATTTGAAAATTACTAGTTGAGGTGTGAAAAATAACGAAATTACCAAACACACTATTTTATGATAGGAATTAAGTACGATTCATACCGAAAATGAGTTCGAAAGGTACGAAAAGGAAAATGTTTTGGTTCAATACTACATCACCAAAAAAAATAACCAAAAGACTTTAGCATCGTTCATAGGCCCTCATACAACTTCCAAAAACCCGGGCAAGACCTTGAGCCGCTACTCGATCCATCCCGGTTGAGGGTTACTAGACTACTACCTGCAATTAAAAGGCATCTATATGAGCTATAAAACTCACTAAGAAATTCGATTAAATATCGAACTTTGAAAAATACGTTATATATAATAAATATTATATATCCATTCTTACCCACATTCCAAACAACACCAGACAAGCGGTAATTCACGTAATTGACGGAAACACATCATTCGCACATAAACACGTACTTATGCAAAATGACTAAAATGCCCTTTTGTGAAACTCGTGAAAAAATATTTTTCGTTTTCTCGGATCCGTGAAAGATTAATTTCTGTACCTGAATAATAAACCTGTTACGAGCCCGTTTTCACTAAGTGGAATCAAACCACAACATTTCATCCTAGTTGGATACCGACCCTCTATATCCGAGTTGTTTATTACCCGGTATTCCATTAATCTTTCAGTTTAAAAATCGTGAAATGCATCTTTTTTCAAAATCATGCTTATGACAATAATATGACCAACACATAACATCTCAAATATCAATCAAGTGCCACAAAATCACACAAATATCACAATTTACCACATATTTATAATTTGGGCAAAACCCCCCCAATTCACACACATAAACACACACAACCACACACGGCACATACCACATACACCTTCAGCGCACACACACACACACACACACACACACACACACACACACAATTTCAGCACACACACATGCATGGATGTAGAGCGCGCGGATGTGGAGTGCATGCGCGGATGCTGATGCGGAGAGCGCAGGTGCGTACGAGGATATGGAGCGCGCGGAAAGTGCGAATGCAGAGAGCGCGGATGCGGAAAGCACGGAAGCGGAGCGCATGCGCGGATCCGGAGCGCACGGAAACTGATGCGGAGAGCGCAGATGCAGACTGCATGCGCGGATGAGGATGTGGAGGGGGCGGATGTGGAGCGCATGCACGGATGCTGATGCGGCGCTGATGTGGAGATCGCAGATATGGAGCGCACGTGCGGATGAGGATGTAGAGCGCGCGGATGTGGACCACATGCGCGGATGCTGATGCGGCGCGGATGTGGAGAGCGCAGTTGCGGAGCGTATGCGCGGATGTGGATGTAGAGCGCCCGGATACGGAGCGCATGCGCGGATGCTGATGTGGAGTGCATATGCGGATACGAAAGTGGAGTGCATGCACAGATGCGGATGTTGAGCACATGCGTGGATGCGGATCGCGCGCTCGTTGATAGGGGCGCGAGGTTGGGGATGTGTTATCCTTGGAGTAGGGAGATCGTACCCCGCTCTTGAGATGGGATGTGAAACCGTTGGAGTTGAAAGGTACGGAGGATGTACCACCCTTTAGACGAGATGTCCAACCATTTGAATGAGATGCCAAACCTTGGGGTGGGAAAGCCCCCAGTTTAGGATAAGGCGATCACGAACCATGTTTTGGTTTTGAAGGACAGCAAGTGTCGTTGACATCATTGGAATGATGAGCTCGTAAGGGAGGCATTGCCTCTCGGAGATGAACGTGGGCGATGTTGCTCAGTTCGCGCTTCTCGGCAATGAGTGGATTGTTACATTCGAGACCTATGGATGGATGCGCACGACACACTTGCTTGGTGGTTGTCATGTTATAGCGGTAGTTGTGCCACGGGTGGAGCCGTAGGAGGAGCGTTGGCTCCTAGTACGGCGATGTGTTGTGCCGTTGCTTCAGGGGTAGCACGAGTTGAAGCTTCCGATTCATATGCTGAAGGTCTTCTTCGGTTATCTTAACCATTAGATAAGAGAGGAGAAGTGGATCCTATTGAGGACCTAGTGGGGCCTCGAGAAGAGGAGCTTTACTACCGTTGGGGTGATGAATGATGCCGCCACTGCTTCAGTGGAACGAGTTATAGTTTCTGCGCTCATACGCTGAAGGTCCTCATCGGTTATCTGAATCGTTCGAGGAGCAAGTAGAAGTTGATCTTGTTGAAGCTTCCGCGGTCATACACTAAAGGTCCTCATCGGTTATTTGAACCGTTCGAGGAGCAAGTAGAAGTTGATCCTGTTGAAGCTTCCGCGGTCATACTCTGAAGGTCCTCTTCGGTTATCTGAACCGTTCGAGAAGCAAGGAGCAGTTGATCCTGTTGAGGACCCTGTGGGACCTCGCAAGGGGAGCGTTCGCTCCCTTTGTGATGATGTATGGTGCCACTGTTTTAGTGGGCCGAGTTGAAGCTTCTGCAATCGTACACTGAAGGTCCTCTTCAGTTATTTGAACCGTTCGAGGAGCAACGGGAAGTAGACCCTGCTACGTCCCCGTTGGGGGCTCGCTAGGATGAACTTCTGTTGGACCCCGAACGCGGGGAGGGGGAATCAGCAAGCCAGAGCCTCCACGAGGTGGGAGGTTGTTAGCATTGAAGGGTCTCCTCGGTTATATGAACAGTTCGAGGAGCGGGAAGAAGTGGATCATGTTGAGGATCTAGTAAGACATCACGAGGAGAATCTCATGGTGGATCCCGAGCACGAGTAAGAGGAAGTGGCAAGCCAGAGCCTCCACGAGGTTGGAGGTTGTTAGTAGTGTCACGCTCCCCTTGAGCAGATGCCTCAAGACCATCCGGCGCGCTACGTGATCTTGTTTGCCTTTCCACAGACGACACCATTATGATGATGCTAAAGTTAGATCACCTTAAAGTGTTGAAATAGGATGAGCTGGAGGAGCAGAGTGGCTCACTGGCTCACGAGCTTGATGACCTTGAGATACCCGCGATCATAGAATACGTGAACTAGGCCGAGGGTTAATCCGGCAGAAACCCCTCCGACGCTCAAGTGAGACGTGCGGATAGTAAAAATAATCCAGAGAATACATGTTGTAGTATTGCTCAGATAATAGGACGTACCTTAAGGAATGAGTTCAAATGATTACTTTAAGGTGATTGGGCCCCGGTGACAGTGGTCTTTAATATTGGGCTTGTGGCCTAGTAGGTAAGTACTTTGTAGGCCCATTGGGTTGGCCCAATTAGGCATATCACAATTCAATTCTAAAAATTCCCAAATTAAATCCTAGAGTTCCTAACTGATCCAAGTTTCAGATTCTGAATAATTTAAATTTTCACAAAGTTTCGAATTTTCTTGAAATAAAAAACTAGAAAAATCCCCTTTTCTTTTAAAAATCCAAAAATATAATACAACCTTAATTACTTTGAAAACCTTGTAAAAAAACTTTTCACCATTTAATACTTGCTGGAAAACAGATTCAAACTTTAGAAATGAGATATTTTCCAGAAATTGCAGTTTTGACCCCAAAGTTTCAAGATTTACACATGCAACCACACTAAAAGTTCAAAATTCACTTTTTCATGAAAAAGCCTTAACAATATGAAATTTTAATTCAACCAATGAAGAAAACAAAGTTAAAAAGTTACTTTATGCAGAAATTTTGAAAATTACATATTTTACCCCAAAATCTCTAGATCTATACATCAAGACCACTAGAAGTTCAAAAAACATTTTTTTCTTGCAAAACCTTTTTAAATCCGAAATTTTTGTTCAATAAATGTTGGAAAACAGTTTTGAAAACACATATAGGATTAGCTTCTTGAAAATTACAGATTTGGCCCAAAAATCTTTCGATCTACACATGCAACCCATAAAAGTTCAAAAATTCATTTTTCTTGAAACCCCTTTTTGAAACCCTAAATTTTCTTAATGATTTTGGCCAATAAAACTTGTATCTAACCACTATCAACATAGATGATGCATGCAAGAACAAGAAATAAACACTCAGCACCTCTTTTCCATTTTTCCCCAAAAAACCCTATTTTTTTTCGAAATCACTCCAAATATTTTAAGAAATTCTGAAAACCATTTTAATACTATTGATGCCATTTAATTGCAGCAAGAAATCGGAATTTCTTACCTTAAAATCGAAGAGAAGAAAACAACCGAGAGAAGAGATGCATTCAAACACCGAAATCTAGCCAAGCTACTTTGATTGTGAATGAAATGGTGTGAGCTTCTCAGAGAGATGTATTGTTATCTCCTGTAAGTAGGCAAGAAGTCTTGATGGTCTTTTTGGTGTAGTCTATAGCAATAGTTAAATAGGGGACCTTCATTTTTATTTTTGGGATTTTCTTGAAAATGGGAGTTGAGGTGAAAGAAGAAGAAGGCCGATGGTGGAGGTTATGGCTTCGGTGGAGAGAAATGGAGAAGACAAGTAAGGAGAGTATGTGGAAGAAGAAGGAGAAAGGAGGGTGTCTTTTTGGGCTTACTTTGAGTGTGGGATTAGATAAATGATTAGTGTGTACCAAATGGAAAGGCATGCAAATTAACACTAATTTATTTATTAAAAATAAACTCAACTTGCACACTACACACACATAATCGGGACATATATATATATATATACACACACACACACACAC
>NW_012194911.1:960521-1105521 GCF_000504015.1 Erythranthe guttata | reverse complement strand
CTATTTTTATTAAAAAATATAAAAAAATAAAATTAAATAAATTATAGCTAAATAAGGTCCGAAAATAATAAAAAAAAAATTATTTTCTTTATTTGGTACCAATTTTTTAGGAATTTGGAAGCAGATTTTTAGGAATTAGATTATTGTTATGGAAAGAGAGAAAAAAAGAATAATTATGACTAATTATGCTAATTGATATAAGGGTAGAATTGGGAATAAAATTTCTAGTGGTTATTACAAAGAAAGATTTAAGGGGTGGACATATCACCAATTCTTATATGGGTTTTTTGCAAAAACCACCCCTGTGAAATCTCAAATGGCTAAAAAAGTCCCCATGTTAAAAATATTAGCAAAAACCCCCCTGTGAAAATTAGTCAAAGCCAAAAAGGCCCCTGCGGGCTGATTGTGTGTTACACGCGCTGTGTGTGCGACTCTTTGTTATATTTTTTGTCATGAAAAGTCCCAAATGCCCTCTAAAATTATTTTATAGCTGAACATAAATTTATTTGGATTTAAAAATAAATAATCCAACTTTTTGGATGAAATTGCAATTTAAAAAAATTTCTTTACACAGCTTTTTCCAGCACCATTTCATCGTCACCATCAAACCATTCTTCCAATAGTGCAACCCATTCTCCCTACCAGGTACCTCAATGCTGCCGCCACATCGACGACTATCAGTGCTCCAGAATTTATCGGAATCTTCATCAAAAGCGAATTCAAGTCTAAAAGCCCAACTTTAGGGTGAGAGGTTTTGGGCTTTCTTCAACATTGAGAAAGAAGAGGGCCAAGATTCGATTTTCAACAGGGCCGCCCTAACCCTTGAGACAGAGAAAGAAGGGACCAAATTCTAGATCCAATTTTTTTTTATTCCGGATTTTGGGATTTTGGAACAAAGAAGATTCACCCATATACACAGGGGTAGAGAGTTAATTTGTGAGTGTAGCTCCACCATGGAATCCGCTGCCGGTTTTCGTCGCCACACCTTCCCCGATGCTGGTTGAACGTCCGTTTTTCTGCGGTCCTTATATTAGGGGAACAAAGAAGATTGTTGGAATTTTGTTAGTTTTTTGGGAAGATGTGAAGGAGGGGACGGAGAAGAGGAAGTAAGTGGAGGGGAGGGTGTACAACGACAAAAAGAGGGAAGAGGAAGGAGATGGAGAAAAAAACAAAAGAATAATAAAGTTCTTGTCGGAGAAGATGACCGGAAACAAGAATCCAACCCAGAAGATGGACCGTAGGAGGATATGTTTTTGGGATTTGGATATTTTACTTTATTATTATTTTTTAATTAGGGGTAGTTTAGTAATTTCACATGGGTCAACAACTAATTTTAAAATAAGGGACAGTATACTTTGTCAAAAATAACATAAGGGCTTTCTTGCTAATATTTTTAACACAAGGGTCTTTTTAACCATTCGAGATTACACAGGGGTTGTATGCAATTAGCTCATTCTTATATCTATACGGGGTTTATTGGTAACGAAACCTTCAAAATTAATATCACATGTTGTAAAACATAATACAGGACGTTTAGCAAAATGTCAAAATCCGATTGTGCTTATTTCGAAAGGATATTATTATTCATGGGTGCATAGCAAATTGCCCCATTAAAGAAAAGGGAAAGAATATCTAGGTGTGAAAATGAATGATAGTGTTAAAATATTCCAAATAAAACCCATCTTTCTGGCAAGTATAAATAAATTCCCTCCCATCTTTCTGCTATGCCCCTACTATGTACAATTAAATAATATTCTTGTCAACAATACATATCAATGGCTTTCTGGGGTAAGCAATAATTTCGTCTTCCTTGTTTTTAATTTCATAGAAATACAAAAAAAATTATATTATATTTTGTAATGGAATATATATATCTTAGTTTTTGAATACTTAATTATATTAATGGAGTGGTATTTTATTTGTATTTGTATGATGGATGTAAATGAAGCTATACAGGTGAAAAAGGGTAACCCTAAAACTCATTATTCTTGGCTAGAGAGAGATGCTAAAGGCCGTGACCTTCAAATCAAACTGGTAATTAATTCACTAATTATCCTTTATCCTAGATCGATCGATCTATTGATTATTGATTATTAATTTTGTTATTTAATTAGGCGACTCTGGTATCAGACGGCAGCAATAATAATAATAATAATAATTCAACGAGAAGTTACGTCGAATGCAAAGTCGAAAGAAATGGTGCAGTTACGATATGCAGTTTGGTACCAAACAAGTTGGAAAGTTGTCCTTTGAATCTCATGTTTAGCAAAAATGAAGTTGTTGAATTTTCAGTCATTGGTCCTTCAGCTGTCAATCTCATTGGACATTATCTCGATCATTCATCGCCCTCATCGTCGTCGAAAACGTATCCTAATTATTATTTATTAATATTTCTTTCTTTTCTTTTTATATATATATATCTATTAATCAATTGGCAAATGGAAAAATATTAAAATTGTTACTTGACCACACTTTGTGAATAAAATAGTGATGTTGGTGAGAAATATGGAGAGGATAGTAATTGCATGGGTGAAAATTCAATTGGTGATTCTGTACTCCTCGCCACACAATCATGGAACTCAGGTTACTAGCCTAGCTACATATTATATATCCTCTATACTTTAATTAATTGTTGAACCTAATAATAATTAATTAGATGATCGAGGAGTTGTTTTTATTATATAATATTTTTTAATGATGGATTAATTAATGTACTTAACAGAAAATTTCACGGACAAGAAGAAGAAGAAGAAGGAGGAGGAGGAGAAAAAGAAAAATGATGTTGATTCCAACGTCGAAGCTGGATACATGTTTTCGATATTTGGGAAGTAAAAATAAATATTCATCACACATTTGTTTTGTTCTCTATTAATAATTTGCCCTGGATGCTCTAGCTAAGCTACTATCTTTCTTAATAAATATTTTCTTATATTATTGTATATTGCATATGCAGTATATGTTTTTACTGCTACCAATACTGAATGTTCATCATTATTATTATTACATACGATTACTAATTAATTATATACAGTTGGACTCTTTTTAAATATGGAGTATATATTGACCTTTTTAAATATTGAGGCCCTACAAAACTAATATTGTGCAATTGGCCATCTTACTTTTTGGATGTTTCCAATTGTTAGCATTTCAAACTTAAGACAAATATATTGTTTTTTTTTTTTTTTTTTTTCACCATCTGATTTTTCCACTGTACAGGATTTTTCTTTCACAAGTATTTGATTTATTTTTATTATTTTTGCGAATTTCCTTACAAAATATTTTTCTCTAAACTCCTGTAAACCCTAGCTTGTAGGTTCACCCATTAGACTCTTCTGCCCCAACCGAAAAAATAGTTCCACCAAATTTATTTATGTTAATTAAAATTCACTCAAACTCTCACACATAAGATATCAAAACTTCAATTAGTAACACATTAGATAAGTCGTTAATCATAATTTAATTTGACTAATTGTTCCATGATTTTGGGATATAATATATTAAAAGGAAATCAATGAAGAGTTTAAGATTTTGACTTTCATAAATATTTTCCAGTTAACATTTAATTTTCGTCTAATATAGAAAATCAATATAATATTTTAAAAATCTTAATTTACAATATTAATTTGAATAATATCTATAAGTATGAAACGAATAATATGATCTAAAAATATTGCGACCCACCTAACTACACCCCAAATCTCGAATACAATCTTCTTATAATATTATCTCTAAATATTCAAAATTATTATCATTGAATGATGATTCTAATCTTTAATATTCTTGATTTAGATTAGAGGCATAATCTTGCATTTAGTAATGAAGATCATATATACAATATGTTAATATTTAGGAAATATTCTTTTTTTCTTTTCAAACACATGTACTCAGCGAATATCATTTCAATTATGAAACAAATATTTAAATATCATATATACCGGAGCTGCCAAAAATAAGTAATATAAGTTCATATATATATAAATATTCATTTGTGTAGGTACGATCTTTAAGTAAGGTAAAGTTATATTTAATTGAGCCGTGATTTTGGTAACAAATATTTATACGTGAATTTAGCGTATGATGACTACATATAACGGACATAATTGACCATTGCTTTTGGTAATAAATCTTTGATTAAAATATATATATGTATTGCTATTTTTCAAGATTTTTAATTACTTAATTATCCTTAATATCACGTTGAAGTATAATAAATTAAAGAGAAACAAGCTAAAAGAAAATCTTCTAATATAAGACATTACCTTTTAAATGTTTAATGTAATATGATCAAAACCCCCGTCACTATGCTTTTTTTTAGCATATAATCCGGTCAGTAGTGAGTCATTATGGGGTAATTTGTTATAAAAAGTTGAAAGGTAGGGGATGTTTGCGAATAAAATAATATTGAGGGTTTTTCATAACAATTAGAAGAAGAAGAGGATTTTGGTGTATTTAAATAGCCTCTTCCCTTACCTCCCACACTGCACAAAAGTAATACAATGTCTTTCTGGAGTAAGGAACTTCTAATTAATTGTTCTCTGATCTATTTCATATAAAATTAAATGATCTTTTATTTATTTATTCTATTTTTCATTTTGTTTTGAATAATATTAATTTGAATGCAGGTGTTGAAGTGAAAAGAGGAATTTCTGAATATTATAGGTGTGTTCCTGGAGACGGTAAAACAGGTCTCCGACTCACACAGGTAATTAATTAATTAAATTTAATTCCGTAGCTTGTAACAAGTACGCTTTAGTATATATAATTGATGAATGAATGAATGAATGAATGAAATAGGCGACACTGGGGAAAGGCAGCTCGAAAGATAACAGTTATGTAGAGTGCTATGTGGACGGATCGAAGACGCCAATCTCTATTTGTTCATTGATACCAAATAAGACCGAAACCCAAATTTTGGATCTCATATTTAGCAATAAACAAGATGTTAAATTCTGTGTAGTTGGACCTCGAAGTGTGTTTTTACTTGGACACCATCTCTACGATCGTTCGTCGTCTCGTCAAACTGACGACTCGTATCCTTTTTCCTCCTTTTTCTTTTCTTTCTTTTACGTACTATTAATTGTTATTTTCCTCGTCAAAATTATCAGTCGTCCTTGACTTAAGGGGCAACAGAGAACCACTAGGATTTAACATAGAGTATAGTGATGAATCGTGGGAAGATTCAATTCGGAAGAAAAGAGAAAAAGATGAAAACAAATATGACGTTAATGATAGTTTCATCGATGACAAATCCATTAGTGATGATACTTTGTTTGGCCGACTCCGACCATTATCAGGTTTGTCCACTGTCGTCGTCTCCTCGCTCCATATATATATATATATTTGGATATATATGGATATTTGGTGGTGTTAATATATATATATTAATGATGTTTGTAACATACAGGAAAAAAGGAAAAGGTGTTGAAGAAGAAAACGAAGAAGAAGAAGAAGAAAGGGTTTGTTGTTTCTGAAAGTGAAGATGATGGTGAAGGGATACAGCTCTATATTTAGGTCAACTCAAAAATGACCTACCTACAATATATATATATATATGAATCCTTTTCACTAGCTACTTTTAATATTTTGGTATTTCGGTTTCTTTTTCTTTTTTTCTTTTTCCATAATGACTTTAAGGATTATCTCTAATTCTTAGCTATGTATTCTTTTCAGATCTTTCAATATCTCAACTCTTTTTATATTATTTTCTCATTCATGGGTCCATTAAATATGCTCATTTTTATAGATGCTTTATTGATTTAAGTTGTAATTTTTATTTTTATTTTTATTTTTATTTTTATTTTAGCAAATGTGCTATATTTTACCAATTCCCTTGGAGATGAAGTTTTGGTACAACAATACTATAATTGCTAAATTATAACTTTTACCTTTCCATTTTGTCAATGCATGGTTGGAGATGTCCTTACATTAAGAATTAAATTATTTCTTCTCTAATTTAACATACATAGCTATTTTTATTACCACTTGTAGTAATTTAAACATTATTCGGCCTATTTTCTTTCAAAAAATCAAACATACAACAACATTCTAAATAAATTATTTTTTCTTCGGTTGAACATGGGGAGAATTAACTTTTTTGTCGCTCATGTTTTGCCGAATTTCACTTCCAGTCCCCGTTGTTTAAAGTGAACAAAATACACCTCAAAAGTTCAATTTTAAACATATTTGGCCCCCTCCATCATGTTTCTCAACACCAATGGAGGTCCTAAAGAGTCTCTAAAATATAGACTATTCCTAAAGTTTCTAAACATTTTCCTATATTTGGGATTGCATATAAAGACTCTAACTTAAAGTTGTCCCAAGGTAAAATTAAAAAAAAAATTAAGAAACTTAAATTTTTTTTTTTGTGGTTGAAATTTTATTTTTGTTACTTGAAATATTTATTTTTGTTGTTGAAAATACGAAACAAAAATTTCATTTTTTTTCCTAGGTGAGATATACATTAAAAATTTAAGATAGTGTAAATAAAAACTAACTATCGAAAATTTAATGTACAAAACTAAGCTACAATCTAGTTATAATAAGAAATAAATTATAAATGAATACATAAAATTATTTTTTTAGAACTCCTCACTGGAGATCAACTTTGTTTTTAGAGACCCGTTTTACATACTCTATTGGAGATGCCCTTAGGAAACAACATAATTGGGATTTTGAAATTCCTTGACTTCCTTATTCCTTACATTTTCATTTTCCTCGTTTCAAAATCCATAAACCAAAAGAGCCTATGCTAGTACCCATACTGAAAATTAAATCCAGAAAAATGAGATTCTGCAGTACATTGGTTGAGGGCACTTGTTAATCACTAAGCTATTACCTTAGAAAACTAATTTTTAAAGCATTCTTAATTCTTAGTTTGGCCTAATTTTGTTCAATAATTTACAAAATTTAAATAATCTTAAAGATTACAACTAGAAAATATCCGTAAGCGGTGAGCTAAGCAAGAAAGAAGGGATTCGAATCCCTTCACTGGAACAAGGGCGAGTTTGTAAAGCACACGATCCGCAATAGCTAGTGCTACGGTAACTACAAAGCATATAACGATGGCCAACTTCCTTATACTGGCATCGGAATTAGACGGCCGCTGCTGCTGCTGCGGCGGCGGAGATGACTGGTCGGCGGTGGCAGCGGCGGAGATGACTGGTCGGCGGTGGCAGCGGCGGAGAAGTCTGGTCGGTGGCGAAGATCGAATGGAAAAGCCGGAGCTTAAGTCTATGAGGAGTGTTGTAGTAGTAAATGTTATTTAAGTGGTTTGCTGGAGAGAGGTGGGAGTAAATGGAGAGTTTTAGAGAGGTTTTTGGCATGTTACACCCTCAAATGACACACTTTTCACACTTTGCACCCTTAAATTGCGAAATTGCCATATTGCACGTCAAAGATTAATTTCTTGGCACTTTGCACCCCAAATTATTTTTGACTTGAAACATTTAAGGGCAATTTGTTAGAAAATCTGAAATGGGGGAAAGTTTGTCATTCTCTTTTTATCCTCCTATCCCAACTCCTTTTAATCGTCCCCCATTTTTCATCCCCTCCTTTTAACCAAAAAACACTAAACTTAAGAAGATGACCAAAAAATAATTTAAGATTAAAGCTTCAAATATTGAAACTTCCCCCACTTTAATTCTCAGCCCCAAAATTTCCCGCTCTGTAATTGTACCTAAATGTAAAAAAATAAAAAATTAAGAACAAAATTACGAAATTTTATTCCTTGTTAAGATTAACAATGGAAGTTGCTCTATACAACATTGACGTAAAAATTTTAAGCCTTCAATTTCCTTTATGTTTCCCGAGTCCAAAAGACCCATCGTCTTTCTCTTGTAAAGGCACGTTCTTGTCACGCGCTGAGATAGTCGGGTTTCTTGTGACCCATGATGTCAAACACAGAAGATCCCTCAGGTTCACCATTGACGATCGAACTAGATGCATTCCTCCGGTGAGTTGCTCAACCAGCTCACCTCTCCTTACTTCTCCATGCGCGACCCATCAGGTGTTCGATCGATTGCCTCAATGGCGGAAAACTTGCTTCTCAGATTCAGTTGGGTGCCAGGGTGCTGGTAGGATCACTGTGTTCAGAGGTATTATTCAGAATATTGTTTCCGATGTCGTTTCTGGGACAGACCCCGATGCCCAAGTTCTTCACTGGCTGGATTTATAGTAAATGAAAGATGATAACAACAATGAAAACACAAAGAGATGAAGGGAACTACTGTAGTCTTTATATAGGGATACACAAAACATAAAATAAGAATTCACTAACTCGTTAAATAATCCACTACATAACTAACACCATGAACTAAATAACTGAGCCACTAACATAATATAAAAGAGCTAATTGCAAATACCTCCTCTGTGTAATTTCTAATTGCCAAATATCCCATGTCAAAAAAAAAACTCACCAACGTCCCCTCGTGTAACCAAAGTCAATGCATCTAGACCCCTTAACGCAAATCGTATCTCTCACTCGCGGGCTCTGCGAATTTTTATGCAATTTCTAGGGTGAAATGTCATAGATACCCCTGTATAAATAAATAAAAAATCTGAGTGGTGAAATTATAAATAACTATAATTTATAGGACCAAATTGTAAATTTTAAAATTTCCAAAATTGCAATAAGAAACAAAAATTAAAGATTTTTTCAGATCTTCTTCCTCGTTCGACTCTGCCCACGTCCCAGCCCGGAAAAAGTTCAGCATCGCCGCGCCTTCTCGCTCGTCTAGCACCACCGCCGCCTTCTGGATCGTCGGGCACCACCGTCGCTCTCTGGCCTGTTTCGCACCACCGCCACCCACCTACTCCTTCAAATTTCCCTCCCTCGTCACCGCCGCATTTTGGCCCGTCTCGCACCACCGCTACCCATCTACTCCTTGAAATTTCTCTCCCTAGTCACCGCCGCCGTTTGGCACCACCCATTTCTTAGCGAGAGAGAGTTGTGTAAAGGTAAGATTTTTCTTCTCCTGCACATAATCGCCGCCGTCGCCGTCTTTGTTCAAATTCCAGATATGGGCTGCCATAGGAAGAGTGAAATTGAAGGAGAATTGTACTACGCGAAGGTCGAGGTGCAAGAAAGGTGAGCCGGTGGTGGGGCAGGTGCGTGGGGAGAAGAACTGTTGATTTGGGTGGTCGGTAGGGTGGGGTGGAGCGGGGAAGATGAAGAGTTATTTTTGCTCTTTTTTTTTTTTCTTTTCTCTTATTTTTTAATGTAAATTAAAATTTAATATAAAAAAAATATAAAACATATAAAATCTTTTAATACAACAATATATGTTTAATTTCTGTTTATATTTTATAATTACAAAATTATTAATAAATAATGTTTATAAAATGAAAAATAACTACACATCAAGAAAAATTAAAAATAATTGTCTAATAAAATTTGGTTGAATTAAATTAATAACATAGTTGAGAAAATTTTAAAAAATATTTTACTAATGGGTGAAAAACTTGTAGACTATTTGTGTCATTTCACTTTTAGTCAATGCCTAAAAATATAGAGGATGCTGTGAGTTTTGAATTTGATTACACGAGGGGCGTTGGTGAGTTTTTTTACACATGGAAGGTATTTGCAATTAGTTCTAATATAAAACTACCCACTAATACATAATGAAATAAACTACCCACTAATATAATAGCTAACATGGATTGCACTAGGCAATGAGAGGGATGAAAAATGGGGAACAATTAAAGGAGTTGGGCTGGGAGGATAGTAAGAGAATGATAAATTTGCCCTTTCCTAACAAGTTGCCGGTACATTTTTAAGCCAAAGTGGCTTGGGGTGCAAAGTGCCAAGAAATTTATGTTTGAAGGGTGCAATCTGCCAATTTCGCAATTGAAGGGCGCAAAGTGCCAAAATAGTGTATTTCGAAGGTACAAAATGTGAAAAACCCGTTGTAGAGAAGGTGTTTTATTTTAGGATTAAAATTGGAGTCAAGTTGAAAGAGAATAGTAGAAGTTGAGGGGTTGGTGGCGGCGGTGGTCTAAGGAGGGTGAGCATATCCGAAGAAATGCCGATAGTGGCGACGACGGCTGGGCATGTCGGGGAAGAAGATGAAGGTATTCTCTTGTGGGATTTGACGGGAAGAGCTCCAATTCATTTTTTTTCTTCTTTTTTTTTTTTATTTTTTTATAATAATTGCAAAATAAGGAAATACATAACATTAAATAGGGAAAATTATACTTCACCCCTTCTACTCTGGGTCTGATCAGTTTACCCCATTGTACTTGTAAAAAACTTCCGATGTGGCCCTTAATGTTAATTTTTGAAATTTTGACCATGAAAGTGTTTAGTCAAAGTCAGTAATTACAAAAAAAGCCCTACTAAAACACCATATGCATGTCTTCTTTCTCTCTCACCCAAAAACACACTCTCATTCCATACAATCCCACGTATTTTTTGTTGTATCTGCAAATGCTTTAGTTACAGTTCACAATCCTTGGAGATCTTCTTTCAGACATTTAATTTACCACAAGATGAACAACATAAAATTTAACAATTCACAGAATTACAAAACCACAAAAAAAATGATAAAAATAAAATAAAATAAAATACACCCATTTCATATGACAACAAAACACAAAAAGAACAAACACACACATATACAAATAATACTTACACAACGACAAACCAGAGTTTATAAACAGACAAGTATTTGGCTGCGAAATTCATGAAACTGTGCTGTAGTGAAAAAAAATTCTTTATTTTCTTGTTTATTTTTCTCATTTGCACATCCACAAGTTCGAATCCGAAGATCAAGATTGATATCTTGACAAAAATCTGCTCTTTTGTTTGCTGCAGTTGAACTATCATCTTCACTTATCAAACCTCGTAAAAAATTCAAGCATTTGCAGAAATAATCAAAAAATTATAAGCATTTGTGTACGAGAGAGAGTGTGTTTTTAAGTGAGAGCGAAAGAAGATTTGTAGGATATGTTTTGGGTGTTTTTTTTTCTTTATCTTTTTTTGTTGTTTTGTAATTTCCACCACTTTGACCAAACGGTGTCAAAGTCAAAAGTTTGAAAACTAACGTTAGGATCACATTGGAACAATTTTACAAGTATAAGGGGGTGGATCGATGCAACGAGAGTAGAATGGAGTAAAGTGATTTCGACTCGGAGTATAAGGGGGAAAAGTGGAATTTGCCCTATTAAATACATAGCTCTTAAAATATAATAATAGTTAAAACTATATTATTTTCGAGTCCTAGAAAAGTTTTAAATTTCAACTGTAGCCCCAAAATAGTGTTTTCGGTTAGATATGAACGGGCTGGACTCATGAGGGAGGGGATCAAATCTGTTTAAAATTGAACTTTGAGGTGTATTTTGTTCACTTTGGAACAAGGAGGGGCCAAAAGTGAAATTGGGCAAAACATTATGGACGAAAAGTGTAATTCTCCTATTAAACTGCATATATATTATCCATAACCACCATTTATTCTTACCATCTAAGCTTTAAAATCAAGAAATTAGAATATATTACATAACTTTTAATTTCTTCAAGATTTCACCATTTTAAGTCTGGACCTTTACATGCATGCATCCTTAAACAACACTTAAAGAGAATCCAATATTTTCCCAAATTTTCGGCCATCAAGAATTAAGAAAGAAGAAGAGGAAAACACAAGAGAGTAATATAGTAATATTGGTGTTGAATCACTTGTAGCAAGAACACGGAATTATCATCTAGTTTCTCTTAGTAATATGAAGAAATTTACGGATTGAATAACCCACTACAAAAACCTTTAACAAATTACAAAAAAATAGAAGAAAACTTTGGGGGATTTTTGAAATTGAAAAGGAAGAAGAAGAATGAGAGTTTTCTTACACTTCTAGTTGAAGAAACTTCTTTATGGATAAGAGGAAAGATTTTTTTTTTTTTTTTTTTTTTGAATAGGCAAACAAACTATTGTATCAGGTTTTCAAAATAAGAATTTTGGTACAAAGAGCAGTTTTACATGCCTGATGGTACATACTATTACAATCATTATATACTATATTGTTAAAAAAAGTAGGGCAAGTATCAAAAGTAAGCATAGTATCATTGATCATAATAGCTCAAATTTTGCCGAAAAGTCAGCTGCGCCATTGATCTCTCTGTATCTAAACTCAGTTTCACAACCTCGAATTCAGTCAATATCCTCCACAACTCCTGAAGGAGTGAGTGAAGATCCTTGTGCAGTAGTTCATACCTGCTAAGATTACATATTAAAACCAATGAGTCAGTTTGGATGAGAAGTTTTGATTTTACTTTTCTTCACAAAATATTTTTTTTCCTTCCAGATTCCGGCATTTGATTTTTTTTTTTGAAAACTTTTTTTTTCTGAATTTCTTTTCCCAGCCGATAGCCGGCATTGACCGCCCAGTCCCCCCCCACCACCCACCCCCCAACTCTGTGTTAACAATCTCACTAATATTGAAGGCCAAAACATTCACTGCTGGCCTAAAAGTCTCTCGCGCGGGCTAAGGTATTAATATTAACACATTAATATTGTAGGCCAAAACCATAATATTAATATTAATATTAAAATAAAAATATTACTAATACTATTCTCCCAAACAATAATATTATTTTCCCAATTATTATTATTATTATTATTATTATTATTATTATTATTATTATTATTATTATTATTATTATTATTATTATTATTATTATTATTATTATTATTATTATTATTATTATTATTATTATTATTATTATTATTATTATTATTATTATTATTAGGCAAAAAAGAAAAGTTTGAAAAAAAAGTGAACGACGGCTAACTAGTGGTGGCGCTCAAAATTGACTAATTGGTGAAATTCAGGCTAAATTATAGTTTAAATCGTGAAATTGGAGTTGAATTATGGTTTCAATGAGTTTGGGGCAAGTTTGGTATAAATAAAAGACAAAAAAATAAGATATCCCTAATTAGAAATAAATTTAAATGGAGTCGATATATTTTCAAAACATAAAAGTAGGATGAATCTTTTCTAATTAAGTGCCCCTTATGGGCCTTTTCGCAATTTGTTGTATTTGGTGATTACTTGAAAATGAGTTTGCATTAATTGTTTCATTTTTGCCGTATTTGAAAATATGGGGTTTTCGTACATCAGTTCATGATCAACTAACCATCTTTATTATTCTAGGTTTGGGGCTATATCTCTTACGCCAATAAGCTCATCCCTTTAACCAATAAGCACATTGACCATGTGTTTTAATAATATTAATAATATTACTGTTTGGAAGAATAATATTCATTTAAGGTGATTCAAATTTATTTTGAATTAAACTGAAAGATCTATACCTTTCGTGTTTTGGGCAGAGATATTCGGAGTGGAAGATGGCATAAATCGAGCTTCAAGTTCTTGCACGTGCACAAGCAATTGTCTACGCGAGTTAAGAAGGGTGATCGAGAAGTCGACTTGAAGATCAAGTTATCTAATTTATTTATGCACGTTTTTAATTTAAGATTTATTATGTTTTTATTATTTTAGAGTGTTTTATGGTTAGGACTTGCGTATTTATAAGTTTGCTTATTATAGATTAGGTAGGAGTCCCTTTTCCTTGTGATTGACAGTAATATTAACTATATTACTGTTAAACACAGTAAAATTAACTATACTACAGTTTAACACAGTAATATTGCTATATTAATCTCTAGCACAATAATATTAACACAACAAAACTCATTATTTTGTGTAATAGAATAATATTACTATGTTGACCGTTCAACAAATGTAAACAAATTAAAAAGCCAAAAAAAATTAATATTACTGTGAGTTACAGTAATATTACTATAACACCAGTAATTTTACAATAATAGACAGTAATTTTATCACGTTACTCCGTGAATAACTCAAACAAACAAAAAAATCCCAAACAAAATAATAATATTGATGTGGGTGACAACAATATTACTATAACAACAGTAATATTACCGTCAACCACAAAATATTATTGTGTTTACAGTAATATTACAATAATAGACAGTAATATTATTACGTTACTCCGTGAATAACTCAAACAAAACAAAAAACCCAAAAAACTAATAATATTGATGTGTTTGACTGTAATATTATTGTGTTTACAGTTATTTTACCGTCAACCACAATAATATAATTACATTAACTTGTCCACAAATCAAGCAAAAAAAATAAAAATTACGTTAATTTACTGTGAACAGCAGAACAATTACATAAATGTATTGTCAACGGCAGTACAGTTACGTTAATGTACTGTCATTGATAGTATAATTACGTTAATTTACTGTCAGTGACAACACAATTACGATCAACGTTTAGCAGCAGACGTAAAAAAAATCAAAAAAGAAAAAAAGTCAACGCCAGAGACCGGCGATCAACGCCGGAATCCGGCGGGGGAAAAAAAACAGACCAGAAAAAAAAATCGAAAAAGTCAACGCGCCGGAATCCGGCGGCAAAAAACTTTTTTTTTAAAAAAAATAAGTCAAAATTGGATTTTTGTGGTTAAAGTTGATTAAACTGGGTTACAATTAAGAATTGGGTATAAATGGTTGGGGGTAATTTTGTCATATACATGAATGTTTCCTTTATTTATAATAAATATTAAAGGGATATGCTTATTGGTGAAAGAGATGTAGGCCATAAACCTAAAATAATAAAGATGTTTGGTTAGAGACCATGCACAAAAACCCCTTCCATATTCACTTGTAAACAATCTATTTTCTTTATTAATGAAATTTTATTTTTGCCAAGTTATATCTATTGTCTCATTTTATCATGCATAGATATAAACCTTATAGTTATTATTAAATTACTATGAATTGATCTAGGAGAATCATGAGATAATTCATTTAGTAAGATAACTATTAAACAAGTTCATAGTCGTTGGGTTACGCCAATAATTAGGATAGTGGCATTTCCCGTTTGAGACTAGCACTTAGTGTATGTGACTTGAGTCTCATCAGCTACAATGTAGTGACATTGGCATACATAGTGGGTGCTCATAGTCGATGAGTTAACTGAACTCCCTCGTCCTAGAATCTCTAAGTGGTTCCCATTAATCGAGTAGAGATTCGATGATTATAGTTGTACACCATTAGTTCTTAGACCTAATACATCACTGCAAGTTCATTAGACGACCAGCTGTGTTGTGACCTGTCCATGAGTCTCCTCGAAGACCGCTCCAAGGGCCAACGTTCGCACAGTCCGAAATCTAGTGGGAGTTTGTGCATTGTAGTTAGGGATTTGACCGCTTGCTTAATTGCATGGATGTCCTATGTATTCTTCAAGTATATTGTCCAAGGAATCTTCGGCCGAAGTAGAAAGTGTAGTGATTAGAGCATGGAGTTCATGCACGTGCACAACCAATTGTCTACGCAAGATTAGAAGGGTGATCGAGAAGCCGACTTGAAGATCAAGTTATTTAATTTAATTATACACATTTTTAATTTAGGTTTTATTGTGTTTTTATTATTTTATAGTCTTTTATGGTTAGGATTTGCATATTTATAAGTTTCCTTATTATAGATTAGGTAGAACTCATTTTCCTTGTGAAAAATGAGTCTTTTTAACACTTATTAATAGGTTGTCAATTTGGCTTATTTTAATGGACGAATTTTTAATGATTAATTGAGCATTTGATGAGATTAATTCTCCTTCGCTGTTCTACAGCAATCTTCGGAATTGTACAAGTGGATTCTTGTAATTTTCTTAGTGCCATAATATTGGTTTATGGTTATTTATAACCACGGGGTCAATATTATAAGGGCGGATAGCAAAAAGACCCATCACATGGGACTTAAATGCATTTTGGTCCACAAAATAAACAGTCTCTCAATTAAGCCCATCCCCATGTCTTTAGTCTAAAATACCCTCAACAATATAATTCTTATCAATTCCACCCATTATGCTCTAACTTCCTTAATATTACACATTGACCCCATATTTAAACAAATATATCACATTAACCCCCAAATTTTTTTTTTAGAAAATATTTTTTTTTCTGAAATATTCAGATTCCGGCCAGATTTCCGGCGTTGACTTTTTTTTTTTTTTTTTTTTGAATTTTTTTTTTCTTAGAAAAAAAAATATTTTAATTAATATTACTGTTTTAGCTACTAAATTACTGTCTCAGACAGTAATATTAATGTTTGGGACAGTAATATTATGAATATTATTTTTCCGAACAGTAATATTATGAATATTATTTTTCCGAACAGTAATATTATTAATATTATTGTCTAAGACAGTTAAATTACTGTTGAAGACAGTAATTTAGCATCTAAGGCAGTACTATTAATTAAAATATTTTTTTTTAAGAAAAAAATGAAAAAAAAAGTCAATTAACAGTTAAATTACTGTCTCCGACAGCTAAATAACTGCTGGAGACAGTAATTTAGCAAACGAATACAGTAATATTAATTGAAAATATTTTTTTTAAGAATAAAAAAGTCAATTAACAGTTAAATCACTGTCACCAACAGTTAAATAACTGCTGGAGACAGTAATTTAGCAAGATACAGTAATATTAATTAAAATAATATTTTTGAAGAAAAAAAAAAGTCAATTAACAGCTAAATTACTGTCTCCGGCAGTTAAATAACTGCCGGAGACAGTAATTTAGCAGCCAAGACAATAATATTAATTAAAAAAAATTTAAGAAAAAACAAAATTATAAAAAAAAAAAAAAAAAAAAAAATTCAACGCCGGAATCTGGCCGGAAAAAAACATTTCAGAAAAAAAAAATTCTGAAAAAAAAAATTGGGGGGTGAATGTGATATATTTGTTTAAATCCGGGGTCAATGTGTAATATTAAGGAAGTTAGAGCATAATTGGTGGAATTGATAAGAATTAGGGTTAAAATTGGGGTCAAAATTTAAATTAGGGTTAAAATTGGTTAATTGATGAAATTGGGCTAAATTGGGGTGTAAATCATGAAATTGGAGTTGAATTGGGTTTCAATGAATTGGGGGTAATTTTGGTATATATGAAAGGATTTTCCTTATTTGCAAATAAGTTTGAATGTGTTGGATTTATTTGAAAGACAAAAAAATTGGATGTTCCTCTTTTAATTAAGTGCCCTTGTCATGGGCCTATTTGCTATTACCCCATATTATAATTCCCCTTGATAATAATGGTTTCTAGGTCTTTATAGATATGGGGTCATTATTCCTTGCTTTCGCCAACTTGAATCCTTGTTTATATGGATGTTCCGCATTTGCTTCCGCGTAAGGTATTTGGGTTTCGTAACAAGTTTTACGGGGTTCGTAGCAAAATATTTGGCCCAAACCAAAATAGTAAATTAATTGGCCCATGACCAATTAATGTTCCTACATTTTTGAACTCCGTAAAAAGAACAGACACGACCTTCTGCTTCTTCTTCCAACCATTGCAACCCCCTATGAATGGATCTTTACCGCCTATAAATAAAGGCAGAATCTGGTCAATTCGGTACTTAATTTAATCGGCAATTAAGAGATAATTCTTCTTATTCTTCTTTTTCTTCGTCAAAGTTTCGTTTGTTGTTCAAGTTCGCCGTGGGTCAAATATTCGTGAAAATATTTGACAACCAATCGTTGTACCTTGGGAGACTACCGGGAAGAGACTGTGCACCGTTGACAGCCCGGAAATATTGGCTTAAGGGAATTGCTTTGGCAAGCATCGATCGTTCTCTGTATTTTTCACAATTCCTCTTTTCAACAAACAAGTAAGTATTTTTCGTTTACGCGGATTGTTACAATTACACTAACAATGTTAAGACAATAAACAATTTCCGTGTTTTATAACTTTTGCGTAAATTTCTTATGCTATGAGAATTTTGCTTCTGGTTTACAAAAATTTGCGTAAAACTTCTTTATGTACAAAACTTGGGACGCAATTATTATTTTGTAAACAAAGTCAAACTTTTTTTATATTATGCATTATATTAGAATTTTCTGTTTAAATTTATCTGCGTAGATGAAAGAAATCTGTGACATTGAAATTTTGTGTCAATTTTTTTTTTCCTGTTTTTTATCGAACTTATCATCCGTATGGTAATTGGTAGAAAATATCTGTCTTAAAGTATCATATTGAATAAGAGTTCATGTGCCGCAAGTGAGTATTATTTTTCATCGTCCACGTGTGTACGCAACTCTATTGGTTTAATTGGGTTAGTACTCAAAGTGGTCTTTTCATATTTGCAAATACTGTAGTATAATGAAAACAAATTTGAAAGTCTTCTCCATACATCATCTTGAGTATTATGTATATTCAGAATTTGCCGACTTAATTCAGAGGAAATTTTATAGTATATACAGAACAAGACTTTTCTAGACAAGGAATCCTAATTTAAAAAATAAAGATTAATAATTCTAAATGCTGTTTGAATAAATTCTGTGTAGATGGCTTCAATCAATTATATCACCCCTAAGGTTGTCTGCGCGGCCGAAATACAAAACAAGTTTACGGGCACGGACATTGCTACATGGATGAACAAAATGTTCTTCTAACTTACTACCATGAATTTGGCTAAGTTTCTCAACGAGGAGGCACTAAGACGAAGGAAGGAGAAACTCTCGAAAATAACAAGGAAGTCTTCCTAGCCATTGATGCGTGGAGTCACTCTGATTTCCTATGCCGTAACTACATTTTGAATTGCTTGGACGAACCGTTGTACAAAGTTTATAGTCCTATGAAGACTGCTAAACTTTTGTGGGATAGTTTGTCCAAGAAATACAAGTCTGAAGATGCGGGTTATAGGAAATTTATAGTGGACAAATTCCAATTTTATCGAAAGATCTATAGCAAAACTGTGAGTGAGCAAGTGAATCAACTTCAACTCATAATTTACGATATTCTCGCCGAAGGTCATGAGATAAGTGAATCCTATCAAGTGGCTTCCATAATTGTAAAGCTTCCACCGAGTTGGACGGAGTTCAAACACTACGTAAGGCACAAGAAATCGGTGTCCAAATGGACGATGGAGGAACTCATAGCAAGGCTCAAGACCGAGGAGGATAATAAAATTACCGACGAGGGTGGCCAATATGTGGCTAAGGCACACGTAGTGGAGAGCTCAAAGCAGAGCAACAAACGAAAGGGTCCTACATTTAACAAAGGACCAAACAATAAGAAGAACAAAAGGTTCACCAGAGAGTGCTTTGTTCGTGGAAAGAATGAACACCTTGCGAAGGATTGCCGGCACCGTAAAGAAAACAATAAAAATGAAGCAAATGTCACGTGGACTTAGCTACTTCAGAGAACGACAATATGCACCTTTCGGCAGTTGTAACAGAGGCCTACCTATTGAGCGATACTCGAGGATGGTGGGTAGACACCACGGCAACTCGTCACATTTTCTATGACAAGAGCATGTTCTCCTCCTACAAAAAGTTGGATCAAGAACAAAAGCTCTTCATGGGAAACGATGCTTATTCGGTGGTTGAAGGACAAGGACAAGTGATCATAAAATTCACTTCCGGGAAGGAAGTTACCTTGAACGATGTGCTACACGTTCCGAATATTAGGATGAACTTAATCGGTGGTTCTATTCTAACCAAGAAAGGTTTCAAGTTGGCTTTTGAGTCGGACAAATTTGTGCTAACCAAAGGAGGGTTCTACGTCGGAAAAGGGTACCTATGTGACGGTCTCTTTAAGGCAAACGTAGCCGTTATCTGCAAGAACTAAGTTACTAAATAATATTAGTAATATTTAGCTTACTTGATTTATTTTATTTTTGTGGTATGATTTGTAAAAACTTATTATTTTTGTAATATGTCGTATGTGTTTAAGTCTGTAAAATAATTCTTTTTTCTTTTATAAAATATTTTGGTCAATATTTTTTCTTTAAATTTCTTCCGTCTGACTACTTTGTGATATTACAAGTCTTTATAAAACTTACATATCAAAATGGTTTTCAAAACTATTGAATAGATGAAAACTTGTGTAGTTATACTTTCGCATAATATGTTTTGGTTCAAACTTCTATATTATTTATATTTGTGTTTAAAATCGTTGTGGATACATTCTTTCTTGCCTATAGTTTTATATTATATTTGCAGGATCTTTTAAAATCTACTTCTAGTATTTAAATATACTGTTAATATTCAAGTACTTTGAATTATTAAACTACGTTAACACTTGTAAAGACGAAATGATTGAATAACAATTGTGGCATTGAGGCAAAGTTTGCATGCCAATCTGGGTCTTTATCGACATAATAAAATTTGATTTTATTCGACGACTTGTGGGGGAAGATTTTTATAGAGTTTAACACAATAGAAATGAAACCATCGAAATGTTCAAAATCGATTATAACTATCTCAAAATGTGGGGGTATTTTGACTACGAGTCACGTATATGTCCTTGAGGGATATAGTGAGGCAATATAATTGAATATAATCAATTGACAATTGCTCTTATACTTTACTAAGTCTCGACATGATGTGAGACATTTATTCTCGAATGAAATAATCTCCATTGATTTTGTGAAATCCAAAGATAACCTAGCGGATCCATTTAATAAGGTTTATCTAGCGAGATAGTTAAATGTGCATTGAGGGGAATAAGTTTAAAGCCTAAATAACTAAGTTACCTTATACGAAAACCTAACTTTGCGACTGCAGATCCCACAGACCAAGTTCAATAGGACAACCTGTTCTGTGTAACTTAAATGAATGGAGCACTTAGGAGTTTTAACTCCATCTTATTCGTATGATGCAATAAGTGCAACCTACGACGTTAAAAAAAGTTAAGCTATTGCTTTTAATGACGTCTATATCTTGTAAATTACAAGTGGGGTATAGTAGGACTCTTTATAGATGCGGTCACCTATGTTAGTGTGAGCTGGGTCGGCTCGTTGTGAATTCTTAAAGGCTGGAATTCTCTAAAGTACTCGCACAACCCGAGGATGTTCAGGGCTAATACGAACACGACCGAGAACTTGAACAAGTTCGTCTAGTATTAGAACAATTTTATTCATGTGGGGGATTGTTGGAACTTTCATGATTTTCAATAATTAATATTGAGTAATATTAATTAAATTATGTAAAGATAATTTCATTTATTTACTTGATCATAATCATGAAGCAAAGTGAATGAAAATTTTCTTGATTAAATGGTTTAAGTTCAAAAGATGTGCGCTTGATGCGATCGAGTAATATGATTAGTTTGGGTTTAGGTGTCCACAAATATTACTTTTGAGGACATATAGTAATTAGTCGAATTAGTTGATCCAAAATCTAAACAAATAAAATATTTGGCCCAAACCAAATATTTAATTAATTGTCCCATGACCAATTAATTTTCCTACGTTTTTGAACTCCGTAAAAAGAACAGACACAACCTTCTACTTATTCTTCCAACCATTGCAACCCCCTATGAATGGATCTTTACCTCCTATAAATAAAGGCAGAATCTGGTCAATTCGGTACTGAATTTAATCGGCAATTAAGAGATAATTCTTCATATTCTTCTTTTTCTTTGTCAAAGTTTCGTTTGTTGTTCAAGTTCGCCGTGGGTCAAATATTCGTGCAAATATTTGAAAACCGATCCTTGTACCTTAGGAGACCACCGGGAAGAGATTGTGCACCGTTGACAGCTCGAAAATATTGTCTTAAGGGAATTGCTTTGGCAAGCATCGGTCGTTCTTTGTGTTTTTCACAATTCCTCTTTTCGACAAACAAGTAAGTATTTTTCGTTTACGCAAATTGTTATTAATTACACCAACAGAGACTAGCTTCAGGTATTTATTTTAATGCCCAAAGTACAAGCATTCTTATGCATGTCTATTGTTAATTAACATGCAATTTTTAAAATCAGGTGTGTGTGTGTGTGTGTGTGTGTGTGTGTGTGTGTGTGTGTGTGTGTGTGTGTGTGTGTGTGTGTGTGTGTGTGTGTGTGTGTGTGTGTGTGTGTGTGTGTGTATTAGTGTCCGCAAATTTATGAAAATGAGGGGAGGATTTTATAATTTTCTCCACTAATTAATAATCCTAAAATGCAGGAGAAAAAATTATTTTCTACAATTTTGTGCATGCATAATTATGATAAAATGCTTACTTAAATTCATATGCAAGAATAAAATCATAATTCATGAAAAATATTTTATTCTACAAATTTGAGAAATATTTATTTCGATATAATATCTCAAAATATTTCCTAAGCACATAATTTACGTAATCACATAATTCACACAATCATACATTTCACATAATCACCTATTTTTTCACGTAAATATTAATCATGCAAGAATTATTCTAAGTCCTAATTTCATAGATTTGCACATGGAAGTGGTAAAATAAAATAATAGTATTTTACCGAAAAATGCGGGGGGTTACATGTTACGAGACCCAAATACCTTACGCAGAAGAAAAAACACGGAACGTCCAAGGAATAATGACCCCATGGCTATAAAGTGCTAGAAACCATTATTATCAAGGTGGAATATTGACTCCGTGGTTATAAAGAACCATAAACCAATATTATGTCGCTAAAAAATTACAAGAATCCACTTGTAAGATCCCGAAGTTTGTTGTAGAACGTCACAGCGTAGGAGAATTAAGCTCACCAAATACTCAAAATATCATTAAAATTCGTCCCCTTAAAATAAGCCAAATTGGCAACCTATTTATAAGATCTAAAAGACTCTTTTTTTTACAAGGAAAATGACTCTTACCTAAACTATAATAACGAAACTAATAAATAAGAAAATCATAATTATAAAGAACTCTAAAATAATAAAATATAATAAATACTAAATAAAAAATAATTTAATAAAATACAAACTCCAAACATCAAGTCGATGACACGAACACTCTTCATAACTCGAGTAGACACTTGGTTGTGCACGTGTGTTGACTTCAAGCTCGATTTCTAACCTTTTCCACTCTGAATCTTTCTCGGATAAAAGTATCCAAGTTTTAGATCTTTAAATTGTCTTTCCAAAGCAATTCGAATCACCTTAATTGGACGTCATATCAGAAAGTTATAACCCGAATGGTCAACTGCCATAAATAGGCGAGGATCTCGGATGCATGGAATTCGGTTTGTCCAACGAATTCCCCTCTTTATTTTCTTCCAATTACTCATCATTGACATCTCAAACATTTGATTCAAGCATTTATTCTCTAAGGAAAACTCGGATAGCCTCTTTAAACTCGTACGCTTGCGCTTCTTCCAATTTTTCATCTTTGAGCTTGCTAGGATGGTATATATCATACTCCCCCTCTTTAAAAGGATTCGTCCTCGAATCCGGACAAATATCAAAAGTAGTATAAATATAATCTATCTCATAATCAATCTCTCGGTTCGGTAGAAAACTTACACATCTCCGCACCACATCGCAGAACACACCGTCTTCATCGGCTTGCATTGAAATAGTTTGCAATCCGGTTAGCTCGGCACTAGCTTCAATGCATGGCTGGATTATATCATTCTCCATCTCTTCAAAAGGATTCGCCCTCGAATCCGAACCTTCTTTTTCTTCCCCATCGAACTTGACCTCAACAATCTCTCTATTACCTCTTTTTCATCTAACGCATCATCATTTCCTAAATCGGTTCTTTCTTTGGTCTCATATGGAGGATCGAACGTGACCTCTCTTGGTATTGATTCCCAATATCGGTTTGATGAAGAGCTCCACCATTTTTTTTTACTCGACGATCTCCTTTCTTCTACTCATTGGCATGGAATGAATGAACTGCGAACTTAGATGATCTAGGATGATCAACCAACGCTCGTAATACTCATAATTACCTTGTCTTGGTTGATCCAACTAAGCCCCTCGCCGCATATTAACATCTCTTGGCGTTGCAGCTGCGACACCATATCTTCCATCAACATATACCTCCTTATTACGATGAGGTATAACAGATTGGTGAACATCACGTCGTACGTATGGCCCTCGAAAAAACTCATTTACAATAAGTCCAGACATGATCCAGATTTTTGTAAAAGACTAAAATACCCCTCATACTTTAATATGCTCCAATTTCATCCTTAACTTAATGTAACCTCAATTTGACCCCAAATTTCACAAATTATTCAATTTTGACCCAACACTTTTTTTTTCAATTTTTTTTTTTGCGCCGGATTCAGGCATTAACCGGCGGTCAACGCCGGTCTCCGTCTTTGACTTTTCAAATTTTTTTTTCTTCTTCCGGATTTTTTCGCCGGTTTCCGGCGTTGACTTTTTGGATTTTTTTTTTCTTTTTGTAACATATTTTTTTTCGTTTAAACAGCAATATTGTTGTTATTGACAGTAATATTAACTATATTTCTGTTAAACACAGTAAAATTAACTAAACTACAGTTTAACGCAGTAATATTGCTATAAACTACAGTTTAACACAGTAATATTGTTATATTAATCTCTAGCACAGTAAAATTAACACAACAAAACTCATTATTATTGTGTAATAGAGTAATATTACTATGTTGACTGTTCAACAAATGTAAACATCATAAAAAACCAAAAGAATTAATATTACTGTGAGTGACAGTAATATTACTATAACAACAGTAATATTACCGTCAACCACAATAATATTACAATAATAGACAGTAATATTATTACGTTACTCCGGAATAACTCAAACAAACAAAGAAAATCCAAACAAAATAATAATATTGATGTGGTTGGCAGCAATATTACTATAATAACAGTAATATTACCGTCAACCACAGTAGTATTATTGTGTTTACAGAAATATTAGAATAATAGACAGTAATATTATTACGTTACTCCGTGAATAACTCAAACAAAACAAAAAACCCTAAAAAATAATAATATTGATGTTGTTGACAGTATTATTATTGTGTATACAGTTATTTTACTGTCAACGACAGTAATATAATTACGTTGACTTGTCAACAAATAAAAAAAAATAAAAATAAATAACAAAAAATAAAAAATAATAATATTAATTTAATTTACTGTCAACCGCGGAACAATTACATAAATGTATTATCAACGGCTTAATTAACTGTCATTGACAGTATAATTACGTTAATTTACAGTCATGACAGCACAATTGAGGTCAACGTTTAGCGGCGGACATAAAAAAAACAAACAAAAGAAAAAAAAAACAAAACAAAAAAAAACTTTAAAAAAAAAGTCAACGGCGGAAAGCGGCGGAAAATACGGAAGAAAAAAAAAGTCAACGCCTGAAACCGGCGAAAAAATCCGGAAGAAAAAAAACATTGAAAAGTCAACGCCGGAATCCGACGGCAAATTTTTTTTTTTGAAAAACAAAAAGTCAAAATTGAATTTTTGTGGACAAAATTGATTAAATTGGGGTTACAATTAAAAATTGGGTATAAAGAGTTTGAGGTAATATTGGCATGGGGCTCTTTGAGGAAACCCCCTCATTTACTTATTTTTAAGGGGTTATTTTACATACCCCTTAGCCACCAAATAAACTAGGGATAAACCCAAGCCCAAATCATCCTTTGACATACCCCTGGAGAAGCGAAAGTACTATACTACCCTTATATGCAATTTTCGGCCAAACTGCATCCAGTATTCTGGTCCTACATTTATCATTTTCGCTGATTTATTTATTGTTATTTTCTTTTTTTTTTAAATAATAATAAACCTGTTTGTTAAATTTTTATATATATATATATTTTTTAATTTTTTAATTTTTAAAAAAAATAAAAATAAAAATTAATATTTTTAATTTTTTTAATTTTCAAAATAATATGTTTAATGTACTGAAAATAACTACATGTAACTATAGTACCTATAGTAGTTCGTAGTTATGTTCGTTTTTTTTCCCCATATTTTTTGTCGATCAAATATATACACACACAAATACTGGCTTATACAAAAGAAATTCATAAACCCCAACAAAAATTTACAAATGTCAATATTTTTATTATAAATCACCTCAGAACCAAATAAAAATAAAAAATCTAAAATACACAAATATATGCATATATAACTAACTACATGTTACTATATGTATAGCAATGTATAGTAATGTATAGTAATGGACTTGAATTTACTCAAAAAAAAAAAATATATACAGGTTGTTGAACACTGCTTCACATGTAACTTCAACCAAATTTTTGACACCTTCAAAGAGAGGATCAATGGCTTTCATTAAACTGTAATGGCAAAATCAAAACTAAAAAAAATTACTTAGTTGCAAATCAACAAAATTTGAAAAAACATCAAAAAAGTCAAAAATCAACAATCAACAAACACTAAGAGATCGAGATATAGAGAGAGAGAGAGAGAGGTTATTGCTGGGAAATGCTACAAATTTTGAATCAAACAGACAGTGACTTCTCACCCCCTCGCCTCCTACCAAAACCCTAGCCGCCGCTTATAACCACCCACGGTTCCGCGCGCCCACAAATGCAAAAAAAATATAGAAATAAATCTGAAAAAATAAAAATAAACAAAATTACCATCAAAATATAGATCTCGACGAGAGCAATCCAACGGTGGGTAGCCCGTCAAATTTCGACTGGTGGAACACAAAGAACACCTCCGGCAAGACCATCTTCGTCGAATGAAAAAAAATTGCAGAAACAGATCTGCTCTCCAAACGGAAAGAAATCACCACCAAAAGAAAGAGTCCGATGAGAGGAATCCAACGGTAGTTAAACCATCGAATTCCGACCACCGGAGAGAGAGTTATGGCTCCGGGAAGCAATCTCAGCGGTGAGAGGTTTGTGGAGGCGGGATTTTGAATTTGGGAGAAGAAGAGAGACCGAAATGTGAGTGTTTAGGGTCTAAAACTGATTTTAAAAGGGTATTATAGGTACTTCAGAGGGGCCCAGGGGGGTATGTCAAAATATTTTCGAAATTAGGGGGGTTTCCCTTAGAGTGTAATCCACTTGGTAGTTAGTTCTATATAATTTGGGAATGATTGGGGTCTACAAAATAATCCCTTTTTTTAATAGACAGAGGTCCAAAATATTTCTCTCCATTTGAGAAAAACTCATACCCATTTTGAGGTATTATGCTTTCCAGCTTTGCCCCTGCCCGCCACATTATCACTGGGTCACACGCTTAGCAATTTTTTTTTTCCATTTTTCCGTTTTTTCCCCTTCTTTTCTGTACCATTTTTCTTAATCGACTATGGAGCATAGTCGATTAGCCTTAATCGACTATGCTTCATAGTCGATTGAGGAAATTCTTTATTTTTTTATTTTTTTGTTTTTTAATTTTTTTTTCTGTATCAGTATATTAATCAACTATGGTGAAGCATAGTCGATCAAAAGTCTGCTACTAAAAATAACAAATCAAAACTGCAAAAAAATGCAAAATCAACTATATTTAAAAAAAACAAAAATATAAGAACATTATAATTGATTTATACAATTGGAATTTATAAACAAAAAAACCAAAAAAAAAAAAGAAGATTGGAGTCGATCAACCTTAATCGACTACCAGAGCATAGTCGATTAAGAAGCTGCTACTAAAAATAACAAATTACAACTGCGAAAAAATGCAAAATCACCTATATATTACAAAAACAAAAAATATACAAGCATTATAATTGATTTATACAACTAGAATCAATAAATGAAAAATCCAAAAAAAAACTACAAAAAAATGGATTCGATCAACCTTAATCAGCTACCATAACATAGTCGATTAGCTTAATCGACTATGAATATGTACATAGTCGATTAAGGTTTCAGCCTGGGCGAAATTCTCTACACGCGCCGTTATCCGCCCAATTTACCAAAAAACCCTAAATCTGCCTCCCCATCGTCACCACACCGCTGCCACAATACACTATTCAACCAATCCCTAACAAGAATAAAATAAATAAATTAAATAATTCATACAAAAAAACACAAATTAACATTTCAATGTCCAAAAAAAAAAACAGAAACGATTCAAGTTATTTGTCAAAACCAACATAAAAAAATAATAATAATAATAATAAAAAAGCAAATACCTTCACCAACATCAATTGCAACAGTGATTTTCTCATGCCTCATCCTCATGGCTGTCAACCCACAGCGTGGGCAGTCATCATCTTCAACGTCGTCGGTGGAAACCACCGCCGCGAACTACAGATCCATCACGACCCTTCACGCGGCGGCGGGAGGCGGTGGTGACAAACACTCTCTACCACCACCACCGCCACCATCGATCGATGTCTTGCTTTTCTTCCGAATGTTAGTCAAGAAGAGAGGAGAGAAGAGAGAAGACAAGAAGAGAGAAGACGAGAAAAGAAGAAGAGAGAACGGCAGAAGAGAGAAGACGAGAAGACGAGGAAAAAAAAAAAAGAGAACGACAATGGATTAGGGATTTGAAGAGATTTAATATTAACAAGAGTGGTTTGGGAATTATTAAATAATATTTGGGTAGGATATTAGGTAAGGGGGTTTTCCTCTAATTATTTTTGGGAGGGGGTGTTTCCTTAACTCATTTTCCTAGATGATGGCGCTCTTGCTAATTATCCCTATGGCATATACATGAATGTTTCCTTTATTTATAATAAATAAAGAGATATAACCCATAAACCTAAAATAATAAAAATGTTTGATTGGAGACTTATGTAGGAAAACCCCTATTATTTTTATATAATATAAAGATTTAGATAAATGATGAATTTATCCCCTTGTCTTTATGGTGGCGAATAGCTCAAAGCCCTGTTATCTCATATAAATGAGTACATATGTTAAACTCAAGAAGTGTGTAAGCGACACACATAAATTAAATGAACGAAATTTAAACACCTGTTTTTAGCAGCAAAATGCAAATTATGATAGTCTATTTATTAAGTGGAGTATTACTCCATAATTGAAAAATTAACACAAAGATAAAACACAAGTCCAAAACCATTAAGCTAGGATGTTTCGAAAACTAAAGGATAATACGTAGAAAGTTGTTACATGATAAGTTACTCAAGAAAAAAATTGATGCCACTTCTGAATCCAAGCCATTCATCCATTCCTTTCACTGTGATGAATAAATTAAAAAACCTGTAATCATCAACACACAAAGTAAAAAAAATCAATTAAACCTGTTTATGAAATTTAATGCATGCTAGGTCAGTTATACAATAAAGAAAAACGACCAATGTTTGATGCTATTATCTAAGGTTAAAGAACAGTAAATAAATCTGAAATCGGCATCATAATAGAATTATATAAAAAAAAAAATCAAAGTTACTATGAAAAAAAAATGTTTGGCATGAAGCCCTGAAAGACTGGATTGTAACACTAACACCACCATATATAACTTTTCACTCAAATAAGGGGGTTAATTCAGTACGTTCCTATCACTTAAATTCCAGTGGAAAGCATCACTGTGAATTCAATTCAATACTAAATTAAAAAGGACTTAATTAGGTTGTCTAGTTATTACAAAGTGATATTAAAACCAAATATTGAAATTCACACAAACTAGATTACAGTAGAGTACTAAAGAAAGCAGTAGCTTTATAGAAATCTTGTAGTAAAGAATAAAAAATACCTGCAGATCGATCATGGAAACACGTTGGTATACTCTTTTAACCCAGAAACGACGAGAGCAAGCTGTTGGTGGCTGATATCCATCATTTCAATATTCAATCGATTCTCCTCCATAATCAATTGCTTGGACTGTTTCTCCATATCTTGCAATTCCTTCTCATTAAGCCGAGTTAAGCATGCAGGAGCAGAAACCCTAAATTTGTTAAACAAAGCAGTTATGTCTGGAAATTCAGCATCAAATTCCTGCTTTTGTCTCTTTCTTCTTGCAGATTCTGATGGCACCTCCAACTTTTTCTCCTCGTCGCTTTCTTCTTCTTCTTCTTCTTCTTCTTCTTCTTCTTCTTCTTCTTCTTCTTCTTCTTCTTCTTCTTCTTCTTCTTCTTCTTCTTCTTCTTCTTCTTCTTCTTCTTCTTCAACTTTCTCATCATCATCAGATTCCTCTTCTTGATTTTCTTCTTCTTCAGAAGAATATGTATCGCTTACTTCTTCATCTTCAAATCGATCTTCTTTTTTGGAGGGCACCACCACCAATTGTGTGTTGTGGTTGTTCTTGATTTCTTCTTCTTCTTCAGAATGATTATTTGGCGTCATTGAGAATTCAGTAACAATGTGAATAATTATTGTATGGGAGTGACCTATGGATCGGAGGAAATTATATATATATATATATATATATATATATATATATATATATATATATATATATATATATATATATATATATATATATAGTGGGATATTCGTTGCGTGAGATACCATACAGCCCGAGAAAATATATATAATATATATATATATATTTATATATATATATATATATTTATATATATATATATATATATATATATATATATATATATATATATATATATATATATATATATATATATATATATATATATATATATATATATATATATATATATATATATATATATATATATATATATATATATATATACTTCACTCATATGTGTACATATGGTGTATATTTAGGGGCCGCTTTTTACAACCTTGATAAATACTGATGTTGTTACGATAATATAAAGATCATTAAATATTTAATTATAATATTATAATATATTTTGCGTTATAATCGTCATCGTCATGTACTAAATTAATTATTTCTTTTTTCTTTTGAAACGTTGAAGTTTTACATGTCCTATTGAAGTTTTACATCTATTTTCACTCCACATTTTTTAATGGGGCATGCTAAATAAATCCTACACTAAAATTTACTAAATCTCACACATAAATTAAAAAAAATTCTATCTCTGCTCAGATTTTCTTTAACTTCTCTCGAAAATAATTTTATCCAAGTCACTCAAAATTCATTATTTTTTTACGTGAATAGTAATAAAATATGAGTTACGTTTTATTTAATATTTATTCAATTTCATTAAACATTTTTAATTATTCAAATTCATACGAATTCGATTTTTTTCCTCAAATTCTAACTTTATTTTAGTTTGAACATGTGAAGATTTTTTTCAAATTCGAACTTGGAATGCTTAGGATGTTTTTAGTGTGTGATTTTGTGAAAATTTTATAAGGGGAAAAGAAGAAGAATGGGGAAGGAAAAGAGAAGATTTTAGCGAGAAAAATATTTTTGATGCATGATTTTGTAAAAATAGTGTTGGATTTAGCATTTCAGTTTTTTAATTCATTCAATTAAGTTTTTTTTTTTTCCATTCTTATAAATCCATATAAAATATTCCATTGTTTTCTTTTCACATTCCACCACTTCTCATTACTATAATTTGATCCAATATTAGTTAACTTTAACATTAGTTGATATTTGATATTCCATTTTTTGACTTTTATCTTTTTTTTTAATTTGTTTCTGGTGGTGGGCCGTCGAAGTTTCGGTTAGTTGACTCAACATTAGTTAACTTTAACATAGTTGACATCTTTTTTTTTCTAGCGATTGTTCGTTGGAGCTCCGGTTAGCTGACCCAGCATTAGTTAACTTCAACATTAGTTGACATATCATTTTATTTTCTTTTTTTTAATTGTTTTTTTTCCGACGGCGGGTCGTCCGAGCTTTGATTAGTTGACTTGTATTAGCAAACTACGTATTAGCTGACTCCAACATTAGCTTACGTCCAATTTTTTTTCTTTTAACATTTTTTTTTGTTTTTCTTTTCTGGCAACGGGACGTTGAAGCTCAGATTAGCTGATTATATATGCATTAGTTAACTTTGCATTAGCACATCCGACCATTTCTTTTTATTTTTCCATCTTTTTTTTTGTTTGATATTCAAGGCCTCCGATTAACTGATTGAGCATTAACTAGTTTAAGTTAATTAATGTTGAACTTAACTAATGTTGAGTGAGCTAATTAACAGGAGATCTGACGACGCACCGCCGAAAAAAAAGATGTCTACCAATGTTAAAGTTAACTAATGTTGAGTTAGCTAACTGGAGCTCCAGTGACCTGCCGCCGGAAAAAAAAATTTGATTAATTTTTTTTTCTAAAATAAAAAAAAGTTGAACGGGTCAAACCAGACCGGGTCGGGCAGGCCTGGTGTTCGGGTGAGTTGGACTTATCTCAAATAGAAATATGTAGGGCTATTTTGGGAATTCATGTGTTTTTGAGTTTTTTTGAAATGAAAATTAAAAGGAGAACCTATTTGTATTGAAACTTGAATTTATGGATGTATGTCAAATTCATACAAATATGGATTGTCATTAACATATTATGCAGTGTTCTAAAAATCGGGCGAGACGGTGCAAAACCTTTACGATTTTGGTGTAAAGGTTTGAAAACTCGGTTTTTTGCCCGTGAGGCGGTTTTAGGTGGTTTAAGGCGGTCTTAGCTAGGCAGTCCGAGGCGGTCAAATCTTTAAGGTGGGTCAAACTTCAGTGCAAAAAATCGGTAAATTTTTTTTCCCCTTATAATTCAAAATAAAAGTTGGGATTTTAATAAAAAAAAATATGAGTTTAAGATTTATTTTGTTTATGTTAACTATTATTGTTAAAGAATTAATGATGTATGCCAGGAATGCATGTAAATTAAAAAAAAAAATCTTTTTATTTATATTTTATAAGGATATTTATGTATTATGATCTTATTATTATGGGGGTTTTGTGCTTAAGTCCCCAACCAAACATCTTTATTATTCTAGGTTTAGGGGTTATATCTCTTTCACCAATAAGCTCATCCCTTTAATATTTATTATAAATAAAGGAAACATTCATGTATATGCCACTATTACCCTCAACCATTTATACCCAATTCTTAATTATAACCCCAATTTAATCAATTGTGTCCACAAAAATCCAATTTTGACCACAAAAATTCAATTTTGACATTTTTATGGAGTATGCTGTGATATGCTCCATTTTCATCCTTAACTTAATTTATTCTCCATTTAACCCTAAATTTCACAAATTATTCAATTTTGACCCAAAACTTTTTTTTTCAAAAAAAAAATATACAAAAAAAATATTTTTGCCGCCGGTCTCCGGCGTTGACTTTTCATTTTTTTTTCTTTTTCTTTTCTTTTCTTCTGGATTTTTTCGCCGGTTTCCGGCGTTGACTTTTTTTTGTATTTTTTTAAGTTTTTTCTTTTTTTTTTGGTTTTTTTTTACGTCCGCCGCTAAACGTTGACTGTAATTGTGCTGTCACTGACAGTAAATTAAAGTAATTATACTGTCAATGACAATTAATTAACGCAATTGTACTACCGCTGATAATACATCTATGTAATTGTTGTGCCGTTGATAGTAAATTAACGTAATATTATTATTTTTTATTTTTTGTTATTTTTTATTTTGTTTGATTTGTTGACAAGTCAACGTAATTATATTACTAGTGTGACAACGTAATATTATTATTATTTTTTTGTTATTTTTTATTTTGTTTGATTTGTTAACAAGTCAACGTAATTATATTACTAGTGTGACAATAAAATAACTGTAAATACAATAATATTACTGTCAACAACATCAATATTATTATTTTTTTTGTTTTGTTTGAGTTATTCACGGAGTAACGTAATAATATTACTTCTATTATTGTAATATTTTTGTAAACACAATAATATTATTGTGGTTGACGGCAATATTATTGTTGCTATAGTAATATTGTTGTCAACCACATAAATATTATTATTTTGTTTGGATTGTTTTGTTTGTTTGAGTTATTCACAGAGTAACGTAATAATATTACTGTCTATTATTGTAATATTATTGTGGTTGACGGTAATATTACTGTTGTTATAGTTATATTACTGTCACTCACAGTAATATTAATTCTTTTGGCTTTTTATTATGTTTACATTTGTTGAACGGTCAACATAGTAATATTACTCTATTACACAATAATAATGAGTTTTGTTGTGCTAATAGTACTGTGTTAGAGATTAATATAACAATATTATTGTGTTAAACTGTAGTTTAGTTAATTTTACTGTGTTTAACATTAATATAGTTATTATTACTGTAATCACAACAATATTGTTGTTTAAACGAAAAAAAAAAGTTACAGAAAGAAAGAAAAGAAAGAAAAAAAAACAAAAAAAAAAAGAAAAGAAAAAAATCGAAAAAGTCAACGCCGGAAACCGACGAAAAAATTCGGAAGAGGAAAAAAAATGAAAAGTCAACGCCGGAATCCGGTGGGAAAAAGAAATTTTGAAAACAAATTTTTTTTTGAAAAAAAAAAGTTTTGGGTCAAAATTGTATAATTTGTGAAATTTGGAGTCAAATTGAGGTTAAATTAAGTTAAGGATGAAATTGGAACGTATTAAAGTATGAGAGGTTGTTTTAGTCCTTTACAAAAATCTGGACAATGTATGGACTTATTGGTAAATGAGATTTTTGTCTGGTTCTCTTTATGAATAAGTACCCATTGATGAGCTTATTTGTAATCACCCCTATTATTATTATATTTTTATTATGTTATTAGGATATATATATATACATGATGAGATATAACTATGTTTAAATATCTTTTTATTTTTGTTTGAGTATTTATAAATAATATCTACAAATATATCATATTAAATTTTAAAACCGATTTATTTTCGATTTATCACCGATTAATCACCTCCGCACCGTTTAATCCTGGGTCGGTTCCTGACCGCCTCCAACCTAATTGCCGCTTTTTAAAACCTTAAAAAATTGATTATCTAGATAAAAAGTAAAAATGTTCAAACTCTTGCAGGAAACAATCACAGAAACACCCATAATTTTTATATAATTAAGAAGCAATAAATAATTGAACATATTGTTTTTGCAGAAAGACAAAACATCATCCATCAGGCTTCTTCTGCGTATCATAGATCACCACATTCATATCAACATAAAAACATGTCCAAAACCACTACAATAATGTCATTGAATTCATTAATTAAGCTAATTAAAAAGTAGAAACCTAGTAATAGTCTTACTACTTACTAAAAATCCAAAAAAAAAATAAAAACTTGGAGTCAATGAAGCATATTAATCGACTATGATATGAAGCATAGTTCATTTAGAATCTGCTACTAAAAATAACAAATCATAACTGCAAAAAATGCAAAATCAGTTCTATATTACAAAAACAAAAAATATACAAACATTATAAATGATGTATACAATTGGAATCAATAAACAAAAAATCTCAATTAAATAAAATGATTGGAGATCATGAACCTTAATCGACTACCAGAGCATAGTCGATTAGCTTAATCAACTATGAACATGTACATATATAGTCGATTAAGGTTTCAGCATGCGCAGAATTCTCTACACGCGCCGTTATCCACCAAAAAACCCTAAATTTATCTCACCATCGTCACCACACCGCCGCCACAACACACCATCACCACCTTACTTTGATATTATGACGGTTTTTTTATTACAAATAAATTAATAAAATCACAACTTGCCCCACCAACCAAAGGAGAACAACCACCCATCAAAATCCGATTCCGGCGACAAATCAACAATTTTACGTAGCAATCGTGGCATTCGAACTCAGAATCGCTATCAAAATCATCATCATCTTTATGGCTTTTGTTAAGATCTGCAACGACGACGACCCCGTCGGCGCCGACGACAACGAAGACGGCAATGACGACGATGGCTTCAACAAAATTGGCATCGTTGTTCTGGCGATGATGTTGGTGGTTGGTTCTTCATCTTCCGATCAAGAGAGAAATAATCTAAAAAATTGAGAGAGAAAATTATAATAAAGAGAGAAAAAAAAAAAAGCAGAGAAGAGATGGAAGAAGAAGAGAAAATAAAATTAGGGTTTTGAAAGAGTATAGTAGACGATTAACGGTAATTTTAGAATTATGAAAATATCACTTGAATAAAATATTAGTTAAGGCCTTAAGAGGGGTGTTCTCTAATTATTTTTCGGAGTGGTGTTTCCTTATCTCATTTTTCTAGATGAAGGATTTTCTCTAATTTTCCCTTAATTATAATATTATAATATATTTCTCATTATAATCGTCACTGTCATGTACTTAAATTAATCATAGTTTTTTTACTTTCAAATGTAGAAGTTTTACATTTCCTATTTTCACTCCACATTTTTCTAATTCATTCAATTCAGTTTTTTTGCCATTCTTATAAATCCATATAAAATATTGGGGCTCTTTGAGAAAACCCCCTCATTATTTTTTTTAATTGAGGGAGGCCCAAAATATTTTAGTCCATTTGAGAAAAGTCCACACCCATTTTCAGCTATTATGCTTTCCAGCTTTGTCCCCACCCGCCACATCATCAGTGGGTCACGCTCAGCAATTTTTTTTTTTTTTTTTCCGTTTTTTTTCTTAATCGACTATGAAGCATAGTCGATTAAGCCTTAATCGACTATGCTTCATAGTCGATTAAGGAAATTATTTAATTATTTTTTTTTTTTTGTTTTTTTAATTTTTTTTTTCTATATCAGGTGTATTAATCGACTATGATGTGAAGCATAGTCGATTAAGAATCTGCTACTAAAAATAACAAATCACAACTGCGAAAAAAATACAAAATCAACTATATATTACCAAAACAAAAAAATATACAAATATTATAAATGATTTATACAATTGAAAGCAATAAACAAAAAATCCAAAAAAAATAAAAAAAATTGGAGTCGATGAACCTTAATCGACTACCAGAGCATAGTCGATTAGCTTAATCGACTATGAACATGTACATAGTCGATTTAGGTTTCATCCACAAAAAAATCAAAAAACAACCTCCCCTTCGTCACCACACCACCCAGAGCTCCTGCCATGGCCGAACCCGTTAGGTTTTAAGAAAAAAAATTGGCAATTCATCAAAAAAAAAAAAGAAAAAGCTATGGAAATTGAGCATCAAATTATAGTGAGGGGTGAAGAGGAACAACAAACAAAGCAGCAGGTACAACTCATCAATCCACCTTCACCTTCATCCTCACCCTCCCATGAATTCTCCTTCACCATCTCCCTCCACCCGCCGCCCCAACCGCCGCCGCCACAACCGCCGTCCGACATTAACACCAACAAACCAAAATCCCCTCCTCCAATCGCCGCCATCGATTTATCTCCGGCGGATGAAATCTTCTTCCACGGCCACTTACTCCCCCTCCACATCCTCTCCGGCGGCGGCGTTGGTCAACGGAGGCACCTTTCATCATTTTGGCAACGGTATCAGTGGACGGCAGAGGAGAGATAGTGGTGGTGGTGAACTGGGGAGGAATGAAGAGAGAGAAATGGGGTTGTTTGTTGATGAACGGTGAGCCAGGTTGGCAGCGGCGACGGGGGCGACGGTGATGAGAAGATTTGTCGGAGAAAGAAAAAAAAAAAAAAACAAAGAACACGGCAGAAGAGAAGCAGAAGACGAGAAGATGAGAAGACAAGAAAAAAAAGAGAGAACGGCAATGGGTTAGGGGTAATAAGGGTGGTTTGGGAATTATTAAATAATATTTGGGTAGGATATTAGGTAAGGGGGGTTTTCTCTAATTATTTTTGGGAGGGGGGGTTTTCTTAACTCATTTACCTAGATGAGGGGGGTCTTGCTAATTATCCCTAAAATATTTCATCGTTTTCTTTTCACATTCCATAACTCCTCATTACCATAATTTGACCCAATATTAGTTAACTTAACATTAGTTGATATTCGATATCCCATTTTTTTCTTTTATCTTTTCTTTTTCTATCTTTTTTTTCGTTTCCGGTGGTGGGTCGTCGATGTTCCGGTTAGCTGACTCAACGTTAGTTGACATATCATTTTTTTTCTTTTATCTTTTTTTTTTTTATTTTTTTTTCCGGCGACGGATCGTCGGAGCTGTGATTAGTTGATTTGCATTAGCTGACTCCAACATTAGCTGACGTCCAACTTTTTTTCTTTTAACATTTTTTTTTTTGGTTTTTATTTTCCGGCAAGTGGACGTTGAAGCTTTGATTAGCTGACTATGCATTAGTTCACTTTGCATTAGCTAACATACGATCATTTTTTTTTCCGCTTAACTCTTTGTTTTTTTTTTTGCCAGTGGATATTCACGGCTCCGATTAGTTGATTAAGCATTGACTATTTAGGTTAACTAATGTTGAACGTAACTAATGTTGAGTGAACTAATTAACAGGATATCTGATGACCCACTGTTAAAAAAAATGTCTACCAATGTTAAAGTTAACTAATATTGAGTCAGCTATTAGTAGCTCCGACGATCCGTCACCGAAGAAAAAAATTTAATTAAATTTCTTTTTTCTAAAGAAAAAAAAAGTTGATCAGATCAAACCGAACCGAGTCGTACCGGCCTGATGGGCGAGTGGGTTGAACTTATCTCAATTAGAAATATGTGTTTATTTTGAGAATTCATATTTTTTTGAGTTTATTTAAAATGATAATTAACAAGATAACCTATTTGTCGTGAAACTTGGATTTACGAGTCCACGTCAAATTCATCCAAATATGTATTGTCATTACCATATTATGTTGGGGGCAACTATTTCAAATACTAACTTTTGCTTACTTGATTACTACCAAGTTTAAAACCAAAATTGACTACATATTTACCAATTTTTTCTTACTTTAATACCAAAATAAAAAGAAAATTACAAAAACACCCTTTCATACAAAATATCAATTATATCAAATTTTATTAGAAATTACCTAATCAAAAACCAAATTAAAAAAAAAATCCCTTTGTTGTAAAAAAAAAACCTCCAACCCTCTCCAACCCTCGCCGCCGCCGCCGCCGCTGCCGCCGAACACCGCCGAACACCGCCGAACGCCACCGTACGCCGCCGCCGCCGCTTCTTCGTCCATTGTTATCAACTCGCCGCCGCTTCTTCGTTCCGGTTTCATTCATCCAAGTAATAATGTTTTTCGAATTTTTTTTCTTTAATATTTACTTAGGATTTGATTGTTTGATATGGGTAATTAGAATTTGATTGTTTTAGGTAGAAATGATTGTTAATTAGTAATGGGTGCATCTAATTTCAGTCGATTTGAGCATTGATTTGAGATTCGTGGGTTGGTTCTTCGTTCACAATTTTCGACCTGCATATGTCGATTTTTGATGAATTTTCGACAGCTTGATGTCGAAAATTCATCAAAAATCGACATATAGTTGTCGAAAAATGTGAAAGCTTGAAATGGGATTTTTGATAATTCGACAGATAGCTGTCGAAATTTGGATGAGTTTTCGACAGCTAGCTGTCGAATATTCAACCAATTTTCGACAGCTACCTGTCGAATTAGATATGTGTAAATTTTTTTTTTTTTTTCGACACTTAAGTGTCGAAAATATGGGTAATTTTCGACACTTAGGTGTCGAAAATTGTATCAAAATTTGACACTTAGGTGTCGAAACTTAATAAAATATGAATTGTTATGTTTTCGACACATACATGTCGAAAAATAAGGGTATTTTCGACCTGTATGTGTCGAAAATACATGGCGAGTTTAAAAAAAAAAAAAATTCAAAATCGATGTTTTAGCTCAAAAAATACATGAATACATACTTGAATGGGTTCTCCTTGCTCGTAAACTACCATTCTATTGTCATTTGACGCCATTTTGCAAGTTGTGTAAGGTTTTGATTTCTTTTGTTTTGAGGTTTTTTAAGAGGGTTTTTGGGAGGGAGAAGAAGGAGGTGGAGGAGGTGAGGGGTTTGTGAGTGAGGAGGGAAATGTTTTTTTTAGGTTTTTGAATATTTGGTATTTAAGAAAGAAAAATAGTATTTGTAATATTTTTTTGGTTTTAATTTTCATTAAGGGTATTAAAGTAATTTACAATTAATTATTATTTTTTATTTTTTTGGTATTCAAGTAAGCAAAAGTTCGTATTTGAAATAGTCATCCCCTATCATGTTAGATGAAAAAAAAGATTGACAATATAGATAAAAAGTAAATATGTTCAAACACTTGCAGGAAATAATCACAGAAACGACCATAATTTTTAAATAATTAAGAAGCCATAAAAAGTTGAAACAGATTGTTTTTCCAGAAAGATACATGATTAAAGGATTAAGACAAAACATCATCCATCCGGCTTCTCTGCATATCATAGATCACCACCCACATTCATATCAACATAAAAACATGTCCAAAAGCATCTACAATAATGCCATTACATTCATTAATTAAGCTAATTAAAAAGTAGAAACCTAATAATAATCTTATCACTACTACTACTAATTAATACTTGAGTAGAAAGCTATAGTAATATTAGTTCTGAATCCATTACTTGTTCACCATCTTTTACAAAACCTGTAATCATCAACACAGAAATTAAAGGACAAAATGAATAAAGCAAATTATAAATGTGTTGTGTATAGTCTCAACAGATAGCCAAATAGACCAAAGAGGAATTTAATGCATGCTGATGCTACATCAATTAATTAGTTGACTACAATTATATTTTCGGACTGTAACAGACTAAATACAGTATACTTATTTTATTTAATTTCATAAACTAGCAAGCAGGGCACATGATGTACATGAATAATCTCTATATATACATTGTGCTCACCAAACTAAAAAAGTAATAAGTAAGCAAAGAGTACCTGCATGCATGGGTGATGGATCAAGAATTAAATTTTTTTAAGGCAGAAACGACAAGAGCACACTGTTTCTTTCTAAGAAGCATCTGTTGAAGAAGCAGTTGATTCTCCTGCATAATCAATTTTCTTGAATGCTTCTCCAACTTTCTCAATTTCTTCTTATTAAGCCTGCAGGTTAAGTATTTAGATGCAGAAAACCCAAAGCGGTCAAACAATGCAGACAAGTGTGGATAAGCATCAAATTCTTGTTTTTGTGGTTTCTTTGATGCTATTTTGATGCTCTCCTCATCATCATCACCTGCACCATCAGCATCAGCATCAGCATCAGCATCACATATTTTTCTGCCAACAGCTGGTGGTGTTGTGTTTGTGGTGCTGCTGCTGCTGCTGCTGCTGCTGATTAATTCTTGTTCCCAGAGTTTCTTTGACAAGTCAAACACGAGAGATTCATGTGCATTGCGAAAATGAATATTATTATTTCTTGAATTGGATTGGAACTTGAGCCTGAGCCTTCGGATCTTCTCAGAGAGTTGAGTGGATGAAAAGTGGTGAGGAAGATCATCCTTTATGAAATCATGATATTTTTTCCATTCATGATTAACTCCGTTGCATTTCCAATAAACATAAAGTCCTTCCAGCACACCTATTTCATCTTCCTCTCTAAACACTTTACCAAATTTGTTGTGTGAGGGTGATGCATGCACCTCTTCTTCTTCTGACACTGTCTGTGTGTCATTGTTCTTGATCATTTCGATTTCTGAATGAATTTTCCAAGAGGAGAAAGAAGATGAATTTTGCAGGGGGGAGGGATTGAGTGAGGATTAATGTGAATAATTCATTAATTTAAATAAAGATGAGTGAGTTGAGTGTGGGATTCAATTCGTGCATGGGATATGAAAAGAAGAATTAATTAATTATAATTATAATTATAATTATAATTAGAAAAGCCTCTCTCCCTCCCTCCCTCTCTCCTCGAGAACAGAGAGAGACTGTTGAGTGTTCCAGAGAGAGAGAGAAGAGAGAGAAGCTACACTACACTACACTAAACACACGAAACATGATACGATACGACGGCGGACTGACTGGGGGCTTTTCGATTCTCGAACCGCGCCACCTTTTCCTTTTCCCTCCCTCTTTTTTTTTTCATTTCTTTTCACTAAATAAATACATCTCACGACTATTAATCTTCCCAATTACAAATATTTATTAACTAATTAGTTAATCAACCATGTCGAAAATGCTATCTCCTCTTTACTAATGACCTTGACAGTGTATCAACCACATCCCCTCCATCTTCCTTTTTTTTTTTTTTTAAATCAAAATATATATTTCTCTTCATATCAATAATAATAGGGTAAATTACTGGCAATAAGGTTCAATTATGAAAAATTCCCTCATATTTGAATAATTACAATCATCCCATTAACTATGTATTATCTTACATATTCATATTTATAGTATCAAATTTATTTGAATAATTACAATCATCCCATTAACTATGTATTATCTTACATATCCATATTTATAGTATCAAATTTACCTGTTGAATGATAATTTTTTTTGTAAGACAATACATAATTAATTGTAATTATCCAAAAATGAGCAGTTTTTCATTAATAGGATAGGACCATACCTTGGGGATGCCCGTAATTTTCCCGTAATAATATATTTTTTTTTTTTGCTAAATTTATGTACATAAATTAGAATGGACCAATAAAAATTAGCACTGTAAAAGTATATCAATATAAGTAAAAACCATTATTTATAAAAAAAGGAAAAAAATAACAAATTAGAATCAAATCAAATTTATAAAATTTGAGTCCAATTTGAAATGAAGTTTCTTTTTTCGTAATGAGAATTAATTATTTATTTTTAAACAATTGAAATTTTACGGAAATATTAATTTTTATTTGAATCGTTAAATTTTTTATTGACATCATCAATAAATATGTTTATTTTTATAATTAAAGATAATTCATTAGTAAATCGGGAAAAAAACTCTACGGGTTCGAACCCGGGTGGCCCAAGTGTTTCAAAGAAGATAAAAGAGGTAATTTGCTATAGGTCCTCCTATAAGAGATTATATATGTAACAATTTATCCAATAAATTTTAATTTCTAGCAGATTTGTCAAAAGTACCCCTATCAATATATGTTAAAATAAATTCTCAAAATAAAATACCCTATTTTTCTCCCCATTTTTGTTTGACCTAACAGTTACCAAATTTGACAATTACTGCAAATACGAAAATTAGAATTCCACATCTCTGGAAATCGATTTCTTCACCCTTTCTTCACTACCAAAACCTCTCCACAAATTGTGATTCCCTCATAGGTTACGCTGTATGAGCGTTTGCAATTTACAAGGTCGTTTGCTGAACAGGTTTGCCCACTCTCCGTTTGCTATTTCCCAATTGTTTGTTGTTCGTAAACGACGGCTGTTGTTTAGGGTTTGCTGTTTGGAATTCTGTAGGCGATCAGAAAGAATAGAAAAACATTCTACTTCACGATACTGAATACGTTACATGATGTTTATTTAAATAGGAGTCATACAAAAACTAAACTAGGAAATAAAAATCTGTGCAGTGACTAATTCCTAATTATCTTGATACTGAGATATTGACTTGCCTATTTACACACCTATCAAATCCCTTAAAGGTCTGTATCTATTAAAGAATATTCTCTAATTCAACACTCCCCCTCAAGCTGGCTTGTGGATATCCTCCATTGCTAGCTTGCTTCTTAAAACTTCAAATTGTTTTTTCTGTAATCCTTTAGTGAGGATATCCGCAATTTGTTCAGTTGAAGGCACATAAGGAATGCAAATCATGCCACATTCGAGTTTCTCATGTATAAAACGTCTATCAATTTCAACATGTTTGGTTCTATCATGTAGAACTGGATTGTGCGCAATTGATATGGCTGCCTTGTTGTCACAATAGATTCTCACGGGAGAAGAACTTGTGACCTTCAAATCCTCTAGAAGTTTCTTTATCCACATAACTTCACAAATTCCATGGGCAAGTGCTCTATACTCAGCTTCGGCACTACTCCTTGCTACAACATTTTGTTTCTTGCTGCGCCAAGTAACAAGGTTTCCTCCAACAAAAGTACAATAGCCTGATGTAGACCGTCTATCTATTATACTTCCTGCCCAGTCCGCATCTGTATAGGCTTCTATTTGAAAATGATCTCGTTTCTTGAACAATAATCCTCTACCAGGAGAGCCTTTTAAATACCTAAGAATTCGATATACTGCCTCAAAGTGTTCATGTCCAGGAGAATGCATAAATTGACTTACCATACTGACTGCAAATGCTATATCGGGGCGTGTGTGAGATAGATAAATCAACCTTCCTACTAATCTCTGATATCTTTCTCGATTTACTATGTTCTCGGGTTTTGCCGCTTCCAACTTCATACTGACTTCAATTGGGGTGTCCACAGCTTTACACCCAAGTAGCCCTGTCTCATTAAGTAGATCAAGTACATATTTTCGTTGATTTACGAAAATTCCTTCTCTTGACCTGGCAAATTCCATCCCGAGGAAATATTTGAGAACTCCTAGGTCTTTAACTTCGAAGTCGCCAGCTAGCCTCTTCTTTAATCTGACCAATTCTTCTAAATCATTACCTGTCAAAATGATGTCATCCACATACACGATCAGCACTGCAATCTTTCCGTTCTCATTGTGTTTGAAGAACATAGTATGATCTGCCTGGCCTTGACAATATCCATATCCCTTCACAACTTTTCCAAATCGTTCAAACCATGCTCTAGGGGATTGTTTTAAGCCATATAACGACTTTTTTAGTTTGCACACTTTGCTGGCTTGGGCATGGTTTCCTTCAAATCCTGGTGGCAAGCTCATAAACACTTCCTCGTCTAAGTCTCCGTTCAAAAAGGCATCTTTAATGTCTAATTGGTATAATGGCCAATTAGAGTTGACTGCCAGAGATAATAGTACTCGGATGGAATTAATTTTTGCTACAGGGGCAAATGTTTCATGATAATCAATACCATGTGTTTGCGTAAATCCTTTAGCCACAAGTCTCGCCTTATATCTTTCCACGCTACCGTCAGCCTTACACTTAATAGTGAAGACCCATTTACACCCAACAACTTTCTTTCCTCGGGGCAAATCAACCACCTCCCAAGTTCCACTTTTTTTAAGAGCATTCATCTCTTCTTGTACTGCTGATTTCCAATTCGAATCACCCAGTGCTTCCTGAATATTCCTTAGAACAAACAACTGTGAAATCTTTGAGGTAAAGGCCCTATGTCTATGAGAAAGTTTTTTATATGACAAATATTTGGCAATAGGATGTTGAGTACAGGTTCTGGTTCCTTTTCTAATGGCTATTGGGATGTCAAGGTCAGTAGGAATTTCACTTGAAGGCTCTGCATGTTCAGACATAATAGGAGTAACTGTAGGTAAGTTATGATTGTGTGTACCTTGAACATTCAGAGAATCATTGCTCGGGAATTTTGACTGGCTTTGCTGAAAAACAATAGCAGGCTCTCCACTTTTTTTACGATTCTTTCTTCTAGAATAAACTTGAAGTTCAAGACTTGGCTCTTGTGCAGCCACTGGTAGTATTTCTTCCTCTAATAGAGATACAATTTTGTTCAGCATATTAGTGCTAGGAGATTCCAGGTTCTCCAATACTTGAGTATCATTTCCTTGTTTAAGAAAATCAGTATTTGGAGATACCAAAGGAATCGTTTTTGGTAAGGAAATAACATCCCAAAAATTTGATTCACTACTTTGTTTCTCCCCCTGAAGAAATTTTTTCTCAAAATAAGGACGATTTTCGACAAAAGAGACGTCCATACTAACAAAATATTTTTTTGTTGCTGGATTAAAGCATTTGTACCCTTTTTTATTTGGGGCATAACCAACGAAAACACATTTTTCAGCCCGAGGGTCCAATTTTGACCGAAGTCGGTTAGGTAGATGAACGAAAACAGTGCAACCGAACACTTTTACAGGAAGATTAGAAGAAATCTGGGCTTGGGGAAATAGATTTTTGAAAAAATCGAAAGGTTTATTGTATTTAAGAACACGAGTTGGCAGCCTATTAATCAAATATGATGCTGTCAAAACAACCTCTCCCCACAAATATTTTGGAACATTCATTGAAAACATGATAGCACGAGAAACCTCGAGTAAATGTTTATTTTTTCTTTCAGCAATGCCATTTTGTTGTGGAGAATCGATGCAAGAGGATTGATGAAAAATTCCCTTTTCTTTCAAAAAATTTCCTAAAACCTCATTGAAGTATTCCGTGCCATTATCAGTGTGAAGAATGCGTATTTTAGTTTCAAATTGGTTTTCAATCATCATATAAAAATCCTTAAATAATTTTTTAACCTCAGATTTATCATGCATCAAATACACCCAACACAAACGAGTATGATCATCAATAAAGGTCACAAACCATCTTTTCCCAGAAATAGTGGTGACCTTAGAGGGACCCCAAACATCACTGTGGATTAAGTAAAATGGTTTCGATGATCGATAAGAATTTGGAGGATAAGAAGCCCGATGACTTTTAGATAGAAAACAGCTTTCACAATAAAAAGATGAACAATCCAACCCTTTAAACAAAAGAGGAAATAAGTTCTTAAGGTAAGGGAAACTAGGATGCCCTAGTCTAAGATGCCATAACATTATTTGTTCTCTATTAGAAGTAGAACTGATACTACTCAAGCCTTGAACCTTTTTATTATTGAAGATATCATCATAAAAATAGTAGAGACCATCTATCACCTTAGCACTGCCAATCATCTTCCCCGAACTCCGTTCCTGAAATTCACAATGTGATTCATCAAAGATAACACGACAATTAAGGTCTTTGCATAGCTTACTGACAGATAAAAGATTGCAAGCAAGTTTAGGAACATGAAGAACGGACTTAAGATTAATAATATTTGAAAGTTTGGTTAAACCTTTTCCAGCAATAGGGGAATATGAACCATCGGCTATTCTAATTTTTTCGGAGCCTGAACACGGTATATATGTTTGGAATAAGTGGGGAATACTTGTCATATGGTCAGAGGCCCCTGAATCAATTATCCACTGGGCAGGAATGGGATTTAAATGACAAGATAAGGCTTTTGAGTTGTTACCTGTTTGAGCAAGGGAAACATTAGGAATACCAGGAGAAGAATTGGATTTCAGCAGCTTTAGTAGGTGATTCATCTGCTCTTTATTAAAGGGAAATGCCTCGACTTCATGAGCTGATGCTATACGACCAGATTTGCCTTCTTGTTTGTTCTTCCAGTTAACGGGTTTTCCATGAAGTTTCCAGCATGTATCTCGAGTATGGCGAGGCTTTCCACAATGATCACACCAGACACGAGGCTTATCATCAAATTTTCTACTGATATTTGCTTCAGTAGTAACCAAGGCTGAAGTTTCAACAGTATCGTTTGATAACTTCTTTCCCAACATCACCATCCTGCGACTTTCTTCCCTACGAACCTCTGAAAAAACTTCTCCAAGTGAAGGCAGAGGTTGTCTTCCAATAATTCTTCCTCGAACTTCATCGAATTCGACATTCAGCCCGATGAGAAATTTGAAGATGCGGTTATCCTCGACCGTCTTTTTATAATGGTTGCAATCTTCAGATGATTTCCATTCGTAATCACTGAATAAATCAAGATCTTGCCACAAACGCTTCAAGGAGTTGAAGTATTTTGTAACACTTTGATCTCCTTGACGAATCTCTCCGAGTTTCAACGTTAACTCAAAGACTTGGGACTGATTACCCAGATCAGAATACATCTGGTTGACATTTTCCCAGAGTTCTTTTGCAGTGTGGTAACACATATAATTAGAGCTGATGTCCTCCTCCATGGAATTCACCAACCAAGTCATTACCATCGAGTTTTCCGCATCCCATACCGGGTAAGACGGATCTTTGGTCTCTGGTTCTTTCTTTTCTCCAGTTAAATAACCCATTTTTCCCCTACCTCTGATATACATCCGCACGGATTGGGACCAGCGCAGAAAGTTTTCACCATTTAAACGAATGGTGGTGATTTGGATAGAGTGAGTGTTAGGGTAATTAGTAATTTTGGTTTGAGTAACCGCGGAAGCAGATTCTGATGTATCCTCAGACATGGCGGCTAGGGTTTATAGAAATAGGTTTATAGAAATATCGCCAATTGCTCTGGTACCACGTAGGCGATCAGAAAGAATAGAAAAACATTCTACTTCACGATACTGAATACGTTACAGGATGTTTATTTAAATAGGAGTCATACAAAAACTAAACTAGGAAATAAAAATCTGTGCAGTGACTAATTCCTAATTATCTTGATACTGAGATATTGACTTGCCTATTTACACACCTATCAAATCCCTTAAAGGTCTGTATCTATTAAATAATATTCTCTAATTCAACAAATTCATACCATGGTCAAAATACGATTAAATCTTGGTAAGCAATGATCCTGTAAATTGTTAGTGTGATTAGTGTGGGCATTATGAATTTTTTTTGTTACGCGTTTACATGTTGGGTTTTGGATTTTGACTTTTGTTCATTTTATAATTTTCTACTTTGTTCCTTTTTTATTTTGCATTTTGATGTTTCCTATTTATTTCGAATATTTTGATAATAATTTCAGAAACCTTTTTTTTCCCGTAACAACGAAGGATGATGATGACTTCCAATCCCCAAAATCAGGTAAACAAATTGAGGGGTTTGTTAATGTTATAACTTTGGTTATGTTTATTCTTAACCAAAATGTGAACTGCATTTTAAGTTACATTTTTTGAGATTTGTTTGGTGTTGGACCTCCTTTTTACGTGTCTTTTGAAACTGGGTTTGCATTTTGCTCTTTACACGTTGTTACTAATTCTCTGTTATACTGCAAATTTTGATTTGCACTTAGTTGTGTTAAATTGCACAAGACAGCCTATTTTGAATTGCATAAGACATTGTATAGAATCAAAAAGAACAAAAAAGAATGTAAGTTGAATTTAAAATAAACAAATAACACAGCCTACATTTTATAGTTGCACATAGCGTATTTGGAGATTTTGAATTGAAAGTTTCATTAGTGATAGTTTATGTCCACATTTGTCTATTATGAGTTTGCACTTAGTTATGTTGCTACTATAACCTTAATATTTTTGCTGTTATGAGTTTGTATTTAGTGTCATTGTTGTTTTTTGTTATGAGTTTGCATCTTGCAATTCAAAGCGTACATTTGTTGTTCGGATATTTGTTATGTACTGTGGTTTGCATTTTATTATTTTCAACACGGATATTTGTCTTTTATTATTTCATTTTAGTGTTTCTATTGTGATGTTTGGATATTTTATATTTGTGGTGCTTATCTGGTTGGTTTTTGCAGTTTATTGTTTCTAGTTTGGTGTTTGCAGTCTGTTATTTAGTGTCATTTGCATACGGTATATTTGTACGTACATTTAGATATTTTCTCGTATTTTGCATGTTGGTTCTTTTTTGTTTCCAAAATTTCAACTCCTCCCAGAAGATTGGACGGAAAAGAAGATCCATTCTTGGTTGATGCGAAACAAATGAAGAGTTTCATGTAGAATGCAAATGGGAAGATGAAATTTGGTATCAAAGGCCAATTAGTTTCCGTTTTGACATCACCACAACAAAAGCCTGATTTAGTTGACTGCGGGATGTTCGTATTTTGTATCGCACAACAATGTTTTCGCCAACAATCCTTAGACATTAAAGATGCACAAAATGGGATATGCGCATTACGAAGTGACTTTGTTCATCAGTTCTTATACGATGAACACACCGTGAAGTTAGATTAGCGCGTAATGATCATATTTTAGAACCTACCTTGAATTCTTGCTATTTTGTTACGAAATTGATTGCACTTTGATACAATTAGAATTTTGCAGTTGGTAAAACATGATATTTCTTATTCACTAAAGTGATGTACTTTACTAGTTGTTGCTATTTTGGTACCTGGTCTTAGTTGACGTATTTTATTCGTTGTTTATGTTACTTATTTTATGTTTGCAATCAAAATTTTTCTTAATTTACTAATTAGGACGGTTTAACAAATAAGAAAATTAAAACTTTTACACGTTCGCCTAGTATAATTTTATGCGTTGTGTTTTAAACATATTGTTTGCTAAATAGTGCAGCTTGCGATGTAATGAACCAATCAAAGTCGACAGTTTCATTGTACACTGTAAAAATTTATAGTTTGATGCTTGCTATTTTGTTGTTTGTTGTTCACAGAATAAAAGATGGAGCTAGCTATTTGTTGAATAACTTCGTGTTTGTTGTTTGTAGCAAATTAACCAAATATATATTGATGCAATTTGTTATTTGCTGAATGCTAAATAGTTTAGTTCATTGTAAATGGTAAAACATGAATATAAGTTAATGAAAAAAAATTCAAAAAAGAAGCTTGAAAAGTAGAACACAAGTTCTTAAATGAAACATGAAAAGCATAACTGAAAAAGATCACCACTAAGAATACATCGGATTTGTAAAAGACTTCTTGTTGTGATTACCGAGTTCTTTACATCCCCGCAACTTATTTTCCTCTTTATCTTATCCCCAACAGACGGTATCCTCTTCTTCTTTGGTATACCACGATGTGTTTTAAATTCAGGGGGCCAAACGCAAACTTCATCATCCATTGAACTGTGTCTCACAGACGGATAAATAGGTGAGGCATAACATTCCCTGTAATATTTTGCGTAATATGATTTGTTAATGTAATCGTACGGTTGTGACGTCTCAGTCACTAATACAAACATGGACACATGAGAACCCAAGTATTTGTCATTTTCGACATGTGCAAGTTTTTTTTTAAAACCGCACTGATACGCAAATTTTGCTACACATTTCCTAAAATTTTCTACCCCCTCTTTAAATACTTGACCCACGTCTTGTATCAAATAACTCCACTTTGCGCTCAACATTGTCCTTTCGTTCTGTGATCCTCCGTGTGAAATTTGTTTTGACGTTGCATTTTCATAAACTGTAATAATTTGGTTTTCATTTGGTGAATCAAAGATATCCACGTTCTCATTTGCTAACATTCCACCTTTTAAGCTAACTTTCACTAATACTTCGTCAATTGAAATTTTTTCAACGTAATCCATCATCACCTCAGCATCTTCGTCATCCATCGGGACACATTCCCCGTGATTTAACAAATTATACATCAATGAAAAATTACCCGGACATAGGCAACTCCACTTCGAGCAAAGAAAGTCAACTAATTTCTTATAACTCGTTCCATCTGACACTTTCTTCACCGATACCAATACATCATACATGAACATCAATTTTGTGCAGAGCGATGAACTGCAAACAATATTGAACGAAAATTAAGTTGTAAAAGTGGCGATTAATAAATCGAAAATTCAAAACAACAAACATCAATTGACAAACATTTGCGTATAATTCTTTTTCATGTTGATTGCTGGCCAAAAAATGCTTCACTAATTATCAACACCGGGTCTTGCATTCAATTTTAATAAGCTCATATTTGTTTCCCGAACTCTTCATGAAGATCGCATATTTCACTTTAATCGATTAAGATATGTTTGTCAAGCGTCTCAACCGATATTCTGCCTTCAATCGTGATTAGTGGGATTTGATTTCCCAACTTTACGTAAATAACTGAATCCCCCTAAAATATGAATATTCAATAAGGGGATCTCTTGCATTGGAACCCATGGTTATGGACCTTATGTCTATATATTTTTATATTATTTAATTTATATTATATTTTTAGGTGAAAGAACTCATGCTTATATAAGCCCAAAATAAGGGATGTCTAGCAAATTTCCCCAAGAAGAACATTAACATCAACAACACCATCCCAATCACAATTCAAATGCGCAATGTGCTTTGGGGTTCGAACCCGGGTGGCCCGAGTGGTTTAAAAGAGTAGTAACAACTCGGGCAAAGTAACTAATTGTTATAATAATACTAATTATAAATATATAAATATAAATAATATTGTAAAATATTATAATAATTATATAACTAATGTTTAATGAATTATTGCTTGTCATGTTCACTATTATTAATATTAAAAATCTCCACTAATAACAAATGCATATATATTTAATTTTGAAAAATATAAAAAATTACGATTTAATTTAAAAGAAAGATTGAATTTTGATTTTTTTTGAATTTTGAAATTTTGAAAAATTTCTCAATTATTATTTTCACTTATAAATATCCATAATACAATCTTTACAACTTTTATTTTATTTAGTTAATGTCTCAAGGTCTTAATCGTTTCATTCTTTTATAAAATTGTTTAGTGTTTAAAATCAATTTTTATATTTATTTTTATTTTTGTTTGTAATTTTGAATTTAAAGTTAATCTCAAGTTTTTTCAAGTTTCAATTAAATTTTTTTTTCTTCTTTCTTGCAATTATTGGAATAAAAAAAACAAAAAACAAAATTGGAAAACTGGTTTGAACCTGGATCCGGATGGACCCGCCCCGGTCCCGGACTCAAACCCGCCCCGCCCCATGGTGGTGTCTATCGATAAGCACCTTGCAGACCAATAAATAGGAGAGGATTGGTCAATGATAAACATATTTGCATCAAGGCAATCGACTTAAAAAATAGGGATAATTAGTGAGAATCCCCTCACTCATTGTGTATAATAAGAATGGATCCACCCCTTTTACTTTATTAGTGAGAACCCCCTAGTAATTAAATTAAATTAATATTTAATAAATTAAAATTCAATATATCTAATTTACCGTCACATGTCATATTATTTTTAAGATCGGTGTTTACATGAAATCCTATTTCTCTTTTCCCTTTACTCTCCGCCAGCCAACATTCTCCACTTGTTCCACCATAGTTAAAAATTATTCTTCTGCCGCCGCCCTATGCCTTCGCCACCGGAATTCACCTCCTCCACCGCCGCGCTCCACTGCCGTCGCCCTATATCCGCCAAAGCGGTTAGAGATGCTAGGGTTTCAGATTACGCCATTAGAGAGACTCCTCCAGCCGCCATCTCCCCCTTCCACCTCCGCCCCGCCGCCGTCATCTCCTCCCTATCACCTCTAGCCGTCGCGCTCTATGTTGTTCGCCGCCGCCATCTCCTTTCTTACAGAAATTCAAATTGCAAAAGTAAAAATACGTCTGACCTTTTTTTTATGTCTTGTAAGAATTCACAATTTAATTGATTTTCAATTTGTGTATTAGTGTGTTGTGTGTTTGTGAAAGGTTTTAGCAAATGAACTGAAGCATTGGTTGATGGCATGTTTATTGTATTGTTTGTAGGCCAATTTTTGTTCAATCAATTGTAGAGTGAATGTTCGTTGTTGCATGTGTTGATGTTATTTACAGAAATATAGTTGTTTTCAATATTTTATAGTTGATTTGAACAATTTTATAGTTGTTTTCGATTTTTTTATACTTGACTTTTTTGATTTTCTTTGGTAAACCTGCTATTGAAAAAACTACTTTTTGTAGTTGTTTTACAATTTTCTTATACTTGATTCGGGGAAAAATGAACCAAGAAAAATTGTTTTCATTAATTTTGTAGTGGATTGTGGAAAAAATATAAATAAAAAAAGTGAGAAAAAAAAATGAAATTGTAGTTGATTTCAGAAATATTATAGTTGTTTTTGGAAATGTTATAGTTGTTTTCGGAAATTTTATAGTTGTTTTCGGAAATTTTGAAGTTGATTTGAAAACCCTGAAATAGAAAATTGAAAACAATTTTTTTTTTAAATAATTAAGAAAATAATATGTTATTTTAATAAATAAATAAATAAATGAAAATTATAATTAAAATTAAATAAAAAGACATTAAAGTATGTAGTGAATAGTATGGAGGGTAAATTTGAACTAACCGAAAAATTGGACTTATGACTAATAAAGGAAAAAGGGCTGGACCCATCCTTATTAAAAAAACTGAGTTTTTGTGCATAAGTCTCTCACCAACCATCTTTATTATTCTAGATTCATGGGCTATATCTAGGGGTGGAGATTGGAACGAAAATTCCGATTTCCGCCGAATCCGATCCGAAATATTCCGATTTTGGAACGACTTTTTCAATTTCGAATTCCGAAATTCCGATTTCCGAAAATTCCGAAAAAAATCGGATCGGAATCGGAAATACATAATAGAATTTCGGAATTTCCGATTTCCGATCCTAAATTATTCCGATTATTTCCGATTATTTTTCGATTTATTCCGATTTTTCCAATTATAATAATTACTAGTAATATATATTAGTATATTACTAATATTTTTTTTCCAATTATTATTATTATTATTATTATTATTATTATTATTATTATTATATATATATATATATATATATATATATATATATATATATATATATATATATATATATATATATATATATATATTTATTTGGACATATTATTTTTTTTTAATTTTCTAAAACATAAAAAAGTCAAAACTCAAAATTTATTAGAATTACTTCGAAACCATTATTTGATGTTTCTTTCTGCAATTTGGCTACCGAAAAATTCCGAAAATTTCCGAAAAATTTCCTAAAATTCCTAAAATGAAGATTTCCGAAAATTTCCGATTTTCCGAAAATTCCGAAAAAATCGGAATTGGAATCACTTTTTGAATTCCGAAAAAATCGGAATCGGAATCGGAAGGCGTTTTGGACTTCCGAAAAAAATCGGAAATTTTCCGAAACACCCAAATCCGATCCGATCCGTCCGATTTCCACCCCTAGCTATATCACTTTCGCCAATAAGCCCATCCCTTTAATATGTATTATAAATAAAGGAAAATTAATGTATATGACTAAAATCCAATGTTGACATATTTTTTTAAAAAACTTTTTTTTTACTGGAGACCGGCGGTCAACGAACAAGATTGTCCATAAAATTGTGTTTTGAGTCAAAATTAAATATTTTGTAAAATTTGGGGTCAAATTGATGTTAGATTAAACTAAATGTTGAAATTGGAGCATATTAAAATGTGATGAGCTATTTTAGTCTTTTACAAACCTCTGGACCATGTGTGGACTTTTTCGTAAAATAGTTTATTGTCTGGACCCCTTTATGAATAAGTACCCATTGATGGACTTCTTAGTAAAGTACCATAAAACAAATGCTAGAGGGGTTTTCACTAATAGCCCCTAAAAAATAACGCTTGAAAACCTTACTTTTGCAATGAATTGACAAGCTTTAAGAATGGCAAAAGACTGTGTCATAATTAATTAACCAGACAAATCATTCCACCAACTAAGAACGACCATGCACCACCACCCATAGAATCTAGAAAGAGCTCTCAGTGTACGCTCCCCAAAGTTAGGAAAACATTTTTCCGCCTCTCTCGCCTTCTCGGCCACGGAGGTGCTTTCGGCGGTGGCTCCTCCCCCTCCGGTGGACGGATTTCATTGGTGGCGACACCATTGAACCCGCCGCAACGGCGCACTCAATCTGAGTGTGACTTTGTGGGGTTCTATCGTCGGTTACGGGAGTTTCGTTTTGTCATCTTCTTCGGCGGATCTAAGGTTTTGGATGACGGTTTGGTGGTGTTTGTGTGGAAGATTGATCGCTGCTTGTTGGGGTGGTCGGATCAATGATTTCTAGGGTTTCGGCCACGCTTTGGTGACTATGGTTTGGTTCTAGTGAGCGGTTTCCGGCGGCGCTCCGTGGACCGACGGTCGTGAGTTGACGACCATTGTTGACGGCCGTGAGTTGACGACCATTGTTGACGGCCGTTCTTGGCAGCGTGGAGCAGGCGGTCGTTGCTAGGGTTTCGGTGGGCTGTGGCGGCTAGGGTTTGGGTAGATTAGGGTTAGGAAGTCACAAGGGGTTAGGGTTTGGTGTGAGGCGCCTCAATGGTGAGAAAGAAGGCCGGCGGCGGGGGTGGAAGAGGAGCGGCTACGGCTCCCCCCGTTGCGAATGTTGTAGAGAAAATTCCGACAAAAAACATATTTTTGCTAATTAAGTCGGTAACCAGGTGCAATTTGTTAAAATCATTATCTATATGCCAATTAATAAAAGAGTTAAATACAAAAACACCACTGTACTATGAACTTTGTATCGTATACCCCCTTGTACTACACATAAGTACAAAACCCCCCTATCATTACATCTTTTTCAAAATATGACGAAAATACCCATGCTATGCATATATATATATATAAGTGTTTGTTTGAGCCATTTTTCACTATATATTTTACCATTTTCAGTCAATTTTACCGGAAAAATTTTGGTATTTATATTTTTTTCTCTAAAACATCTAATTGCTTAGATTTTTTTTTTTTCTGAATAAAATCTTTTTTTTTTTTTTTTTGTCATTTTGAGTTTCTTCATTTTTTTTCTTAAATGTCTTCCGCTTGTTCAAACTTCCTAAGATTACAAACATTTTTACAATCCTATGATTGTTAAGAATTTGGACTACCGGAGGACATTTAAGAAAAAAATGAAGAAATTCAAATTGACAAAAATAAAAGATTTTATTTAGAAAAAAAAATATGAGCAATTAGATGTTTTGTAGAAAAAAATAAAAATACCGAAATTTTCCAAGTAAAATTGACCGAAAATGTCAAAATATATAGTGGAAAATGGCTCTGACAAACCATTATATTTATAGCCTTTGGCAGTGGTATTTTCGTCAAATTTTGGAAAAAAGTGTACTAGTAGGGGGGTTTTTGTATTTATATGTAGTACATGGTAGTATATGATACAAAGTCCATAGTACATGGTTTTATTTTTTGTATTAAACCCTTAATAAAATGATGTTAACTACACCAAATCCTATTTTCACCTCTATACTTAGTACGAAAAATAGGATTTGGTTGAAAAATAGGAAAATGGTGGATGGGTAGGAGATAAAAATTCCTTCACCAAAACATTTGGTGGAAAAATAGGATTTGATATATGGTGATATGGGAGTTGACCACGGTGAAAGGCTAAAATTAAATCTTCATAATTTTAGGTGTAATGGTGATATATAAATTTTGGATAAAAAGCTAAAAATACCTAAATTAGATGAAAAATTAGGGATATAGTAACCGGTTGGAGATACTCTTAGCATGAGCACCGTTGGTATTTAGCAGAACCCTCGTCTGCATAAATCCCAAGCTTCAATTCAAGTAACCATATTAGGATTTAAGCCTCATTATTATATATATATATATATATATATATATATATATATATATATATATATATATGCATAAAGTTTTTTATTTTGTTAAGCTCTCCTTTTACAAAATATTATTTTTTAATAGAAGCAACTAATAGTCTAATATATTACTTTAGGATAACCGTTTTGGTACAAGGATAAAAACATTTTCGAGTATATGATTTCAGATGTATTACAAGCCAAAATATCATTCGAACAAGGGCCCATGATTCAAAGTATCTAGTTTCGCTTCTTTCCAAGAAAATCCCCATCTTAGCAAATAGCAAGTATGTCTGCAGCTCCCCTGATCTCGCGATATCCACACTGCAAGGTAACCTTGTCAAAACTAAGCAATGTCTTTAAAGCTCCCTCGAGGAGAACGCTCAAGTCCTTGGGCACAACATCCTGCCTAGAAACACAAAGGATCAAAAATAAGGAATCGGATTCACTAATAAATTTCGTAATATCAAGATTTCTTGCCATTTTAAGTCCTTCAAAGAAGGCCCACATCTCGTCTTTATTATTAGAAGAAATGCCGATATTTTTAGATAAAGCCGAAATGAACTTACCATAAGGGTCTCTAATAATTCCATCATGAACACACGTCATCCAATAAGCAAAGCAAACAAATCAAAACCCAAAATCGGACACTAAGTATATCTAGTGACCCGCTCTGATGCCAATTGTTGAATTTGAATGCCTATCAAAGTCCACTCTTTTGTTGAGACAGACTACGTGTTACGACATTAGGAGTGGCAACAGTATTCTTGTGTTATCACAGTAATTAACCTACTAAAAGCAGAATAAAAAACACAAGAATTTAATGTGGTTCGGATACAAACGTACCCTACATCCACGAGGACTTGCAAAACTAGTTCAGATTTATGTGTACATTAATAGGACTTAATAAAACACTAAAGACTCCCTCTTTATGTGATACGCCGTTCTTGCACACGACTCGAACTTGTTGATAATCAAAGCAATTCCTCCTCCGCACTCTTGGACTTCCTCCAATGTTGAACTTCCTTCAAACGGCGGATCGACCTCTCCCGAGATCTTTTAAGCACTTCTCCCGAAACGCCGATCTTCTTTATGGCCTGGTAGAAGAAACCTGTTCTGTTGCCACACCTGCCGTGCAGACAGGGCTGCAGCACGGGCTGCACCCTTCAAAGCCTTTATGCTGGGATTTTTCTTTGTAAAGCTCCATCGGACTCATATGAGGTTGAGGGCCTTATATAGGCACGAAATCCACCACCCTAAACCTAACTTGGGCCCTAAGAAATCGATTAACTAGGTAATAGAATCCTAGTCGATTTCTACTTCTATTCTAGATAAGTACAAAAGATACCTAACTAGAATATAATACATGGAAATAAATCTAAGTCCTAATAACAATATTACAAAAATAGGACTCTAATTAATTCCAAAATAAACATGGAAAACAAATCTTTGCCAATCTTTAATTTCCACGTATGGCGGATTTCTTCAATCTTCACAAATAGAAATCTCGTGCCAACATTATTGTTTTTAGGAATTAAAAATATTCGAGTCTCGTTTAAATAAGAGGGGAGTTTGCCTGATTCAAAGAAATCCCTAACTACTTTCGGCACAGAAGGTCCCACAAGGTGCCAAGGTGTTTTATAAAAATGAGCATTCAGACCGTCTCGCCCGGGAGCCTTTTCAGATCCAATTCTTTTGAGAGCTTCCAAAATCTCATGGTCCTTAACTCTCGCAATTAACGAATTTTGATCTTGGATACTTAACATAGGAGTTTTAAGGTTATTAAATTAAACTACCTTGAGGTTGGTGAGTAGAACGAGAAATCATGTTAAAATGGTGAACAAAAGTGTTTGAAATTTGATCAAATTCATAGATCCAGAATCCATCCTCTAGTTTTAAGCTTTGAATTAAGTTCCGTCGTTTTCTGTTTGAGGCATGGGCATGGAAAAATTAAGTATTTTCATCCCCGTCCTTCAACCATCTAATGAGAGAACGTTGCTTCGATATACTTCCTTCCTATGAAGGAGCGTCTGTAAATGTTTTCTGAGATTTTGTTCTTGTTCATGAATATCTTCCAAGTATGAGTTCATAAGTGTACGAGTAATGGAATCAAGCTTATTTGATGTTTCATTAATTTGCATATCTAAATTGCCAAAAGCATTTAGTTTCACAATTTAGCCCGAAATTTGAACAGAAGAAGGTTAGAAAAAAAAAACAGAGAAATAGAATTGGTATTATTGTCTTGCCAAACCTCAGCCACTAAGTTAATAAAATCCTCATGAGTAGACCATGATATTTCATATCTGAATAGACGCTTAAAAAACGTAGAGGAATCATTCGTATCCACAAGAACCGGAGAATGGTCCGACGAACTAGCTGTTAGGTGATGAGTTTTAGTGTGAGGGTAAAAATTAATCCATGTGAATGGGTGTCCGGAAAATCCTAAATCAAGAATGCAATTCTGGAGACATTCATGAAAATCATTCATCTTTTTAATCGAAGGTTTAAGGCCACCTTTTTTTCATTTTCATGCAAAATAGTATTAAAATCGCCAACTAATAGCCATTGCATGTTAATAGCATGGTTGCGGGTAATTGTATACTGCGGACATGAGGAAGGGTGGTGACCCCTGAGGCTATGTAGCAATAGGGTGGTGACCCCTGTTAAGTGTATATTTTTACACTTTATCCTACCTTTTTATTTGAGCTTTTGGTGTGTTTTAATGATAATTGGTGCTTAATAAGTTGATTTATTGTATCAAAGATACAGTGAATCCTCACCCCCCCTCGCCTCCTACCAAAACCCTAGGGGCCGCTACTAACCACCCACAGTTTCGCGCACCCACAAATGCAAAAAAATATAGAAATAAATCCGTAAACATAAAAATAAACAAAATTACCATAAAAATATAGATCTCGACGAGAGGAATCCAACGGTGGGTAGCCCGTCGAATTTCGATTGGTGGAACACAAAGAACACCTCCGGCAAGACCACCGTCGTCGAATGAAAAAAAATTGCAGAAACAGATCTGTTCTCCAAACTGAATGAAATCACCACCAAAAGAAAGAGCTCGACGAGAAGATTCCAACGGTAGTTAAACCATCGAATTCCGACCACCGGAGAGAGAGTTATGGCTCCGGGAAGCAATTTCACCGGTGGGAGGTTTTTGGAGGCGGGATTTTGAATCTGAGAGAAGAAGAGAGACCGAAATGTGAGTGTCTAGGGTTTAAAACTGATTTTAAAAGGGTATTATAGGTACTTCAGATGGGCCCAGGGGGGTATGTCAAAATATTTTCGAAATTAGGGGGGTTTCCCTTGGAGTGTAATCCACTTGGTAGTTAGTTCTATATAATTTGGGAATGAGGGGGGTCTACAAAATAATCCCAAAATAAGAAAGTGAAATGCCACCATTGAAAAAGATGGAGGTGTTTAAGCACCTATTAAATTGAATAGGTGTGTGGTTAATGGGAAAAGGGGTGATACCTTTTCATGAAATTATTTTCCTAAGAGTTGTGAGTTGTGGTCATAACCTTTGAAAATCTATAAACAGATTCCAAAATCCACCATTTGAGATAGTTCATTATTCACATGGAATTCAATACATTAATTGAATTCAATTCTCGTCATAACATATCATTGCATATTGTTGCATTACCAAGTCCTGTTCTTCGTGTCTTATAAAGTCCTAAACGTCATTTCGTTCGCCGTGTTCCAATAATTGTTGTGCTGCTTTGTTGGAACTGAAATAGTCGTTGTATCTTGGGAGACAATTGCCGTAACCGAGAGCACTGTACGGGGCAAATTTCTCTTAAGGAGAAAGAACCGAGTTCTTGCCTCGACTACATTTTTCTTGTCAAACTTCTGTTCAAATTTTGTTCGTTCCCATTTCAAAATACACACACACACAAATAACAATCTTAAGAAAAATTTCTTAGTTGTATTTTCGAGATGGAGAAGAAGATATTCCACTCAAAATCCAAGAGGTTATGAAATCAAATTGGAGGAGAATGCCATTTTCGAACAGAACACAACGTCTATGTTCCAGCCAATTTTCGGAGGCGATACAGTCAGAATCTGTAAAAGTACCATTTCACAAACGTTGTAGAAAATCAAGTTTTCTTTCCAGAACATATTAAATCATCCCAATCGGAGTTCATGCGGAGAAGTTATGAAGAAAATACGAAAGGGTGTCAGAACTGCCAAAGCACCTTTTCATGAATAATGCAACCCTTTGTGAGGCGATGCAACCGCAGCGTACCAACACGTCTCTAACACTTTATGGTGCACGATTTGGTGAAATGAGACCTAATCGAAGAATAATGATGGAATCACACCCGAATTATGATGAGGTTTATATTATTCTCAATTCTTGAATATTATTTAATATTTTCGTGGTTCCATTGTAGGTGCAATCTTATACAGCACACATACTTCGACTTGGAGGCTAAATTTGATCACGATACAGTCCGAATCTCAGAAAACGTAAAAGACGAAAGTTGTAGGAAATTTCGTTGGCTATTCGGATCATATTGAATCAACAAAAATCGGACATCGGATGCTAAAGATATGATTAAGTTATTCAGTGCTGCCAAAACTGCTGATGCATTCCTTATGCGAGAATTTCAAATTCGTCCTAGAAGTTTGAAACGACACGTTTATAATTATTTCGGGTACGCCTTTTCATTTATAAAAATTATATCTCATGCAATTAAGTGATAATATTATATGATAAATAATATGGTATTATATTAGAAACATGGTTATGTTGCATGATAAAGTTATGGCGTAATAATATTACACTATATGTTATAATTGGCATGATACCGTTATTTTTTAGAGCATGATAAATATTGAATGTTGTTATGCTTGAAGCATGTATAGATACTTTAAATGTTATTTCGATATGTTGAGATGCATAGATTAATCTTGACATATGCATGAGATTTTGCTGGAATTCATATGCATTATTTATATTAAATTAGTGCATAATATTATGAGATGCTAGTATTGTCGCATACATGAGATAACATACAATAATAATTTTTTTATGTTATATTATTTATATGATGTCGATGTCTATGAGTACATAGAATTAAAAGCATATAATATATGTCTGTTGAAGCATAATTTTATGAATTGGAAATTATGTTGTAGTATCTGATTAAATTATATGGATATTTATGCTATGATATAAATTATTTTCAGCATGAGAATAATGATGTCTAATCGGATAATGGTTTATTAAATGTGCAAATGGATTATTTATTCCATATTAATCTTGAAATGCTTATGTACATAAAAGTATTTTGTATGCATAAATTATATGATGCATGTGAATATTTGGAATTATGTAATTATAGTTACGTGCATATATGTATGTTTATAAGCCCACGATTAGTTCCAAATGTTATGTTATATCATGGAGAATTCATGCTATTTGTGATATTATTATGCTTAACTTCAATATTTAGTATATTGAATATCAAGTTGATGCACTTTTATCTTTAAAATGATAATTTTGTATGCGTGTGCAATTAGAGGCATGTAATATTTGAAAATGATATACAATAGAAACTCAAGAAGCTCAATTTCTAAAGGAATATTTGAGAAATTGTTCTCTAAAAGAACATCGAAGATGATCGATCAATTGGATCGTCTTGACTTTTGGATATTGTATTCGTAAGACATAAGTATACCTTATGAATGAATTTGATGATGTTGAACATCTGATCCATTTGTAAACAAAAATGGTTGTTTTTTCTTACGAAAAATGTCAAACAATCTCTATACGAGAGATTATTGTGGCCAATTGCACCGTTGGATCAATATTTCTATATTGTGAACGGTAGGAGTTTCTAAACTCTAGATTTGAATTGTGTACAAACTGTCACAATTTGATAAGAACTTTCTTGATTTGAGTATCTTGAGAAGTTTCTTATAGTGTGTTCTATTAAACAAAATAAACACACATTGGTGATTTAAAAGATTGTACAATTTATGAGAAAAGTATTTGTTACTTTTGTGGTATTTATACCAAAATTTTATTATGCATCTTTGTTAAGTAACAAAGACGAGGCCTTAGAAGCATTTAAATGAGAATGATCATGGTATATGAATAAAAAGTGTTATTCAAAGTGATTGACTTGGATGATATGGAGTATTTTTTGACAAGTTTTGTACTTATCAAATCGCTAGTCCTTATCAACCACAGTTGAAAGAATTGAGAAATGAAATACTCGAACTGTTAATGAGTAAGAAAGTCATGTTGAGAATTCTAGAGTAAGCTAGAATTTGTGGGGGAGATTATGGCTCACCACTTTCTCATTATGTTACCACATAAAGGTTTTGGACCATAGAAATGTGGGGGTGTTTTGACTAAGGTAAATGTACCAAAGTTGAACAAGTTCAAAGAGCCTTAAAAATGTTGAAATGCATATTTATTAAATATGCCAAGTACAAAATTGCTCAAGATAGTCATTCTTGATGCAAATAAATGTAAGGTCTTTGAAATTAAATGTGTTTGAAAAATTGGATTTCGACCCAAGTTTGACAAACAATTTAAGTGGATTCCATTTGATAAGTTATGGAATAAAAATCTACACTGTAACTAGATAAATCTAGTGTGTTTAATTTCTCAAACTCGACTAGAGGTGAATGGGAAATTAATGTATATGGAGGTGAAAAGTCACCATCCCACATTGACAATGAGCTTTAATGCACTTTATTAAGTGCTAATTGTTAGCTAGAGATATATCTCTCTATGAGATAAAGTGGTCATTTATAAAGTGATAAATAACCAAACGCTCAATAAAAGAGAGCTAAGAAAATCAAAAGGTTGATTTTGATTTTGCTAATTTATGAGATAGAAAATGATCCTCGGGCATTAATGAAGTATTGTCCACTAGGAGGTTAATTGTCTTTGAGACAAATGAAAAATTAGTGAAACTCGTATAGGATGAACTTAAATAAGTTCTAAAGCAATTGCATATTTGATAAGAATTTGTTATCAAATACTTATAAACTTGGCGAGTTTGAAAAGTACGTGTGTGGTAAATGCACATAAGTACATGTTTTTGAGTAAATGACATGTTAATCATGCGGTGTAATCATGGTATTATCATGAAAACTAATGAAATATTAGTAAAAGATTTCAATGTGGAAAATATGGTCCCATTGATGCAATCTTATTGAGATTAAAATCACTAAGGATTTTATGAATTATTGGAGTCTCTTTTTGTTGAGACAATGCTAGTCATATTGAACTCATCAATATAAGACTATAAAGAATAGTGGTGAACAATAGTTCAACTAAAATATTCTTGAATAGATTGTAGTTTAATGAACTACATGTTGATTGACTCATTAAGCAAGTCAAGTAAATAGGTAATCACATTATAGAAGATATCCAATTGTACTTGAAAAGTAAATTCTTATGAATTGGATATGTGCTACTAAGATACTAAGTCTATAAATAATTTTGTATTGTGGAATTCCTCAAAATAAATGTATAACTCGATTCACTATGGAATTCGAGACATAACTTGGAAGTTAAAGAAAAATGTTGGATAACTCCATAATTTTCTAGAGAACATTATGTGATGGACTTAGATGGTGCTTGAAAATAATTGTAGTAGTCAGTTGGCTATACAAAAGAGCACAAAATAATATGTGAAATGGTAAAGTCTCGATCGTAGACGTAACACCATTTAGCAATTGATCTCTAGAGAAATTATAAACGTTGACTTTACGAAGTCAAGATATAATTTGGTTGATCCTTGACGAATGAATCAATAGAGATCAAATGTGCTAGTTAGTGATGGGAATGGGTCTATAAACCCACAACTCAAACGAAAATCCATGATGGTAACCACTAGGCCAAAATGCAAGACTGGCGACGTTTTTATTCGCGACGGTTATGTTTTCGTCGCACGTTTGCGACGTTTCTGTGCTTAAATCGTCGCTATCAAGTTTTAATTTAAAACCCTAGCGACGATTCCGGATAAGCGTCGCTAGCAAGCGACGAAACGTATACAAACGTCGCCAATACGGAAAAAAAAAATAAATTTTTTTTTTGTGGCGACGAAAATAGTTTTTCGTCGCTACGTTACATATTTTGTGATTTTATATTTCAGATGTTGCGACGTAACAGGCGGAATAGTCGCAAATATTATTAAAAAAAAAAAAAATAATATACGTTGCGACGTTTGTTCATAAACGTCGCTAGGAGTTGCCATTTATTTGTAATTTATTTATATGTTGCGACGGAAAGATAAAAACGTCGCCAATGTTTTAGTAATTTTTTTTTTTTTATATCTTGGCGACGGATTTGCAAAATCGTCGCACGAAATGTGCTCATTTAGTAGCGACGGATGCTTTAATTCGTCGCTAGTTCTCGGATATGTTGGAGACGAAAATAGGAAACGTCGCAAAGATTGACTTATTACTCAAATCAGGCCCTAATTAGATCTATTTCCTCCCGGCCTTCTCTCTCAAACTCTCCCCCTCTCCATCTCCTCCGATCTGCCCTCGCCGTTGCCGTCGCCGACCGCCGCCCACCGCCGCCGTCTGCTGCTGAGCCGTCGCCGACATCCGCCCGCCCGCCGCCGCCGTCTGCTGCTCACCCGTCGCCGACATCCGTTCGCCCGCCGTCATCCAGCCGTTGCCCCCAATCTCCGCTGCCGATCCATTGCCGTATAACGGGACAGCAACTCCTGAACAACTTCTCATTTCGGTAAGTAAAGTGTAATTATATTCTTCAATCGGTAGGATGTTTAGATGTGTGGCTATGGATTTTTTTTTTGAGTAAATATGGTTTTGGTTATGTTTAGATGTGTGGCTATGGATATTCTTTATATGTTTAGATGTGTGGCTATGGATATTTTTTTTTTTAATATGTCAAGTTGTTGTTGTGTACTGGTAAGGATTTTTTTTGGGTATGCTCGTATTTAGATGTTATGCTGTCGAATTTTTTGCTAAACTTTTGTACATAATCATTTTCAGGCTGATTTTGAGCGAGTTTATGACGAGACCATGCGTGATGGAAGTGACGAAAGCACGGCCAACTCGACTGCAATTGAAAAGGTTTTGGGAAAGAGTAAAGGCCTTGGAATTAAAAGTTCAAGCACAAGGATTGGAAAGTCGAGATTTTCTTCGACTCCATCAGACGTGGAGATTCAACTGGAGATTCAAATGAAGGCAATGCAAGAACAAATGCAAATGAAAGACGAACAAGTGAATCGATTGGAACAACAATTGAACGAAAACCGAGAAACAAATAAAGTTAAAGATGAAAAAGTTGATCGATTAGAACAGCAATTGCAGGAAACCCGAGCTCTTTTGAACAACTTGCTCGAGCGTTTTAATGGTGGAGTATAAAAACGAGATGAAATTAGTGTGCCTCTTGAACTAATACATTTATGGTTTCAAGTTTTTATGTAATTTTTGAATTGATGTTCGTGTTGTATTTTGATATTTAATTGGTAATCGTGGTTTTTAATATTTTTGAGTAAATATGGTTTTGGTTTGTTTTTTTTTATTTTTTTTAACAGGGGATTTTATTTGTAATAAAAAATAATTAAAATAAATAAATTAATCAAAAAAAAAAACGTTTGCGACGAAATCTAATTCAGTTTTCGTCGCCACAAAAAATAGAACCGGGCGACGAAACAACTATTTCGTCGCCCACAGATTCGGTGAACTTGCGACGAATTAAACAAAATTCGTAGCAAACACATGCGACGATATTAGTTTTCCGTCGCTAACAATAAATTTTTTTTTTCTTCAGAAAATACGGTTTTTGCGACGAATGGGTGGTTTCGTCGCCAATCTTTGCGTCGCAATTGGATTTTCGTCGCTGACTTTGCGACGGGGCATTACGCGACGAATTTTTAATGATTTGGCGACGAAATTAAATCGTCGCTAAAGGCGAAAAAACGTCGCTACGTGACGAATTTCGTCGCGAAATTTCGTCGCCAGTGTTGCATTTTGGCCTAGTGAACCCAACCTTGTAGATTGGAGATCCCAAGATCTTGGTTCAATGGGACAACTAAGTTATGGAAATTCAAATCGAGCACTTGGAAATAATTTCTACCATTCCCTAAATCCAAGTGCTACCTGTCGAATGTGGTAAGGTTAAGTCTAGTGACTTTTAATGATTACTATGACCTTTTAAGGTGGAATACGGCAGGGTATTCTTTATGGGAGATCACCTATTTAAGTGTGAAGTATAGGGCCGCTTCAATGAAACACTTATGAATCCAAGAATTGGTCCAAGGCCGAAATGGACACAACGTGAGAACAAAAGACGTTAGAGATGTTATTGTGTAAGTGTTGTTGTCTTGGTTTACACAAAAGTTGATTAGTTCAAGACATCGCGTTCACTAAGCAACAAGTAAATCCGACAACATTTTACTAAGGAAGGTTCAAAGCCATATGCTACCTCTCCCGATGCAATAACAAATCGCTTGGACTTTGAATGTGTCTGCATGCATTAATTTCATTCATGTGGGGGATTGTTGGAAATTTTGAGTATTTGACTCAAATTTTGTTGAATATTTAAGTGGTTTAATTTAAATTCTCAAAATTAATTTTGATGAATGATAAATTAATGGAACATTTAAAATATTTAAGTGTGGAAAATAATAAAGTGAAATGCCACCATTGAAAAAGATGGAGGTGTTTAAGCACCTATTAAATTGAATAGGTGTGTGGTTAATGGAAAAGGGGTGATACCTTTTCATGAAATTATTTTCCTAAGAGTTGTGACTTGTGGTCATAACCTTTGAAAATCTATAAATAGATTCCAAAATCCACCATTTGAGATAGTTCATTATTCACATGGAATTCAATACATTAATTGAATTCAATTCTCGTCATAACATATCATTGCATATTGTTGCATTACCAAGTCCTTTTCTTCGTGTCTTATAAAGTCCTAAACGTCGTTTCCAATAATTGTTGTGCTGCTTTGTTGGAACTGAAATAGTCGTTGTATCTTGGGAGACAATTGCCGTAACCGAGAGCACTGTACGGGGCAAATTTGTCTTAAGGAGAAAGAACCGAGTTCTTGCCTCGACTACATTTTTCTTGTCAAACTTCTGTTCAAATTTTGTTCGTTCCCATTTCAAAATACACACACAAATAACATATACATAAGGTGGAAGAGGCTTCGTTGAGTCAAGAATCCGGAGATGAATCCCGTTTTTTTTTTTTTTTTTTTTTTTTTTTTTTTTGTGTGAATTACTTGAATACACATTTTTGTTTGCTAAACTCTTTAATTAAACTTTGTAATAAAAGTAGCTATCTAAGTTATTCTTTTGAATTAGTTAGAACATATATTGTCTAAGTTCTCTATCTGATTAAGATTATAGGATTTTGTTCTAAGATGTTTGAAATTATAGTCTGCACATAACAGGAAGATTTTTGGTAAGATTTAAATGTATTGTAATTACTTAAGCTAAGCTGATGATATTCAACCTTTTAAGTTTCTTAATTAATTATATGTTTAAGAGGTAAAAACTTTCACTTGTCAATTACAGAATAGCAACTACATTCAAATTGGAAGACTACTCATATAATTTGTTTCTATTTGAAAATGTTGGCTTTTGTTTCTAAAGCTATATTTACACAATTACTCTATATTTATACTATTCAAGCAATTCATTAATAGAGAGAGGTTCAATCCATATATCACTATTTCAGATAACTTCATTCTCCTTTCACATTTTCTTTAATCCCAAAGTTGCCCTTGAATTCAAACATGATAGGGCATTGCTTTTACATATTAAATACGCAATTTCTCCTAATACTAATAGTCTCCATCTTATTATTTAGTCCCGCTTCAGTCCACCATGTCTCTATTTTCTCATTTTCATCCCTCAACTTCTCAATTCATCTCATTTTAGTCCATTGGTGTGTTGTATAGATTTGTTAAATTCAACGGAATATCTTCAAGATTGGATGGAATATCCCATTGATAATTATATTTGATAAATTATGAAAAAAATAATTAATAATTATCTCTATAATTTTAAAACAAGTTTTTCAATCAAGAAAAATATAATTTATAAAAATATAACTTAAAAAATTATACAACATATTAATTTATAGGGGGTCTTTACAAATAAACCCATCAATGGGTACTTATTCATAAAGAGATTAAGACAATAAACTCCATTACAAAAAAGCCAACACATGGTCCAAATTTTTGTAAAAGACTAAAATAGCTCCTCATACTTTAATATGCTCCAATTTCATCATTAATTTAATTTAACCTCAATTTGACCCCAAATTCACAAATTATTCAATTTTGACCCAAAACACATTTTTATGGACATATTCGTCTGTCACCGCCGGTCTCCGGCGTTGACTTTTTTTTCTTCCGTATTTTTTCGCCGGTTTCCGGCGTTGACTTTTTTTTTCTCTTGATTTTTCCGTCATCGGTTTTCGGCGTTGACCTTTTCGAAGAAAAAAAATTCGTTTAAACAACAATATTGCTGTGATTGACAGTAATATTAACTATATTACTGTTAAACACAGTAAAATTAACTATACTACAGTTTAACACAATAATATTGCTATACTAATCGCTAGCACAGTAATATTAACACCAATGTTTTCAGAATCGGACCGACTATAGAACCGGAAAAGCATTTGGGTCATGGGTTTATACGGTCGAACCGGTTCAACCGGGTTTTTGATTTTTTTTAATATGCCATTATTTTATTAATTTTAATATTTTAAAACTATTATTTCTTTATATTTTAAATCTCCCACTTATTATTTTCAGTTTTATCTACTTCACCTCACTTTTTACTATATTTTATTGCTTATACCCTATATTTTTTTCATTTTTTATTCTTCAAATCCAGCAATCGGCCACTCCTATTCGATCACCCATGATCATATCCGACAATCCTTCGACAACTCATGACTAGATCTGGCCATCCACTACTAAGTCTGTGAAGGATCGCTCAAATGTAACCACAAATAACCAACTCAGCGGTGATTCGAGACGTTTTGGCCGAAAATCGGGTTCCTTGACTGACTCGACTGTTCTCGGGTTTTACCCGGTCGAACCGGATTTTGGTCATTTGACCCCGGTTTTCGATTTTTCCGGTTTTAGATGTCAGATCGGACCACTTTATTGCCGGGTCATGGTCAAACCGTTCCGACCGGCCGGTTCGGTCCGGTTCTAACAACATTGATTAGCACAACAAAAATCATTATTATTGTGTAATAGAGTTATATTACTATGTTGACCGTTCAACAAATGTAAACATAATAAAAAGTCAAAATAATTAATATTACTGCGAGTGACAGTAATATTACTATAACAACAGTAATATTACCGTCAACCACAGTAATATTACAATAATTGACAATAATATTATCACGTTACTTCGTGAATAGCTCAAACAAACAAAAAAAACCCAAACAAAATAATAATATTGATGTGGTTGACAACAATATTACTATAACAACAGTAATATTACTGTCAACCACAGTAATATTATTGTGTTTACAATAATATTACAATAATAGACATTAATATTATTACGTTACTCCGTGAATAACTCAAACAAATCAAATAACCAAAAAAAAAAAATAATATTGATGTAGTTGATAGTATTATTATTGTGTTTACAGTTATTAATTGTCAACGACAGTAATATAATTACGTTGACTTGTAAACAAATCAAACAAAATAAAATCAAAATTACAAAAAAAAAATATATAATAATATTACGTTAATTTACTGTCAACGGCAGAACAATTACATAAATGTATTGTCAACGACAGTACAATTACATTAATGTACTGTCATTGACAGTATAATTACGTTAATTTACTGTCAGTGACAGCACAATTACGGTCAACGTTTAGCGGCTGACGTAAAAAAAAAAAAAAAAAAAAAAAACACTAAAAAAAGTCAACGTCGGATACCGGCGGCGGAAAAAAACAGACCAGAAGAAAAAAAAAAGTCTACGCCGGAAACCGGCAAAAAAATCCGGAAGAAAAGAAAAATAAATCAAAAAGTCAACGCCGGAATTTGGTGGTTAAACAATTTTTTTTTGAAAAAAAAAATTTGAAAAACAAAAGTCAAAATTTGATTTTTGTGGTCGAAATTGAATTTCTGTGAACATAATTGATTATATTGAGTTTACAATTAAGAATTGGGTATAAAGGGTTAGGGGTTATATTGTCATAGGGATAATTACAGTTTTGGTCCCCAAGTTTGCACGTTTTTCACTTTTAGTCCCCCATTTACCGTCGTCAACAAAATACACACTAATGTTGTCAAAATTTTAACACATTTAGTCCCTCCGTTTGTTGACCGTTAAGAAGTAACGGTCAACTGTTGAATTAGGGCTGAATTTGGGATTTTTCATTGAGAAAATTGCAGTCAGACCCCTGCATTCTTTTAAAATATTCTAAAAACCCCTAAAATATTATTCAACCCTGATTTAACCCCAATTTCATCATTTAATCAATTTTGGCAAACGACCACAATTTTTTCCACCATTACCGCTGACTGTTGACCGCCGTTGATTGTTTTTTGGTAACTTCCACTTTCCCCCCTTATACTTCGGCTGGATATCACTTTACCCCCTTGTACTCTCAATTGCATCGATTTTCCCCCTTGTACTTTGGTTCGATATCACTTTACCTCCTACTCTCAATTCATCGATTTGCACTCTTGTACTTTGGTTCGATATCACTTTACCCCCTTCTACTTTCAATTGTATCGATTTGCCCCCCGGTACTTGAAAATTTGTATTAATGTGGCCCTTGCCGTTAGTTTTCAGACCTTTGACCATAACACCGTTTTATCTAAGTTTGAAAATTACAACAAAACCACCGCTCCCAGTTTAAATAATTATTAATAAAAAAATTTGTGGCTGCCGTCGTGGACTATGTTTTCTCGCTGTCGTTAATTTGTTATTATTTAATTTTTTGTTTATTTATTTATTTTTTAATTTTTTAATAATTATTTAAACTTGAGGGGTGACATTTTAGTAATTTTCAAACTTAAATAAAACGGTGTTAAGGTCAAAATTCTGAAAACTAATGGCGAGGGCCATATTGAGACAATTTTTCAAGTACATGGGGCAAATCGATGTAATTGAGAGTAGAAGGGGGTAAAGTGATATCGAGCCAAAGTATAAGGAGACAAATCTATGAATTGAGAGTAGAAGGGGGTAAAGTTATATCGAACCAAAGTACAAGGGGGCAAATCGATGCAATTGAGAGTACAAGGGGGTAAACTGATATCCAGCCAAAGTACAAGGAGGGGAAAGTGGAATTTACCTTTTTTTTTTTTTTACTTTTTTTTCGACATTGACTTTTTTTAATATTGTTTTTGACGTTGTTCACAGACATATTCTCGGTTAACAATGTTGACTTTTTTTATTTTTCTTGATTTTTTTGAACTTTTTCCTGTGACTTTTTTTTTCCGACCAACACAATATTATTATTATATAACAAAATAATAATACTATATTAATATCTAGTATCGTAATATTAAAATTACAAATTTCTAATAAAGTTTGTATCTAAAATTTTGGGGCCTAAATACAATTTAAAAAAATTCTAAAATCCATAATTCTTCCCGTCAATTTTTTTTCGTGGAACCGCTAGTGCATGCCAAATTTCTTCCCAAAAAAATATGAAGAAGATGAATTGGGCATATACGAAGTAATTTGGAAATGAGATAACAACTCTAGTACAACGGTTTATGGGACTAACACCGGCCGTTAATTTGTATCTTTTTTTATCTTAATTTTTTTCCGTCATTGAGTTGTGTTGACTTTTTCTTTTTTTTTTTCTTTTTTTTTGACTTCTTTTATGATATTATTTTTCTCGTCGATAATCAGCTTTGACTTTTTTTTTTTAAATTATATTTTTACCACTACTCAACAATTTAAATAAAACTCAACAAAGAAAATGTCAACGTTGTTCACCCGACATTCAACATCGGTCAACAACAACAAAAAAAGATCAATCGAAAAAAGAGTAAACCGAGTTAAAAGGAAGTCAATGTCGGATTACCCGATTTCAAAAAATTGGGGTCATTGGTTAAAATTGGTTGATTGATAAAATTGGGATTAAATTATGGTTGGATAAAATTTTAGGGGTTTTTTGAATATTTTGAAAGAATACAGGGGTCTTATTGCAATTTTCTCAAAGAAAAACCCCAAATTCAACCATTAACCATTGCATCTTAACGGTCAAAAAGACGGAGGGACTAAATGTGTTAGAATGTGACAACATTAGTGTGTATTTTGTCGACGGCGGTAAATGGGACTAAAAGTGAAAAACGTGCAAACTTGGGGGACCAAAACTGTAATTACCCCTATTGTCATATACATGAATGTTTCCTTTATTTATAAAAAAATATTAAAGGGATGAGTTTATTGGTGAAAGAGATATATAGTCCATAAACCTATAATAAATAAAGATGTTTGGTTAGGGACCTATTAACAAAACCCCTAATTTATATTAATATATAAATAATCATTTATATCTATTTTGTTGATATGACTTGAATTTAGGAGTATATCAAATGATAATGATATATCATCTACATATATTCTTCATTTAAATTTATTTATATTTTTTACGATTTTATGTTAAAGAACAAACTAGTTATATATGTTCTTCTATTGTTTTTAAATTGTTTATAGTTTATTAAAAAAATTATAAAAGTAGAATATTTCATACACTAAATAACAAATCAAATAAAATCATTAAAGATAACTAAATTATACACCAGTCGTCACCAAAGGACTATAATGAGGTGAACTGAAAGATTGTAAGATGAAAATGAGACAAATAAAAACATAAGAACTAAAGAGAAACTAAATAAATAATAAGATAGGAGCTATTAGTGAGATTTGGTCTATTAAATATGATATGATTAAACATGATAGAACATTGCTTTTACGTATTAAATCCGCGAATTTCTCACTAATACTCTCCATCTTATTATTTAGTCCCCCTTTAGTTCATCATGTCTCTTTTGTCTCATTTTCATCCCTCAACTTCTCAAGTCATCTCATTATAGTTTGTTGGTGTATAAATTTGTTAAATTCAACGGAATCTCTTCAAGATTGAATGAAATATTCCATTGTATATTATATTTGATAAATTATGAGAACAATAATTAATAATTATCTCTATAATTTAAAAAGAACTTTTTCAATCAAGAAAAATATAATTTAGAAAAATATAACTTCAAAAATTATAGAACATATTAATTTATATTAGTATGTATAGAAATAATAATTTATATCGATTTTGTTGATATGACTTGAATTTAGGAGTGTATCAAATGATAATGATTAGCGGTGCAAGTTGGAACTGAAATTCTAATTTCCGCAGGTTCCGATTCGAAAAGTTCTAATTTTGGAATTTTTTTTTTATTCCGAAATTTTGATTTCTGAATTTCTCCGATTTTTTTGGATGAGAATTGGAATTATGTAATTTTCAATTTTCGATCCGATTTAATTCTAGAAATTAATTCCGAAAAATTCCGATTTTCTTCCGAGAAATACACCTATAAATAATATATATTATATAATACTTATTATAATTTTTTTTTATTTTTCTTCTGGAACAGTAATTTGATTAAGTTTTGTTTTAGGATTTTGACATATTGAGTTGTTAAAAGGTGTATTCGGTTTTACGATGTGGTTTATTTTTACTTAATTTTTTGAATTGAAATTTAGTAGTTATGAGTTTTACTTTTTTGATTTTTCGACTTGGATGTTCTTATTTTTGGAAAATTATGATTTTTTTAGAAAATTTCCTATAAGTTTTGAAATTATAAAACTTACGTGATTTTCGATTTTTTTCCGAAATTCCGAAATTCCAAAATTTGCGAACATTTTGGAATTGAAATGAATTTTTAAATTTTGAAAATCTTGGAATTGAAATTGAAATTGAAATTGATTTTACATCCCTACTATTGATATATCATCTACATATATTCTTTAATTGAGTTTATTTATAACTTTTTATGATTTTATGTTAATATTTAAAGAACAAATTAGATTATATATGTTCTCTTATTGTTATTACATTGTTTATAGTTTATTAAAAGAAAATTATAAGAATAGAATATTTCATACACCAAATAAAAAATTCCGTTAAAGCTAACCAAATTATACACCGGCCACCGAAGGACTGTAATGTGATGAATTGAAAGGTTGTAGGATGAAAATGAGACAATAGAAACGTGAGGACTAAAGCGAAACTAAATAATAAGATGGGAGCCATTAGTGAGATTTGGTCTATTAAATATGATACGATTAAATTTTCAGTAAAATATTTATGAATGAAATACTAAGGGGATGTTTGGTTATGTTTGTAATGGGGTTTTCTAGTTTCCACAATTTATGATGGAAAAAGTAGATGTATTGGTTTTATATAAAAAATGGGAATATGTTTGGTTGTGGTGAGTTTTCTCTACGAAAGTACATGGGAAAGTAGAATATATATAATTGATTATTATTATTATTATTATTATTATTATTATTATTATTATTATTGAGGTTAAGAGATTGAGAGCAGTAAGAGAACAAAGTCCGGGATCAAGAGTTTGAGAAGAGAAGGAGAGTTAATAGGTATGTTCAATGCTGCGCTGCAGAGGAGTGGTGGTGAAAGTTACAGAGAGAACAACATCCTTCTTCTCTGTCAAGTAACCGTACTCTCCGATCATTACCAGTGGTTAGAGCCGCCGTCAATGAAATGCTCGGTGTTCCTGTACCCCGGAGAGCTCGCTCTGATATGTTTTCATAGTCAGAAATATTTGGTCTATTTGTTGTGTTTAATTTGCCGTTCCTTTTTTTCTTTTTTTTTTTTTTTTTTTTAAATATTCTTATTTTTTATAGGTTCTGCAAAGACGTTGCAAGATTACTGCAATTCAGGTGACGTCGGATTAGTAACAGAGTAGTAATAGTAGTAATTTAGGAAGCCAATGTAATTTTTTAGGGGATTCGTTCTGGTTAGCTAGGGCGGATTTAGGGGTGGCCATGTATGCCATGGATTTAGCTAAAAAAATGTTTGGTGTAACGGTAAAGATGTATTAATATGTATGAGAGGTCATTGGTTCAACTCTATGTGTGGTGAATGATTTATGGCATTCACTGCTAACATGTTTGTTCAGACTTTACATATTAATCTCTACTATGCGGCTCGACCACATTCTCTACTGTTAAGGAAGTATATTTCAATATTATTTTACATATTTTTGATATTTAAAGATATTTATTTATTTGTCGATAGGTTATGTATTGAATCTTATTCTATATACGTGCATAAAAAAATATAGCGATGCACCTTAATGGAAATGCAAATTTTCTCTTTTTATATTAAGGGCATATTACAAATAAGTTCATCAATGGATACTTATTCATAAAGAGATCCAGACAAAAATCTCCTTTACCAATAAGTCCACACATGCTCCACATTTTTTTAAAGGACTAAAATAATCCTTCATACTTTAATATGTTCTAATTTCATCCTTAACTTAATTAAACTTCAATTTGACCCCAAATTTCACAAATTATTCAATTTTGACCCAAAACTTTTTTTTTTTCAAAAATTATATATTTTTTTCAAAAACCATTTTTTTTCGCCGGTCTCCGGCGTTGACTTTTTTTTTTTATTATTTTTATTTTTTATTTTTTTCTGTAACTTTTTTTTTCCCGTTTAAAGAGCAATATTGCTGTGATTGACAGTAATATTAACTATATTATTATTAAACACAGTAAAATTAACTAAACTATAGTTTAACACAATTATATTGCTATATTAATCTCTAGCACATTAATATTAACACAACAAAACTCATTATTATTGTGTAATAAAGTAATATTACTATGTTGACCGTTCAACAAATGTAAACATAATAAAAAAACTAAAAAAATTAATATTACTGTGAGTGACAGTAATATTACTATAACAAGAGTAATATTACCGTCAACCACAGTAATATTGCAATAATAGACAGTAATATTATTACGTTACTCCGTGAATAACTCAAACAAACAAAAAATCCAAACAAAATAATAATATTGATGTGGTTGACAGCAATATTACTATAACAACAGTAATATTACCGTCAACCACAGTAATATTATTGTGTTTACAGTAATATTATAATAATAGACATAATATTATTACGTTACTCCGTGAATAACTCAAACAAAACAAAAACCCCAAATAAATAATAATATCGATGTTGTGGACAGTAATATTATTGTGTTTACAGTTATTTTACTGTCAACGACAGTAATATAATTACGTTGACTTGTCAACTAATCAAACAAAATAAAAAAATGATAAAAAAAAATAATAATATTACATTAATTTACTGTCAACGGCAGCACAATTACATAAATGTAATGTCAACGGCAGTACAATTACGTTAATTAACTATCATTGACAGTATAATTACGTTAATTTACTGTCAGTGACAGCACAATTACGGTCAACGTTTAGCGGCGGACGTGGAAAAACAAAACAAACCAAACAATTTTTTTTTTTTTAAAAACACTAAAAAAAGTCAACGCCGGAGACCGCCGGAAACTGGCGAAAAAATCCGGAAGATAAAGAAAAAAAAAAGTCAACGCCGGAAACCGGCGAAAAAATCTGTAAGAAAGAGAAAAAAAAAATTTGAAAAGTCAACGCCGGAATCCGGCGGCAAAAAATGTTTTTTTTGAAAGAAAATTTTTTTTTGAAAAAAAAAGGTTTTGGGTCAAAATTGAGAAATTTGTGAAATTTGGGGTCAAATTGAGATTAAATTAAATTAAGGATGAAATTGGAGCATATTAAATTATGCTCCAAAAAAAGTCAAAATTGAATTTTTGTGGTCAAAATTGGATTTTTGTTGACAAAATTGATAAATTGGGGTTACAATTAAGAATTGGGTATAAATGGTTGAGGGTAATATTGGGATATACATGAATGTTTCCTTTAGTTATAATAAATATTAAATGGATGGGCTTATTGGTGTAAGAGATATGTCCCCTAAACCTAGAATAATAAACATGCTTGGTTGCGGACTTTTGCATAAAACCCCTTATATTAATATGCCCTTGCATTACAAATATTACAACAGTTGTGTATAAATATATTTATTCGATTGGGAAAATGATAATCTTCCAGGTTGTTTGAATTTATATTGCTTGACTTCTCTATTAGTGCGTCGTTGTTATAAGTCATTTACTTTACATAAGACTCATATGGTATTATTTTGTATTCCAGGAAATAGTTGAATAATCTATTTCAAACGATATCATGTTGATTCATAACGCATTTTACCCGTAAAGATAAAGTTTATATTTTTTTTTAATTCCTTTTCGTTCATATTTAGTTCAATTTAGTATGTTACAGAGTACATAGGTTTTTTTTTTCTTTATTTTTTTTAACTTTCGCTTTGAAACTGACCCCGTGCATCGTACGGGTGAAGTACGAGTTATAATAAAATATTGATATTTGGTAAACATATTTTCCGGCCCCACTACTATTAATTAGACATCGGTAATTTAGTGCATTGTACTTCAATTATCTATCATTACAAAACGACTTAATCCCACTTTGCACCTTTGAAATATACTATTTTGGCACTTTGTATTCTCGAAAAATAATAATAGCACTTTGCACCCTCAAAACACAATATTCACAATGCATCTTGAATTGAATAATAAAGGCAATTTCATTTTTCAGTGGTGTTTTTTTTTTCGAGTGAAAAAAAAAAAAAAAAAAATTGTTATTTTCTTGAACCCCCAACCCACTTTCGAGCGGACAAAGTGCTAAAAAATAAAAATTACACCGGATTATTTTAAAAACTATATTTTCTTTAAAAAAAAGAAAAAATGTATAACTAAATTATTCGATTGATGGATCTTTATCGTAACTGGTTGAAAGTATTAGGTAAACATATTTGGAAGAGAATATGATTTTAGATAACTTGATAATGGAATAGCAGAATGATTTTATTTTCGTAAAATATTTTCTTTTGATAAAAAAATATAATTTTTAAATTTGTTGATGAAATGTATTTTTATTTTTTCACATTATAGTTTCAAAACGATTCATGAATAAAAAAAATATTTGACATTTGGCGGCATAAAAAAATATCACTAAAAATATTAAATTACACTTTTTAGCTTTAAATTCATTTGGGGTGCATTATTCATGATTTATTGTGTTTCGAGGTGCAAAGTGATATTAATTTGTTTGGAGGGTGCAAAGTGCAAAAATAGTGTATTTCAAGAGTGCAAAGTGGGATTAAGCCTTACAAAAACTCTTTAGTGTCCTAAAAAATAATTAAGGGTAAATTCCACTTTTCCCCTTGTACTTTGGCTCGATATCACTTTACCCCCTTCTACTCTCGATTGCATGGATTTATCCCCCTACTTGAAAAATGTAAGAATATGGCCCCCGCCGTTAGTTTTCAGGCTTTTGACCTTAACCCCGTTTGATATAAGTCTGAAAATTACAAAAAAACTACCCCTCTCAGTTTAAATAATTATTAAAAAAAATTAAAAATTAAAAATATATTATGGTGGCGTTGTGGACTATGTTTTCTCGTTGTCTTGATTTTTTTATTATTTTACTTTTTTTTTCAATAAATATTTAAACTGGAAGATGTAGCGTTTTTGTCATTTTAAAGCTTAAATCAAACGGTGTTAAGGTCAAATTTCTGACAACTAACATCGAGGACCACATTGAGACAAATTTCAAGCGCATGGGGTAAATCGATGCAATCGAGAGTTAAAAAGGGTAAAATAATATCGAGCCAAAGTACAGGGAGGAAAAGTGGAATTTACCCAATAATTAATTTATGGAATCCGAAATTTCTGACCCAAATCTTTGGCATATCAAAAGATGACTGTCATGCATATATCCCGTTTATTTTCTTCCTTGTATCACCAGAACCTAACCCCTCCCTCTCTCTCTCTCTCTATATATATATATATATATATATATATATATATATATATATATATATATATATATATATATATATCAACAGATTCTATTTTTTAGGGACGATAACTTGTTCCTTTTATAATTGAAATTACCTACTTATTTTCTAGCGGATTTACAGGGATTGTAGGGAAAAAGTGAAAAAAATGGCGGGTGGTGTTTCAAATTCCCTCCAATTTCAGCTTTATTTATAACTGACTTGTTGTTACTATGATAAACACACACACAAACACAAACTGACAAACACAAAGCAATATCCGAGTCAAGAAAATGACGCCCGAAAAACAGTCTCCGAGTCAAGAAAATCAGATGGTGATATCTGATGAGAAAAGTCTCACAAATGTTGAACCAGAAGAAAATCAGATGGTGATATCTGATGAAAAAAGCATTCCCACAAATGTTGAACCAGAAGAAAATCAGATGGGAATATCTGATGAAAAATGCGTTGCCACGAATGTTGAACCAAAAGACGTAGCAAAAGAGATAGAAATGCTCGAAACCAATGGAGAAGGTGAGTCCTCCAAAACTAACGAGAAGAAGAAGAAAATTGGTGACCTCTTTTCAAAACAAGAAGAACTCATTCTCCTTACTGGTCTTGACCATTTTTGGATCCGCAAAAGAATCCATGATTGGGTTGCCTTTCACATCTTCATGAATGGTCATCTTCCCCACTTCACTAAGAATCAAATAACTGAAAAGTTACGTCGGATGAAACTGAAATTCGGAAGAATTAGGGAGAAAGGAGGTTTCCGTCATTTTGCATCAAATACCCACGAAGCCGATATTTATGAGTTGTCCAAAAAACTATGGGACCATGAAGTAATTATCACTGCCCGTAAGAAGAAAACAAATGGAGGGAACTCAAAGTAATTTTTGTCAAGGTTGTATGGTTTTAGTTTTCTGTTACTATCTTAAGTCTTTTTATTAATTCTAGGCTCTAGACTTTTAAATTTATTTTTAGTTTTTGGGAAAATTGGCAAACTTATTTATGTTGAAATTTTTATTTATTTAATAAGTCTTAAGATGGAAGTGAATTATGTTTTGTTTTTTGAATTCATAATATAAGGATGATATTTTGTTAGCACGCTCTGACCCACACGCATACACACGTGTATTTAATTTGTATTAATAATATAATGATGCACCCAAAACATTTGATTGCATTCACAAGTTCACAACTCTTCAATATAATACATTAGATTACCCTGGTAATTGATATAGATAACTATCACCATATACTACTCCATCCCTCTACTTAAAATCACTTATGCATCATTACGCATATTGGATGCACAACACATGTATCGACAACACATGTATTCCACAACACAAGAAGGTGAAAATTTGGGCATGTTTGGGAAGTTTTTTCTGTATCTTTTTTCTTTATTTTTAAAAAAAATCTATAAACTAGTTTATGAGCCAGGGAGTATTTAACGATTTAAAAAATTCAAACCACATATAGGAAGAGGATAATATTTTTTTATATTTCTAATTTAAATCAATATAATTTGATTTATAAAAAATATAAACGTATTAATTAAGATATGACTCTATACTAATAAAATCAATCTGTCATCCACAAGTCCAAAATTATTTATTTATTTGATGAATCGTATTTTAGCGTTTGCACCCCATAATTAATTTTAATTGGCGCTTTGCACCATCACATTTCAAAACTGGCAATATCATCTCTTAATTTATATTTCTTATGGCACAATGCACCCTAGATCAATTTCTTATGATATTTAAGCACAAAAATCAATATACACTACTGGAAAATTTACTTATTACTACGAAATTTTTTGCTACGGTAAAAAATTGTAATAAAAGGTACTTTTTATTATGGAACAATTTTGAAGGCGTAGTAAATACTAGGATTTACTGTAGCAAAAAAATATTTGGTACAGCCATATACGGGGCAAATTCGTAGCAAATGCGTAGCAAACGTCTTTTTAGTGCGAATTTGATACATTTTACTACGGTCAATGATTGTAGTAAAAAGCCATTTTTCTACTTATGATATCACGATATTTTAACTTCTGAAAAATAACAATTTAAAACCCTATTATAAATAATACATTTAATTTCTGTCTACTAGACATTTAAAAATAATACTAATGTCCTACAATTCTTATTCTATTTTTAATTTTTAATGCATATTAATTTTATGAAAATTAGGAATTATAAATTATTTTGAAAATTAAAATTGAATCAAAATTAGAAATTATATGTACATTTTTTACGTGGATGCAAAACATATCTTATATATAAAACGAAAATATTTTGACCTGTAACCCTAAAACCTAAACCTAAGGGCATTTTAGTCATTTTCCTATTTTAATAGTTTGTTTTTTAAATTATTCTCAATAAATAAAATAAAAAAAGTAACCATCCACTTTGTAAAGAACTAAGTTCAATACACGGCCAAAGTAAAAAAAATAAAAAAATTCCTTATTTCATGGGCTATGGATACCAAAGTAAATTGAATAACCACATGATAAACAAATAAATAAATTGCAAAAAAAAAAAAAAAAAAAAAAAAACTAAAAGTTAAAAGGTAATTATTTCTTTAAACTTTTCTCCAGTAAAAACTAAAATCCCGATGTTTCTTCTCCTCTTTAACTACCCACTAACTCATCATCACACCATGATCTCAACCCATTATCAATTTCATTGCTCTATTTAAACCGCTGAGAACCACAAAAAATCACAATTTTTTTTTGCCAAACCTCTTCTTCTTGCTCATTTAAAATTTTGTTCTTCTTCTTCCTCAAAAATTATTTTCAACGTAGCCAATTGTTTTCTACAGGTAAACAATACAATATTTGTTATTTAGATTTATTTATATCAGATTTTTAAATTTCACATCACCAATAGTTGCTAACGATTTGATTTTTTTTTTGTACAACTCAGGCATAATTTCCGTGCATCATGACTCCCCGTATGACAGTCATATGCCTTCACATAATCTTCATCTCTTTTATTATTTGGTTGACCATGGTGTTTTTGGTTTCATTAAATTTGTGCCATTTATTTTTTTATTTTATAAACTCATTATCTTTTATCACTTCAGGGGTTACCATATGTTAACGTTGGAATTATTGCAACATTGGTCGCATTGCTTGGCAAGGTGTTCCAACGTCTTCGCGGGAGACCTTGAGTTGAAACAGATTTCACTACAGTACAATCCACTAATGTATTTGTGAAAGAAGAATCTGATTCAAATTTCTCACGGAATCGGTCATATTGTAAGGAAATCTCAGCGAACGAGTTTTTTTTAAGCTGCATATATTGTGACCACTGTTTGGAGCGTGCCAGAACGTATGAGTTGGTGCGTTGCACGCATTGCAATCTCACCGCAATGCACCCACAATGTGTAAAAACAATGGTGGCGGGTCCAGTACTTGATTTTGATAATCCCGATTGGAGATGGGTCTGTAAAATTTGCGCAGTTAGATTTGCTCTTTTGTATCAATTGTTTTCTACTGGAACACACAATTGAAGTGTTTTTTTTTATTATTGTTATGAAATGTGTTTTTTTATTATTATATTTTCATCACCGATGTAAATAGTTTGATTAATGCAATTTTAATGTTTTCTTAGACAACAAACATCAGATATCCGTTTTCTTTTCTCCATTTATTATTGTCCAGCGACTTATTATTTACATAATTTTATTATTTTTTTTCTTTTTCCTTTTAATTACATATTTATTAGATAAAAATTCGAAGAGTTCTCTTAATAATTTTATATGCATATTACTATATAGGCATATAAATTCTGATGTTACATAATATAATATAATTTGATTAATATAATATATTTAATTTCGTTAATATAATATATTAACTCCGCTAATTCATCTTCCATTATTACTAAGAATTTTATAAATAAAATGTATACGAGTTATCGAGGTCCGAAGAATGCATTCTAAACATGAACAACTTTAATTTTTAAGAAATTAAAATTTTCATGAATTTTGAAAAATCAAATAAAAAACCTTTATAATTACAAAAAAAAAAAAAAAATTACGGGTGTTTATAATTAAATAAGAGTTAATTTTTAAGAAATCAAATACTGACATTTTTAATAAACTTCTATATTCTGACGATAACTCCTATTCTTAATAAAATTTGATTTCTTAAAAAATAAAGTTCGGTAATCTAATTTTGAAAAAAACAGATTAAATAGGTTTATAATTAAAAAAAAATAGTGTCATAAAAATAAGTTGCCGTACATAAATTAAATTTGATGTCCAATTGTAACTACCCATACCCCCACTGTAGCACACGTAACCTCCATACCACCCCACTACTTCACTATATGGTGGTTTTCATTAATTTACATAAATTAAATTTGATGTCCAATTGTAACTACCCATACCCTCCACTATAGCATACGTAACCGTAACCGCTAATTATATTTGCATAGTTGTTTTTTAGAGAATAGATTTACTATCCACTCTCACACTACTTAGGTAGTTACCATGTGTAAAACAACCGAAACATTGGCTTTTTCTATATATATGCATACATATTTCATTCTTACACTGTCTTTCACTTTTTAATCTGTATATCCTGAAACTTTTGTAGGATTTCTATAATGGCTCCCAATATCACAAACAATGTTGACCTTAGTCCCACTACAATGGCTTGGAGAGTTATTGTACGAGTAATGTTGTTGTGGTTTGTTCCGCATTATGACAACAAAGATGTAATTGTTAGTCTTGATATGTTGTTCATGGATTCCAAGGTTATATGCAAAACGTTTTTTTTAATGTATTTATTTATTTTAATTACGACTACAAAATATTGTATATTGTTGATAATTTATATATACATTATATATACTTATGGTAGGGCGGCAAGGTACATGCCAGCATCAAAAAGCAACATATGAATACGTTCAAAGTTATACTGAAGACAGGAAAAACATATATGTTTTGTAACTTCATCGTTAGTCCAAACAGCGGGAACGCTCGAATCACTGGTCATCGCTACAAAATTACAAGCATTGGATCAACCACCATCACATCATTCGGTGCAGAAGAAATTCCTAACGTTAGCTTTAACTTTATGGAGTTTAAACAAATTCAGAACAACAACAAAGATGATTGGTTAATAGGTAAAATTGTAATTTTCAGTCTCTTATTTATTTTCACTCGGTTACAGTGAAATCAATTAATGTACTGTTTCTTAGATGTAATTGGGCATGTGGTTGAGACAAATCCCACAAAGGAGATAGCCATCAACGGAAGGACCAATAAATTGCTTGATGTAGTTCTTCAAGACTTGGAGTAAGAATGATTGTATAATTCATTATATATAATTGCAATAGTTTTATCTAAAAGCAAATTTTCCAACCAACTTCATCATTCATTTTTTAATTATATGTTGAATTTTATTCTACTTTGTTTTTACGTGGGCAGTGACAACAAAATTAATTGCGCTTTGTGGAACTCATATGCTGATAAATTGGATGATTTATTCGTCAATCACGACCCACAAAGTCCCGTTATCATTATATTGCAACTTTGCAAAATAAAGAGTTTTAAAGGTAGATACAGTTATTTGGTCCAAGTAGGTTTCGCCTTTACATCTTACTTATTTTCATAATAAACATGTCAATATAATATATATTAAATTATACCACAGGTAAAAAAAATATTTATTCTCACTATCACGGATCAAATCTGCTCATAAACCCAAACTTGAAAGAGGCTCTTAACTATAGGGACAGGTAGTCTGTTTCTCCTTTCTTTTTCACCAATTATATTTAATATGTAATTTCGTCTAATATCATAATTATTATTGTTTTCATCTTCAACATACATATAGACTTTTGCAAGGAGATGAATCTCTCACTCAAACAGTATCTCAAATTTCAAGTGAACACTCAGCGTCCGTGAATGACGAGTTTCTTTCCGTTGAGAAATTGAGTATTGCCGAACTGGTAGATACACTGGATGTAAGTCGTTTAATATATGCTAACATTATATTTGTTCAACGATTCATATAACATATGGATACAAAATTAATTTATATTATTATTTTAGGATTGTACCGTGGTTTTACTTGCCACAATCTTCGAAATCGATTTGGAAAAGAAATGGTGGTATATTTCGTGCAAAAATTGTATGAAGAAAGTCATACCAAATGGATCCAAATATTTCTGTGAGAGGTGTGATACGGATGTGCCTACTATACCTCGATAAATTATAATATATTTAGGCTGTAATTTTTTTTTTTTTTATTAATCTATGTATATTAATAAAATTGAAGGAAAATCTTACCTGTTTGTATTCAGATATAGGATTGAGGTTACCATCGTTGATAGCACATCATCTACTTCCTTAGTGCTATTTGATGGAATGGTCAAACAATTTATCGGCAAAAGTGCAAGCGAGTTAGTTGGAAATATGAAAAAGGTGATAATTTTCTATCATACATTAAATATTTACCATCGTTTTTCAAATTATTTATATTTTGATCATTAAATTATTATTGAATCATTTTGTAGGAACAACTGAGCAACACGCTTCCCGTTGAGTTTCAGATGTTGGTTAATAAAGAATTTTTATTTAAAATACAAATCAGTGAAATGAATGTCAAGAAGAATTGGTCGCTTTACACCGTTAAGACGATGACAAATGATGAAGAAAAGATACAAAAAATTAAGAGTGGAATGAAGGTGGGTAAGAAAAAATATACATCCCATTTTTTTACAATCTACAATTATATTATTAATTTATTTTTGTTGCAGACACTCGACGAAGAAGATGATCAAGTTATTGGAAATATTTAGCAGGAAGATGAAAATTCAAGTGTATTACTCTATCTAAAATTTTGTTATATAAATATACACATAAGCTTTTTTTTATTTGTCTCCCTCTGTGATATATATTATAAGTCATGTTTTCCGTTGTCGGCGAGCATAAATTCCTCACATTTGTGGCAGCATTGTGAAGTTTTAACATTAACAAAAAATATGAGACTTTCTTCAACAAGTTCTAAAATTGAGGAACTGAAGAACTTCTCAGATTGGGTGTTAAGTATAGGCGATGGTACTAATGGTGATGACAATGATGGAGTTATGGACATTGAGATACCTGATGATTTGCTCATACAATCATCAGGTAACCATTTAGCGTCTATTGCTGAAGAAACTTACCCAAATTTGCTCGATAATATCATGTATTCTGAATACTTACAATAGCGAGCTATATTGGCACCTACTAATGAAATTGTTGAGAAGGTTAACGATTACATGCTGTCTTTGGTTCCGGAAGAGGAAAAAGTTTATCTTAGTTTCGATAGTCCATGTACGGCGAATGAGAGTGTCGACTCACATCATGACATTCGTACTCCAGAGTTTTTGAATACTATTACATCTTCAGGTCTGTCAAACCATGAATTAAAGCTGAAAAGAGGTGTTCCTGTTATGTTATTGAGGAATATAGACCAGTCCAATGGGTTGTGTAATGGTACAAGATTGACCATAACTCGGTTGGGAAATCGCGTTTTGGAAGCAAAAATAAGATCAGGCTCTAATGTCGGACAAAAGGTCTTCATTCTAAGATTGTCGTTAACACCGTCAGACAGTAGGATTCCGTTTCACTTTCAGATGAGACAATTTCCCATTGTTCTTTCCTTCGCTATGACAATAAATAAAAGCCAAGGTCAATCCCTCCAAAATGTTGGTCTATATCTTGAAAAGTCTGTTTTCTCTCGCGGACAACTATATGTAGCTATTTCGAAGGTTACCAGTCGAAAATGTTTGAAGATACTTATAGTTGACAAAGAAGGAAATACTTCAAAAAATACAACAAACGTTGTTTATAAAGAAGTATTTCAAAATTTAAGGTATTTTTTATTTACAGTTTTTCACATTAGTTCTTATGTAAGCCTCATATTCTACTGTGCATAATGTGTTCTTATTATTTCGCAGAGTGTGAAGATGCAATATCATAAAAATGAATGCATTGCCACAAAGAATGAGCTGTCACACAACATCAAAGGTTATTGTTTTCCATATATTTGTTTCACATTGTTTCTTTCAATAATTTTTTTTGTGTTATTTGAACTCATATATGATGCTATTGGGAATTGTTAATCTACAGTAATGACTTGGGTACCGGTGAAGTGCACGCATCTTCTGAGCGGTTAAAGTGCGATTTTTAAGGGTTTTTTTACATGAATATTTTTAAGTGTAAAGCAGCAAATGTATATTATATTTGTGAAAATTTGTGGTTTATTGCTCCGATTTAATAATTGATTTGTTATTGTGTCATTTCATTGAAATATATAACCCCGTGCAACGCACGGGTTCGGTTACTAGTAAAGTAAATGGGAGCAAATTTGGAACGATCCCCTATTTAAATAAGAAAAATGGATTCCACTGATTGCTTGACACGCGGTCATTTTAATATGAAAAAATGGTTGATTAGGTTTCCCTAATTTGTAGGTATTTTAAGTTTAAAACTTCTTAACTACTCTAGTTAAGAATTTTAAGTGCACGTAACTTCCATATATTACATTACATATATAATGGCAAATAGGCCCATAACAAGAGCACTTAATTAAAAGAGGGACATTCAACTTTTTTGTCTTTCAAATAAATCCACCCCATTCAAACTTATTTGCAAATAAGGAAAATCCTTTTATATATAAAATTACCCCCAATTCATTAAAACCCAATTCAACTCCAATTTCATGATTTACACCACAATTTAGCCCAATTTAATCAATTAACCAATTTTAACCCTAATTTCAATTTTGACCCCAATTTTAACCCTAATTCTTATCAATTCCGCCCATTATGATCTAACTTTCTTAATATTACACATTGACCCCGGATTTAAACAAATATATCACATTAACCCCCCAAATTTTTTTTTTCAGAAAATATTTTCTTTTTCTGAAATTTTTTTTTCTGGCCAGATTATTCCCACATTATTTTATTTTTCCTTTTTTTTTGGCCCCCAAACATGTAAAACGACGTCGTTTTGTTGTATTTATCCCCTTCTGCAGAACAAATCTTTTTCTTTGACCTTTTCTTTTCACCTACTTGGGCCGACCGGGAAGAGAGATGCTAAGCGCTCGCCGCTTTAGGCGGCGACGGGCATCGAGGTCACCGCCTACATATGCGGACAACCTCGCCTTCAATTTTGGCCGCGGCTTTGTCCGATGCCCCGTCTCTTGGCGCATCGTTTCTTCTCCAATAGTATACTTCGCCGACTTTCTCGCCCATATGTAATTGCCATTATCTTCTTTCTATTTTTCCTGTCTACTCTCCATAAACAAATTGTTAACTCCATTTCTCCCCTTTTATAGGAGATTTGCTAGCGAACTCTGTTAATTTGTTTTTCCAATTTCATTTCCCATGAACGAATTTAAAATGTTTTTTTTCTTCTATGTTTTATTTGAATGGGATTTTTAGATGATCGGTCTACACATCGGTATTGGTTAGTCTGATTCCTAGCATTAATTTCATGGGGTCAAACAAATTTGCCAGTTTTGTTATTGTTTTTCTTATGTTGTGATTGTCATTGGTGTCTTTGCATCATTATTTTTGTGTTTTCGTTAAAGCTATTTTTCTTCTCTGATGCTCCCATTTTATTGAATATTATTATATTTTATTAAAGCAATTCTGCTACAAGAAGGACGTTCGCCCGGAGGCCGACGCGGCTTAGTGTGCGGCTACGGTGGTGGTCGTTTCTTATTTGACTTCCGCAGTGGTGGATGCTCCTCCTCCGTCGGTGGCTCCTTCGCACCGCACTCCGTCAAGCGCGTGGGCCCCTCCTTTTTTTTTTTTTTTCTTGCCAAAACAGAGTCTTACGACCAAATAAACCTCCACCGCAAACGAAGACAGGAGACAGCCATCAAACAACGAATTACTCGAACTCGTGACTGCAAGGTTGGCGGCGGCGGCAGCCGGAGTACACGTTCACGCCACCTCCTCTTCTTCAATCTCCGACACCACCACAAACAACTTCTCTTCCGGCCTACCATCTCGTCAAATCATAATTCCAGCCTCCTATTTTTTTTATGTCTTTCTTTTCGCCAAAAATCCCGCCGTCCGGCCCGATGAGTGTCGGCTCTACTCCTGAAACCTTGAATTAAATTCCGCATAAACAAAGGTGAAAAATAAAGATCGAAGAAGAAGAAATAAATTTGATTAAAATGTTGTCTTTGGGTACATCAAGAGGGATTTTGGAGACGATTTCGTTTCGATTCTTGCTGCTGGAGTCTTGTGGACACTGTAAGTTTATTCCTATAGGGTTTTATTTATTTATTTATTTTATTTATTTATTTATAAAGTCTTTATGGTTATTTCATTCGCCAATTAGGCGAATGGCAAAAAGGTCCATCACATGGGACTTAAATGTATTTTGGTCCAAAAAAAAAAACAGTCTTTCAATTAAATCCATCCCCATGTCTTTAGTCTAAAATACCCTCCATAATATAATTCTTATCAATTACATCCATTATGCTCCAACTTCCTTAATATTACACATTGACCCCGGATTTAAACAAATATATCACATTAACCCCCATTTTTTTTTTCAGACAATAATTTTTTCTGAATTTTTTTTTTCCGGCCAGATTCCGGCGTTGACCGCTGGAGACCGCCGGTCTCCGGCGTTGACTCTTTTTTTTTTTACTTTTTTTTTCTTGAAAGTTTTTTCTAGTCGATCAACCACCGTTGACTTTTTTTTTTTTTTGAATTTTTTTCTTAGAAAAAAATATTTCAATTAATATTACTTTCTTGACTACTAAATTAATGTTTTAGACATTAATATTACTGTTTGAGACAGTAATATTATGAATATTATTTTATTTAACAGTAATATTATTAATATTATTGTCTAAGACAGTTAAATTACTGTTGGAGATAGTAATTTAGCAGCCAAGGCAGTAATATTGATTAAAATAATTTTTTTTAAGAAAAAAAAATTCAATAAAAAAAAAGTCAATTAACAGTTAAATTACTGTCTCCGACAGTTAAATAACTGCTCGATAATGTAATTTAGCAACGAATACAATAATATTAATCAAAAATATTTTTCTTAAGAATAAAAAAGGCAAGTTAAATTACTGTCTCCGACAGTTAAATAACTGTTGGAGACAATAATTTAGCAACGAATACAGTAATATTAATTAAAATATTTAAAAAAAAAAGTTAATTACAGTTAAATTACTATCTCCGACAGTTAAATAACTACTCGAGACATAAATTTAGCAGCAAAGACAGTAATATTAATTAAAATATTTTTGAAGGAAAAAAAAAGTCAATTAACAGTTAAATTACTGTCTTCGACAGTTAATAACCGCCAGAGACAGTCTTTAGCAGCCAAAACAGTAATATTAATTAAAATATTTTGTTTAAGAAAAAACAAAATTACAAAAAAAAAAAACAAAAAGTCAACGCCGGAAACCTCGCAGTCAACGGGAGTTCACCGGCCGGAAAAAAATTTCAGGGAAAAGAAAGTTTTTCAAAAAAAAAAAGAAAAAAAAAAAAGAAAAAAAAAAAGTCAACGGCGGCGACCGGCGGTCTCTGGTGGTGGCGGGTCAAAATTGAAATTAGGGTTAAAATTGGTTAATTGATGAAATTGTGCTAAATTGGGGTTTAAATTATGAAATTGGAGTTGAATTGAGTTTCAATGAATTGGGGGTAATTTTGGTATATATAAAAGGATTTTTCTTATTTGCAAATAAGTTTGAATGAGTTGGATTTATTTTAAAGATAAGAAAGTTGGATGTCCCTCTTTTAATTAAGTGCCCTTGTCATTAGTCTTTTTGTGATTAACCCTATTTCATTTAATGTGAAAAGAAAACGTTCAATTGGATAGACACACCCTTTTGAATTTTACGAAAATCAATGTTTAGAAATAGTTTGGGCCTACAATTTCTTTACATACTGGGCCACGAGCCCAATATCGAAAACTATTATCACCGAGGCCCAATCACCTTCAAGTAAGGTTTGGGCCCGACAATCTCAACTAAGCTATAAATAAAGGTTTGAACTCATTCCTTAAGGTACGTCCTATTAACTGAGCAATACTATCAACTGTATTCTCTGAACTATTTCCACTATCCGCACGTCTGACTTGAGCGTCGGAGGGGTTTCCGCCGGATTAACCCCCGGCCTAGTTCACGTGTTTTATGATTGCAGGTACCTCAAGGTCATCGAGCTTGTGAGTCAGTGATCCACTCTGCTCTTCCAGCTCATCCTACTTTTACTCACTAAGATGATCTAACTTTAGCATCATCATTTTGGCGCCGTCTGTGGGAAGGCAAACAATATCACGTAGCGCACATGATGGCCTTAAGACATCTGCTCAGGGGAGTGTGACACTGCTAACAACCTCCCACTTCATGGAGGCTCTGGCTTGTCACAGCCTCCTCCCTATGCTCGGGATTCACTACGAGGCCTTCCTCGTATGTCCCACTAGTTCTTCAACAGGATTCACTTCTTCCCGCCCCTCGATCGGTTCAGACAACCGAGAAGGCCCTTCAACGCTAGTAAGGGTTATCGACTCCTTGGGGGCTTACCTCTGCCCCCAAAATGTTTCATTCGCCAAGGGTTATCGACTCCCTAGGGGCTTACCTCTGCCCCCAAAATATTTCGCTCGCCAAGGGTTATCGACTCCCTGGGGGTATACAGTGCCCCCAAAACATTTCTCTCGCCAAGGGTTATCGACTCCCTGGGGGCTTACATCTGCCCCAAAAATATTTCGTTCGCCAAAGGTTATCGACTCCCTGGGGGTTTATAGCGCCCCCAAAATATTTCGTTCGCCAAGGGTTATCGACTCCCTGGGGGTTTACAGTGCCCCCAAAACATTTCGTTCGCCATGGGTCATCGACTCTCTGGGGGCCTACTTTCGCCCCCCCTCGAACGGTTCAGATAACCTTCAGCGTATGATCGCCGAACCTTCAACAAGATCAAATTCTACTTGCTCCTCTAACGGTTCAGATAATCAATAAGGACCTTCAGCGTACGACCGCGAAAGTTTCAACTCGTGTTGCCACTGAAGCAATGGCACAACCGTGCGCATCCACCTCAGGCCATAGGTCTCGAGCGCCTCATCCTAAAGTGGGGGGCTATCCCATCCCAAGGTTGGCATCACCCTTACCTTTCAACCCCAAGTGGGTGCACATCCCATCTCAAGAAACGAGTATAATCTCCCTACTCAAAAAATAGAACACCCCCAAAGGGGTAGAACATCAACCACCTAAAAATAAAAAAACAAGGAGAAGAAAGAAAAAGAAGAAAAAAGAAGAAGATGAAGAAAAAAGAAAAGAAGAGGCGCGTGTGGCTTACACGCGCCAGCCGCGCGCGCGTCAAGCAAAAAAAAAAAAAAAAACGGGGGTCAAATCGCACGCGCGAGACCAAAGAACAAGAAGAAGAAAAAAAAGAGTAAAAGAAGAATAATTAGAAGAAGAAAGAAAGAAGGAAAAAGAAGAAGAAAAAAGAAAAGAAAGTAAAATAAAAAAAGGGGCAAGAGGCGCGCGTGCACAGCACGTGCGCGTAGCGTACACGCGCTGACGCGCGCGCGCGTCAGCAGAGAGAGAAAGAAAAAAAAAAGAAAAAAAGGAGGAGGAGGCGCGCGTGGCGTACACGCGCGCGTCCGCAAAGAGAAAAAAAAAAGTTATTAGAGCGCGCGAGCGCGCTTTCCCAAGGCGCCCTTGGACCGCGCGCTCCCATCAAATCGCGCGCAACTTTGACTACTCTCTACCAAATTGCGCGTAGATTCTGACTCGCTTTACCAAATCGCACGAGAATTTCAACGCGCTTCAGCAAATTCCGCGAGCTCTCCAACGCGCCTCGCCAATTCGCGCGCGCTCTCAAACGGATAAATAAAAAATATTATTTCTCTATACCATGCCAACAGTTATCGGTACACAACGACACCGATATACTCTCGACACGATCCGGTATCATTTTCTACTTGGCTCCCACATCGAATCGAGAGTGGGGAGCTTGCAAGACTCCCACGAGGAGACCACTCGCTCGGACCTACACCCCGTAGCGAGACAACTCCCACGAGGAGATAACTCGCTCGGTCATATAACCCGTTGCGAGGCAACTCCCATGAGGAGCCAACTCCCTTGGGTCTACGAAACCACAGCGAGATAACTCCCACGAGGAGACCACTCGCTCCGTCCTATAACCCGTTGTGAGGCAACTCCCACGAGGAGCCAACTCCCTCGGGTCTCAAAACCACAGCGAGATAACTCCCACGATGAGACCACTCGCTCCGTACTACAACCCGTATCGAGACAACTCCCACGAGGAGCCAACACGCTCGATACTACAAACCCGCAGCGAGACAACTCCCTCGAGGAGCCAACTCGCTCGGTACCCCAACCCGCAGCGGGACAACTCCCACGAGGAGCCAACTCGCTCGGCACTACAAATCCGTTGCATGGTAACTCCCACGTGCAGCCACCTCGCTCGATAATAAGACTCGCTGCGAGACAACTCTCACGAGGAGACAACTCGCTCAGAGCGACCTCAATCCGCACGCTCCTCAATCGCGCGTCATCCAATGCTCCTACAACTTCGTTGTAAGACAACTCTCTCGAGGAGACAACTCGCTCGCAATTCACTACACAATCGCAAGCTCAAGTTAGCACGATTACAACCTTAGAAACACTTAGAGATATTATGGAAATCTATATAGCCTGGCCAGCTTGATTACTCAAATTTATGTACTTGTTTTCGACGGGTCCTTCATTAAAACGTGGACACGGTCCAAACATACTACAACCTACGAGGTCTAACAAGGGGCACGATCCCCATAAAAAAAAGCTTGATCCCCTCCTCAAGTACATCACGCACAAGGCTATATGTAAACACATACGAGCAACGCGTCGAAACATTGACAATGTCAATAAATAACAACTCCCACGAGGAGATTACTTGATTCGTGCTACTACATTATCGCTAGACTACTCCCATGAGGAGATAACTTGATCAACTCTATTACCCCACGACGAGACATCTCCCACGAGGAGGTAATTCACTACTACATCATCGCGGAACAACACCGACGACTCAAGTAACTTTCATCGCGACAACTTGGTCGCGCTACGCGCCAACGCGCCATCACGCCCCTCCGACACACACTCCAATGCGTTTTCGCACACCATCAGACCATATGCCAAAGAGCGACCACTACAATTTTTACTCTCGACACGATCGAGAACCCATTTCGACATGGCCCCCACATCGACTCGAGAGTGGGGGGCTCAATGATATGCCTAATTGGGTCAACCCAATGAGCCTACAATTTCATTACATACTGGGCCACGAGCCCAATATCAAAGACCATTATCACCGAGGCCCAATCACCTTCAAGTAAGGTTTGGGCCCGACAATCTCAACTGAGCTATAAATAAAGGTTTGAACTCATTCCTTAAGGTACACGTCCTATTAACTGAGCAATACTATCAACTGTATTCTCTGAACTATTTCCACTATCCGCACGTCTGACTTGAGCGTCGGAGGGGTTTCTGCCGGATCAACCCCCGGCCTAGTTCACGTGTTTTATGATCGCAGGTACCTCAAGGTCATCGAGCTCGTGAGTCAGTAATCCACTCTGCTCTTCCAGCTTATCCTACTTTTACTCACTAAGATGATCTAACTTTAGCATCATCACCACTTATCTCCGAAAAGCAGCGGATCCGTTCAGAATTTAATTCAAAAGTAAATTATCAGTTATGTTCCAAATATATATATATACAAGTAAAATAATTAAATAATATTAAGCAAGAAAACAAAACATAAAGAATAATGAAAATTCCTATAAAACCCTAAAATATCGATATATATTGATTTATTTTGACTAAAATATCACCAGAAGGCATATAGGAAAAATATTTGGAACTAATCACTAAGGATTTTACATTGTGGTACATACCTCCCTCCATTTTGTTATTAATTTAGGATATTGAAGTAACTAAAATGCCCTTTTAATCAGTTTTAAACCCTAGCCAACTTACAATCGTTTCTCTCTTCTTCTCTCTCAACTCGTAGATCCAAATCCAGTCCCATAAGCCTCCAATCGGCGATGTTGCTTCCCAAAGTCATAACTGTCTCTTCGGCGGTCGAAAAGAACATAAGCATTGTTGATATTCGTGTTTATACATAACAGGATGACTAAAAAATTGGGATAAAAAGAAAGAACATTACTACAAATAACTATACTTTACTACAGTTACATGTGGTCTTTTTCAGTACAGTAAACATATTGATTTAAAAAAATTAACAAAAAAATTAAGATTAAAAAAAATAAAAAAAATAATAAAAAAGATATACATATAAAAAAAATAACAAAATCGAAACAAATAATGTATAAAAATAAAATGAATATAATAAATAATCAGCGAAAGTACTAAATGCAAGACCATATATACTAAATGCAGGACCCGAAATACTAAATGTAGTTTGGGCGAAAATTGCATATAATGCAGTATAGTACACTAGGCCAAAACAGCTCACTTGCGACGTTTTTGTTTGCGGCGATTCCAGAATCGTCGCGAGTTTGCGACCATTTTTACTAAAAAACGTCGCAAGATAACGGAAAATAAGATTTCGATGGAATAACTCGCGACGATAATATTAATCGTCGCAATCATGCGACTAATGTCAATAAAACGTCGCAAAGGAAAAAAAATTAATAAAGCACTCTCGTAGCGACGTTTTTATAAACGACGCATGAAAAATATTTTTTTCAATTTATTTTTTTACCTTCGCGACGAATATGACGTATTCGTCGCTAGTGCAATTGCGAAAAAAAAAACATTTTATTGGGTTGGCGACGAATAAGAATAAACGTAGCGTTATAAAGAGGAAATATTAAATAATATTTATTCATAGCGACGAAAATAGTGTATTCGTCGCAAGTAAAATACTTTGTTAAAAGAATTATAATTATTATTTGCGACGATAGTGTATTAATCGTCGCGAAAATAATTATAGAAAAAATCCCTCTCCAGGGGTATCCCAAAAGAAGATTTATGCTTGGGTTTATCCCTAGTTTATTGGATACCTAGGGGTACGGATGGCAACGGGTCGGTTATGGGGCGAGTTCACCTAAACCCGAGACCCGACTTGCGAAAATTATATAAGAATCAGACCCGCGTCAACCCGTTTTAGCTTAGACCGGACCCGCCCCAACCCATACCCGAATTAAACGGTTCTGACACGGCATAACCGCTAGACCCGTTAACATAAAAAAAATATTAACTTTCATAATATTTTGCTTATATATTTTAACAAAAAAATCTCAAAACTAAAATAAAATATTTTTAAAAACTTGTACAAGTGATATAAAGTGAATTATAAAATTATATAATTAATTATATTTAACTTGGACCATAAATAAATTCAGAAGGCAAGACGGATAGCGGTGGTCGACATGTTTGATAGATATTACTTACGAGAAACAAGATTAAAAAAAATGAAACGATGAAAAATTGGCAAATGAGAATAGACACGAAAAAAGTTGAAATTTTGATGAATGAAATCCTAAATTAATTTGTATATATAGATTAGCTATTAATATAATATATTTTTACGAGTCGGTTCCAATAAGACCCATAACCCGACCCATATCCGTCCGGTTCTAGAAACTTAAACTCAGTATCCACCCCAAAACCATTTAACTTACCCACACCCGCCTCAAACGGGTCGGTTGCCATCCCTACCTAGGGGAGGTATATAAAATAAGCTCATATATATATATATATATATATATATATATATATATATATATATATATATATATATATGTATATATATCCTTCACTCAGTAAATAATTGTTCGTATGGCCAAATCGGAAAAATGCTCAAATAAAAAAACCAATTTACTGATCATGTCCTTTTTTGTAGAAGAAGGAGGGGGAGAGGGTTGTGAGAGGTTTTGTGTGTTTAGTATTAAAGAAATAAAATTAAATTTTTAATATTTGTGTGATATTGATTTTTATTAAGAGTATTTATTTCATTATCTATTTATTCTCTAATTTATTTTTTTGGTGGTATTGAATTAAGAAAAAACATGTATTTGTTCTAGCAGCTGGTTCCTTTTGTAAATGACTTGTAGCAAAGGTTAAATGAACTTGCCATATTATTGTAATAAATGTATTATATGCCAAAAGAAAAAAGCCTTTTGTAAATGACTTGTAGCAAAGGTTTAAATGAACTTGCCATATTATTGTAATAAATGTATTATATGCCAAAAAAAAAAAAAAAGAGAAAGGAAGGAATAATTAATAATATTTGAACTCTGCCATTAAATATGGGGCTATTTGTTAAACACCTCCATTGAGATTTGACTTCTTGTTAAATTCTTAATTTGTAAATGAAATGTAACATAAATTCATTGGGCCTAAAAACCTTATATGCCCCCACTAATTAGTATAAATATATTAAATTAAAAATACGGTAAATTAAATGTAGAATGTCTCTCAAAATCGCATTACCTAAAAATCCTCATAATATTTCTCCCCCCAAAATCACGCTCGAAATCCACTCTGGCAAAATCGCATTACCTAATTATTCTCTTAATTTGCTTATCACATCTATTTTTTCTCCATCTCTCCACAAATCTCGCCCCCAACTTCCCCAGTATCTCGAAAATCCATTTCATCTTTTTTCTCTTGATCTCGAGAAATACGTTATGTAGAGGGCTATAGCAAACTGCCCCTTTATTTTTCTTGTTAGATTAGGTCTCAGTGACACTTATAAATAGGTTGTTTTAAGTTCATTATTATTTGGACGTTTTTAAGCATTAATTAATTTGAGAGATTAAAAATTATCCTTCATTGTTCTTCAACAACTCTTGGAATATTTTGCGAGTGGATTCTTGTGAACTATTCTTAGCGATATAGTATTGGTTTCTGATTCATAATAATCACGGGGTCAATACTTTCACCTTGATAATATTGGTTTATTTGGACGTTTCGTTCTTGCTTCCGCATAAGACTATTGGGTCCCGTAACAGATTCTACGGGATTCCTATCATTAATAAAAGATGTTTTAAATTTATCTTAAAAATGAAAAATAAAATTGTACCTAATATAATAATCACCTTTATGTAATGGGGGGTTTTTTCAAATTTTACCATTAAATATACTAGATCAAATAAACAATCTAATACAACACGTAACGTAGAAAGAAATTGCAATTATTGACATCTCTAAGTTAATGAAGGCACAGAGATCGATGCCAATTGACACAAGTAGAAAATGACTTTTTACTACGATTTTTTGACTACGGTAAAAAGTCATAACAAAAGTTTACTACATGATAATCTTGGAGTCGTAGTAAATGCTAAGATTAACCGTAGCAAAAGAATATTTGTTACGGTCATTTACCATAGCAAAGCTTTTATCACGCTCGTATATGCTACGGAGCAAATTCATAGAAAATGCGTATCAAAAGACTTTTTGCTACGAATTTGATACATTTTACTAAACTAGACATGTGCACGTGCATTGCACATGTCGTGAGAACAATATATATATATATATATATATATATATATATATATATATATATATATATATATATATATATATATTTACTATATTGACATATAACTTCTTGTTATATGGGAACAAACAGCCAATAAAACTAACATCCATGTATATAAAGCAACGAATAAACTAATGAAGTATAACTATCCTAAAGTATAAATTAAGTAGGAATTTAAAATATTATTAGTTCCTATAATACTAATCATTCATGTCTTTAACTAAGCCGGCTGATGATAAAGCTAAATTCAAATATGGGAAAATTACAGTGTATGTTCTGAAACATTACGACTAAAACGATTTATGTTCTTAAAAAAAATTATCTATGAAAAATATTCTCAAACTTGTCACTTTTTAACAATATGTGTATGTTGTCAATTCCGTCAGTCAACTTGGATCGAAATATCACGTGTGGCGCACGTGATGTTGATATGGTCGTTAAATGCCGATCTGGGTGACACCCCAAGATGATGTGGCCAAAAAAATGACGTGGGGTGATATGTGGTTCTCTCCCTGTATTTCAATATTAAAATTCCCAATTTGTCATTAAAATCCCTAACTTCTCTTTCCCCCTAATTCCTTGAATCGAATGGAGAAACCCCACCCCCTAATTCCTCGTACGATAATTGTGGTTAAATTCTGCAACAACAAGATTGCCTACCATACGCAAAGTTCGAGAATCACATGTCACTCGACGTCATTTTTTCGAACACATCATCTTGGAGTGTCAACCAGATCGGCATTTAATAGCCAGATCAACATCACATGCACTACATGTGATATTTCTGTCCAAGTTGCTGACAGAGTTTACGACAAAACATAAATTGTTAAAAAGTGGCAAGTTTGAGGTCATATTTCGTGGATAAAAAAGTTGATGACAATAATTATTTTAGTGGTAAAATTTATGGACATAAACTGTATTTTTCCCATACAAATACATTAGCTGGAGGTTTGTAGCCCACCTTGCGGCACATGCAGTACTTTTTTGAGAAACCAAATTAGATAAGAAAGGCCTTAGCGTCTGTAGAGTGCCTTTAGTGAAACCCAAAAGATTAGACTTGAGACTAAATATTGTTACGTGTTAAGTTTTTACGTATAAGTTGGATGCACAATCAAAATTGTGTTAAGTTTTTACGTATAAATTAAAGTTGGATGCACAATCAAAATTGTGCTTTCAGTTAAATTCTTATCGTACCTAGTAAAAAGATGCAACAATTAAAAATTTGTTTCGAATGAAGTACTACACAAACAATGATATAACATAAACATCAACTCAAATGCAAAAACACGAGTTATCTATGAATTAAGTCAAATGGAGAATGCATCATCAATGACGTACAAAATAGAGAGAGAAGCACAATAAATCATAATTTGCAAAGAAATCTGCTATAAACTTTGGTTGTGGTACGTGTTTTACCTCTAACGGTTAGATCAAAGTAAGGCGCATCTCAGGCAACTTAAAAGAGCCTGATTTAAAATTTAAAAATATCATTTATGAACGGTGTCAAACAATCTTCAGGTTAAAACATTTGTTTAAACTATGAATTTCGGACAAAGTATGATTAACTTGTGGGATAATCCACTCCAGACTGAAATTCAATTTTCGGACATGTCACCAACGGTAGTCTATCTTTAAAACCTTTTTCGTACGAGTTAATTAGTTCGATGTTGATTTCTAAATTGCAGCGTCGTATCATCATATAGGTTTTGTTCTTTCATGTCGAATTGAAATTTTGTTTCACCCATGTCCTTAATTATACTAGAATGTTTGTTGGCTCTGTATAAAGCAATCTTTCGGAAATGCATCATCGTGTTCAAAAAGAAAAAGAAAAAAAAAACAAAGGGGATAGAATAGAAGCCCCATGTTGACTAATAAGGTTATAAAACCAAGCATTCTCAACCATCAAACAATAATAATAATAATAAAAAAAAAAAAAAAAAAAAGGGCTTCATTGTACGGATTAATCGAACGTATCTAGTTCTAGAATGAGGAAGCCAGCTTAATTAGCTAATCACACAATTAGCTGGAATTGAATATCTGGATGGCATCATCTATGGCAGCTGCATTATTCTTCAACACCTTCCACTGACCCATAGTTAAGCTTATTCCTGCATGCCAATCAAGCTTTCTCAAATACTCGATCGATCGACTAAGTGAATAATTTTTTTCTTTAATAAATAAAAATCTTTAACCAATAAATCTCATTCTATATATGGACAGGCAGCATAGATTTGATATATACTCATCTATACTAAATTCATTATTTGACCTAGATTGTATACTTATAATTATGATGCATGCTACAACAATAATATAAAGAAAGAACTCAATGAGAGAGGAGAAAAAAAAAAGGGTCATAATAGTATATGTTTTAGACTAATAATAATAAACTCCAAGCCATTTAATTAAAAAGAGTTTGCACTGCATAAATTAAATGTATTAGATAAATTTATAAATGGGATGCGAATTAGAGTATTATATATACCTTTGGCGGAAGGAAACTCTTTGTCGCCTTTGGTGTAGTATTCTCTGACTGATACCAAAATCGTCCCATTATGTTCTGCTAACGTCACCCTTCTTGTAGATGATAGCTGTAAAACAAATCTCAGCTACTAATCACATATATATATATATATATATATAATCCAAATTAATAGATAGATAAAAGAAAAAGAAGAGAAAAGTGAAGAGGTCTGTCTTACGTGGCAAATAACGAGGTTACCCTGATCATCATATTCATACTCTTCGGCTGCGCCATCTTTTTTCGCCAACTTCTTACCATCGCCGCCTCTCTCCATTTTTCACTTGGTTTAGGGTTTATGTGGATGTGGAATGCGAGTAGACGAAGTCGACGACCACTAATATATAATTATTATTATTATTATTGGGAATTAATTTCCTTTGGTATTAATTAATTGATTATATATGGCATGGTACTACTAATTAAATGAATGATTGATTTGATTATATGGATTACGGAATTTCCTTCCCCGCAGATCGAATACGATAGTCATTAGAGGAGTACTAAATAACTCACTTTATTTATTGCCTTAATTCACACACATTTTTGTATTATGCGTTCTACTATTTCCACTATTCTTTTGAATTCCCAAGTTTAAAACGAAAATGTGCTAACATCGAATTCGAAAGTCAAACTGCGTGGTAAGTTGAAATAGTTTGTTACCAATTCAGACTTATGATCAAAATTTTCATATTATTATTGAGTAAACTGCAAAAACTACCCCTGTGTAATCTCGAAATAGCAAAAACCCCCCTGTGATAAATAAACTAGCAAAAACCTCCCCTGTGAAATTATTTAAATAGCAAGAACCCCCCTATGGAACTATTTGAGGGTTGACTTGATATAAAAAGACACAAATACCCCTGGAGTCTTACAATTAATAAATTCTTATATTTTATAAATATTTTAATTATTTTATTTAAAAAATAATCAATTTAGTTGTTTACTATTTTTTTTAATTTCTAAACAAACAAATTAAAAAGAATAAATATACATATAATATGTATATATATAAATACATTTTGAGGGACAATTTTGTCATTTCAAGTCTAAAAAATCAGCTAGGGGGGATTCTGCCTTTGACTAAATTTCACAGGGGGGTTTTTGCTAGTTTATTTATCACAGGGGGGTTTTCGCTATTTCGAGATTACACAGGGGTAGTTTTTGCAGTTTATTCTATTATTATTATTATTATTATTATTATTATTATTATTATTATTATTATTATTATTATTATTATTATTATTATTATTATTATTATTATTATTATTATTATTATTATTATTATTATTAGAAATTATGATTAGAAAACTTTTTAGATTTTGTTGTGAGGTAATAGTAAGTCCTATTGTAATAAAATAATAAAAGTGTTTTAGGTCTTTACAAATAAGCCCATCAATGGGTACTTATTCATAAAATGATCCAGACAAAAAACTCCTTTATCAATAAGTCCACACATGGTCCAGATTTTTGTAAATGACTAAAATAACCCCTCATAATTTAATATGCTCCAATTTCATCCTTAATTTTATTTAACCTCAATTTGACTCCAAATTTCACAAATTATTCAATTTTGACCCAAAACTTTTTTTTTCAAATACTTTTTTTTTCCAGCCGGATTCCGGCGTTGACTTTTCAATTTTTTTTTTCTTCCGGATTTTTTCGCCGGTCTCCGGCGTTGACTTTTTCGATTTTTTTTTCTTCTTCTTTCTTTCTTTTTGTAACTTTTTTTTCGTTTAAACAACAATATTGCTGTGATTGACAGTAATATTAACTATCTTACTGTTTTTCTTCTTTTTCTTTCTTTCTTTCTGTAACTTTTTTTTTCATTTAAACAACAATATTGTTGTGATTGACAATAATATTAACTATCTTACTGTTAAACACAGTAAAATTAACTAAACTACAATTTAACACAGTTAATATTAACAAAACAAAACTCATTATTATTGTGTAACATAGTAATATTACTATGTTGACCGTTCATCAAATGTAAACATAATAAAAAAATCAAAAGAATTAATATTACTGTGAGTGACAGTAATATTACTATAACAACAGTAATATTACCGTCAACCATAGTAATATTACAATAATAGACAGTAATATTATTACGTTACTCCGTGATAACTCAAACAAACAAAAAATCCGAATAAAATAATAATATTGATGTGGTTGACAACAATATTACTATAACAACAGTAATATTACCGTCAACCACAGTAATATTATTGTGTTTACAGTAATATGACAATAATAGACAGTAATATTATTACGTTACGTGAGTAACTCAAACAAAACAAAAAACCCAAAAAATAATAATATTGGTGATGTTGACAGTAATATTATTGTGTTTACAGTTATTTTACTGTCAACGACAGTAATATAATTACGTTGACTTGTCAACAAATCAAACAAAATAAAAGAAAAACAACAAAAAATAAAAAATAATAATATTACATTAATTTACTGTCAACGGCAACACAATTACATAAATGTATTGTCAACGGCAGTACAACAAATTGGTAATTACGACATAACTCTATGTACAGTTCCGTTACTGTTGACAACAGTACATGTATTATTAATAATTTTCTTAATAATGCATGTAAAAGAACTAGAGAAAGTGTTGTTGAAATGGGACAACGACGAAAGATTCAATTCGACACTCATGAATTATGAAAAGGCAGATTGGGTACGCATTCAACCAAATACATAAGTTTAAGACAATGTAATTTGTCTTCATACTTTTGAGTATAGTACAAATTAAAAATTAAATACCAACATGTATGACTGTGAATTTTATGTGTACATGCTAATGCTATTGAACAAAGAATTCAATGCACCATTGAGTAATATGAGCAATAATTTTATGCTTAAAGAGATTAACAATGCATTTGAATTTTCTGAACATATATATGACTAGCAATATTATTTATCTAACTATTTTTTTTAGGAACAATCAGTAACTGCAAGAAAATTGTTGGCTTGAAACATGTGCAATAGTCTACATAACATGATTAGATACCCAAGCAACAATTCAGATAACGATTCGGATAACGAGTTGACCTATTGATATTTTTTTTCTACAAAAGATATTGCTTCACACAATATTGTGCATAAATTGTTTTAAGACAACATGTTATGGGAATATTTAGTTTTTAGTTCCAGATTAGTTGTTGTAAGACAACATGTCCTCAATATTTTTAATGCGCACATCATACACCAATTTTCCCCACGTAAAATCTCCTACGCGCTCCAATTTGTCAACATGTGGATAAACGTACCTCAACAGTTGAAAGTTGCCTTTTGGCAATAAGAAAGTATTGCAAGCGAAAACCATGTACAACCTACTAAAATCCTCAATGGATTGTTGGTCGGTCTTAGGAGCATACTCCTCTAGTTTTTCAGCAATTTGATGACGCTTTACTTGGGTCGATTTACCCCCAAAAACACGTCTAATGAAAGGAGTTTCTATTTCCATGCTTTTATCGATGGGTACCCCTTAAAATGTAATCCCATCATAATGTAGAACTCCCTAGGGTTAGTTGGAGGGGATAGTTGGAGGGTTCCTTCCTCCATCTTATTGAATCTTATTCCTCTAGAAATCACTAGGTATGATTTCTGGTATGGTTTTTCCTACAGCCATGACAACTCAATAGTGTTCCTGCACCACTTTATATATTTATTATTTCTAAACTATTTATTATCTAATTATCTCAAAGAAAAAAAGAAAAAAAACAAATATGTATTATGATTATGGATTATGGATTACCATATTATGTTTATATAATATAAAGATTTAGATAAATGATTATGGTGGCGAATAGCTCAAAACCATGTTATCTCATCTAAATGAGTACATATGTTTTTAGCAGCAAAATGCAAATTATGATAGTCTATTTATTAAGTGGAGTATTACTCCATAATTGAAAAATTAACACAAAGATAAAACACAAGTCCAAAACCATTAAGCTAGAATGTTTCGAAAACTAAAGGATAATACGTAGAAAGTTGTTACATGATAAGTTACTCAAGAAAAAAATTGATGCCACTTCTGAATCCAAGCCATTCATCCATTCCTTTCACTGTGAGGAATAAATTAAAAAACCTGTAATCATCAACACACAAAGTAAAAAAAAAATCAATTAAACCTGTTTATGAAATTTAATGCATGCTAGGTCAGTTATACAATAAAGAAAAACGACCAATGTTTGATGCTATTATCTAAGGTTAAAGAACAGTAAATAAATCTGAAATCGGCATCATAATAGAATTATATAAAAAAAAATCAAAGTTACTATGAAAAAAAAATGTTTGGCATGAAGTCCTGAAAGACTGGATTGTAACACTAACACCACCATATATAACTTTTCACTCAAATAAGGGGGTTAATTCAGTACGTTCCTATCACTTAAATTCTAGTGGAAAGCATCACTGTGAATTCAATTCAATACTAAATTAAAAAGGACTTAATTAGGTTGTCTAGTTATTACAAAGAGATATTAAAACCAAATATTGAAATTCACACAAACTAGATTACAGTAGAGTACTAAAGAAAGCAGTAGCTTTATAGAAATCTTGTAGTAAAGAATAAAAAATACCTGCAGATCGATCATGGAAACACGTTGGTATACTCTTTTAACCCAGAAACGACGAGAGCAAGCTGTTGGTGGCTGATATCCATCATTTCAATATTCAATCGATTCTCCTCCATAATCAATTGCTTGGACTGTTTCTCCATATCTTGCAATTCCTTCTCATTAAGCCGAGTTAAGCATGCAGAAGCAGAAACCCTAAATTTGTTAAACAAAGCAGTTATGTCTGGAAATTCAGCATCAAATTCCTGCTTTTGTCTCTTTCTTCTTGCAGATTCTGATGGCACCTCCAACTTTTTCTCCTCGTCGCTTTCTTCTTCTTCTTCTTCTTCTTCTTCAGATTCTTCTTCTTCTTCTTCTTCAGATTCTTCTTCTTCTTCTTCTTCTTCAACTTTCTCATCATCATCAGATTCCTCTTCTTGATTTTCTTCTTCTTCAGAAGAATATGTATCGCTTACTTCTTCATCTTCAAATCGATCTTCTTTTTTGGAGGGCACCACCACCAATTGTGTGTTGTGGTTGTTCTTGATTTCTTTTTCTTCTTCAGAATGATTATTTTGCGTCATTGAGAATTCAGTAACAATGTGAATAATTATTGTATGGGAGTGACCTATGGATCGGAGGAAATTATATATATATATATATATATATATATATATATATATATATATATATATATATATATATATATATATATATATATAGATATATAGAGAGAGAGAGAGAGAGCGCGCGCGCGCGAGAGAGAGAGAGAGAGAGAGAGAGAGAGAGAGAGAGAGAGAGAGAGAGAGAGAGAGAGAGAGAGAGCGCGCGCGCGCGAGAGAGAGAGAGAGAGAGAGAGAGAAAGAAAAAATAATAATATGTAAAAATGTGTATATGTGTGTAACTATATTTATATAGAGAAAAAAAAATATATATCTAAATATATATAAATATGTCTCTCTATATATATATATATATATATATATATATATATATATATATATATATATATATATATATATATATATATATATATATATATATATATATATATATATATATATATATATATATATATATTTATATAAATATATATATATATATATATATATATATATAAAAATAAATAATAAAAAAATATATATATATTTTTATTTTTTATAATTATTTTTTTTTTTTATTTATATATCTATATCTATTTTTATATATATATATATATATGTATATATATATATATATATATATATATATATATATATATATATATATATATATATATATATATATATATATATATATATATATATATATATATATATATATATAAACTGTGGGATTCGATTCGTGTGATACGATACAGTCCGAGAAAATCTATATAATATATATAGAAAAGATACACAATCAATGATTGTTATCTTTTATTTCCATCCCATAATTTAATATTTATATAATCTTCCATATCTCTTATTTTCATATATACCACACGTAAATTAATATTCCTTCATATATGTAAATGAATTCTCAATTTCACATAAGGGTCGTTCATCATTTATATATATATATATATATATATATACTAATATTTATTGATTTATTATATATGATTATTGATAAGGCAACATAATCAACTATTTTATGCATACAACTGCGATGAAAACTCTGTCGTATCATCTATGATTGTTTACCATAAATCATGGAGTAAATGACTAGGCAACATAATCAATTTAGTTATGTCTAAACACGTGTAATAATTGACAAGAAATTGATTGTTATGCTCTTAAATTAAGTCTTCAACCTCCTATAATAAAGGAACCGCTAAGGTGTTTAATAGTAATGGTGGACATTTTTTAATGGCTTATACTATGAAATAAGAGCTAATTGCAAATACCTCCCCTGTGTAATCTCTAATTGCCAAATACCCCCCTGTCAAAAAAAAACTCACCAACGCCCCCTCGTGTAATCAATTTCAAAACTCACAGCCCCTCTGTGTTTTTAGGCATTGACTAAAAGTGAAATGACACAAATACCCTACGGGTTTATCAGCAATTAGTAAAATATATATTGTACATATTTATTTGTTAAAATTTTTTTAACTCTGTATTAATTTAATTAAACCAAATTTTATTAGACAATTATTTTTAATTTTTGTGTAGTTATTTTTAATTTTATAAACATTATTTATTAATAATTTGAAATTATAAAATATTAACAGAAATTAAACATGTATTGTTGTATTAAAAGATTTTCTATTTTTTATATTTTTTATATTTTCTATCTCTGGTCTGGGTTCTTACCATCGACGCGGAAAACACGGGTTTGAATACCCAAGCTCTTTCAGTCTTGAAAAACGTAATCGAAGTTGCGAATTATAATCTCATCGAGGGTTTAGATACAGACTTTTTTGAAAAAATGGTGGAGTTTCTGAGGATTAATATCTCGCCGGCGGCGACGAGAGCGGCGATCCAGATCCTTACAGAAACCTGTAAGTTGGGAAGAAGCAAGACGAAGATAGTGGAGGCGGGGGCGGTTTTCGAGCTGGTGGAGATGGAGTTGAGAAACCCGCCGGAGAAGAGGACGACGGAGCTTGTGTTCTGTCTACTGGCGCATCTGTGTTCGTTCGCCGACGGGCGGTAGCAGCTGCTGAGGCACGCGGCAGGGGTGGCGGTGGTGCGAGACAGGCCAGAGAGCGACGGTGGTTCTCGACGGTCCAGAAGGCGGTGGTGCTAGACGGGCGAGAAGGCGGCGGTGATGCCGAAGTTTTTCCGGGCAGGGAGGTGGGCGGCGGAGTGAAACAAAGAAGATCTGAAAAAATCTTCAATTTTTGTCCCTTATTGCAATTTTGGGAATTTTAAAATTTACAATTTGGTTCTATAAATTATAGTTATTTATAATTTGACCATTCGGATTTTTTATTTATTTATACAGGGGTATTTATGACATTTCACCCTAGAAATAACATAAAAATTCGCAGAGCCCGCGAGTGAGAGACACGATTTGCCTTAAGGGGTTTAGATGCATTGACTTTGGTTACACATGGGGCGTTGGTGAGTTTTTTTTTGACAGGGGGTATTTGGCAATTAGAGATTACACAGGGGAGGTATTTGCAATTAGCTCTATGAAATAATTCTTTTTGATATATTTTATCGTATATTTTTGTTTCATAAAGGCTAAAGCTACTTTTCCATATAATATATTGATTGAATATCAAATTATAATAGATTGCATACAAATTAAAAGGGAAAAAACAAATATATTATTGTAAAAAAATAATATTTTATTTTTTAATATAACCAGTCATAAGTTAATTTCATTTAACAAACATCATAGTTGACGAAAAAAATAACCACGGACTAAATACATTTTTTCTTAAGGGGCTCTTTGATATAACCACCTCAATACTTCTTTTAATAGGGAAACGAAAAAAATAACCACGGACTAAATACATTTTTTCTTAAGGGGCTCTTTGATATAACCCCCTCAATACTTCTTTTAATAGGGAAAGACCCAAATTATTTTGCACTATTTGAGAAAAACTCACTCTTAATTTTAGTCACCCATTTTCACAATTATGTCCCTCCACCTTTAACACTATCTGCCCATTCCCGCCATGACCCATCAGCGTCCGTGTCTTCCCTTTTTTTGTTTTGTTTTTGTTTTTAATTATTTATTATTATTTTATTATTATTCTTTTTTCCTTTTTTTAACTTTTTGTTTTTCTATCAGTTATATTAATCGACTATAAAACATATTAAATCGACTATGATGAACTATAGTCGATTAAGGAACCGACTACTAAAAATAACAAATCACAACTACAACAATGCAAACTAAACTATATTTTACAAAAAACAAACAATATACAAATATTATATTGATTTATACAATTGGAATCCATAAACCAAAAATCCATAAAAAAAATTAAAAATTGGAGTCAATGAAGCATATTAATCGACTATGATTTGAAGCATAGTCGATTAAGAATCTGCTACTAAAAATAACAAATCACACATGCGAAAAAATGCAAAATCAACTATATATTACAAAAACAAAAAATATACAAACATTATAAATAATTTATACAATTAGAATCAATAAACAAAAAATCCAAAATCATAAAAAAAAATTGGAGTCGATGAACCTTAATCAACTACCAGAGTATAGTCGATTAGCTTAATCGACTATGAACATGTACATAGTCGATTAAGGTTTTAGCATGCGCGAAATTCTCTACACGCGCCGTCATCCGCTCAATCCACCAAAAAACCCTAAATCTGCCTCCCCATCGTCACTACACCGCCGCCGCAACACACCAACACCACCTTACTTTGATATTATGACAGTTTTTTTATTACAAATAAATAAATAAAATCACAACTCGCACCACCAACCAAAGCAGAACCACCACCCATCAAAATCCGATTTCGATCGACAATTTTACCTCTTTTCGCCGCCGATGTAGCAATCGTGGCATTTGAACTCAGAATCGCTATCAAAATCATCATCACCTTTATGGCTTTAGTTAAGATCTGCAACGACGGCGACGGCGACGGAGACGGCAACGGCAACGACGACGACGGCTTCAACGGAAGTTGTTCTGGCGGTGATGTCGGTGGTTCGTTCTTCATCTTCCGATAAGAGAGAATGAGAGAAAAGTATAAAAGAGAGACAAAAAAAAGCAGAGAAGAGACGCGAGAGAAGAGACAAAAAAGAAAATAAAATTAGGGTTTTGAAAGAGTATAGTAGACAATTAAGGGTAGTTTTGGAATTATGAAAATATCACTTGGTTGAATATTAGTTAAGGGAGTTTTTTCTAATTATTTTTTGGAGAGGGTGTTTTCTTAACTCATTTTACTAGATGAGGGGGTTCTTGCTAATTATCCCTTTTCATTATTACGGTCAACGTTATTTATACAAAAAGATAATTGGGTGAATTGACATCGGACATCCGAATGGACATAAACACGAAATATTGATCAGAGTACACGGCGAAACCCTACCAAGAACGTCATTTTCAACCGTCAGACTTCATTAAATTGCTACACACGCCATTTTCCAAAAGCACATTTTCTAAAAAATACAAAGTCATCCCTGCGTGTCCACTCTAGACATGACCACCGGTTCAGTTCGAACCGAAACCGGAACCGAACCGGGGTCAACAGTATTAGAACCGGACCGGAACTAGAACTGAAAAAATCGGTTCGGTTCCGATTCCTCATTTTCGGAACCGAGAACCGACGGTTAGAACCACAGTTCTAACCGTTTGAACCGGTTAAAAAAAAATAATAGAATATTAATTTCCTAGGTATATATATATATATATATATATATATATATATATATATATATAATGCTTTTTACGATATGAAAATTGCTATTTACGCTTTATAACAAAAAAACACTTTATCTCTTTAAAACCCCAAAACTTCCCAAAAAACCAAAAAACCCCCCAAACTGGAAATAGCAAAGAAGAAAAAAAAATTTGAAAATTCGAAATCAAGCTTGAAGAAGGATTGGGCTTCAATTTTTTGAGGTAATTTCGACTCTTTTATGTGTAATATGCATTGGGTAGGTCAATTACGGAACTAAATTCATGTTAAAAAGCAGGGCCGGCCTTGATCATTTTAATGCCCGGGGCAAAAAAGATAAATTGTGCCCTCAGTTTTATTTTTTTATAAATGATTTTTACAAAATAATAATAAATTATAAAAGAAAAACTGGAATTTCATTAAAGCCTTGTTTAAAAAATATTCAACGGCACAAAAACTCGCATATATAAAAAATTCAGAATATTACAATTTTAACAAAACAAAATGAAATAAAAAGAACGTTTGAATTCCCACCCCATCAAGAAATTGTTTTTTTTCTCCTAATCTTCCGTTATCAGCTTTCATCTTCTAAAAAAAATTGTCACGTTCTGTCACCTGCATCAATAAAAAAATAGTGAAATAATTCATTGAAAATGTTTTCGAGTTGCACTTTCATTCTCATGTTCAATATTGCAAGAAAAACCAATATGTTTATTTTCTTCATTTTCATTGACGTCATTCTCATTTTCTACTAATTCCACATTCAAAGCATTCTCATTTTCATTTATATCATTCTCATTTTCTACTAATTTTGCATTCACATCATTCTCATTTTCTACTAATTCTGCATTCACCGCAATCATATTTTCAACAAATTCAGCATTCACAACATTCCCATTTTCAACAAATTCAACATTTATGTCACCTTCGTTATTTTATAATTCTTCATTTGCATCAAAATTATTTTGTTGATTACGAACTAAAATTGCGGGACGAAAATATCTATTCAAAGAATACTCTAAACTTTTGGCAATTGCTTCTTTTCTTTTCTTTCTTTGGTTTTTTTTATATCCACAAAATTGTTTAGAAGTAAATTAAACACTAAAATCCATGGATTGAATGATGAATGACTTGAATGGCGTAGTACAGTCTGAAGAGGTCTGGTGCCTTGAATAATGATATGAGCTGTATGAATTTTCATTTATTTGGCCTCTCTTTTAATGTATTATTTACAGGCATATTTGGAAACGGGAAAAAAGGAGGAGTTCGTGCAGTAGGTTCCTATATATCGAAAAAGCAACTTACTCATCTTTCGGTAACGAAGTCAAAGATCGGACAAAAGGATAAAGCTCTTAAAGATGCTAGTGATGAGAAGGATGCAATACTCTTGAGATTTGACGGCATCGAAGGTATGCTTCTTTCGCTATTTTCAAAATTGGAAAAAATGGAAAAAACAAATGATACACCTACATCTTCAAGTGAGCTTGGATCAAATTATGTTAGTCCTTCTATTTATGATACTCAACACCTAAACAATAATTTATGCACCCTTGGAGTAGCACCAGTTCCTCCAACGATTACTCTTGTTGAAAATCCTAATGCTCGATTGTGGGATCCTCTTCAAGGTGGTTATGATACTTTGGCCGGCTTTGTTCAAGGGGGATATGTGATTTGGTTCTAGAATTGGTTAGCACCTGTTTGAGCTTGTGTATTTTATTTTTAAGTTTGCTCCATGAAACTTTAGTTAATGTAAAGCAGCCATGGATAAATTTTGTAATGGTGAATGGTCCATATGGATTTTTTTTTACTTTCTGCTGAACTTCTTATTTCCATTGTACAACAGTATTTCTTATAGGAGTTGATTTTCAAGAAATGGTTATACTTATAATTTTCTCTGTGTATTATTTACCTGTGATATTTGTTATGGAGAATGGTTCTCATGATTTGTATATATCTTATTGAGTTAATAATAATTGCGTGTGTGTGTCTATATATATATATATATATATATATATATATATATATATATATAATTGAATGAATTTATGAATTAATAAAAAAATAAAAAATATTACAATAAAAAACATTTTAATGAATATATATAATTATTTGAAATTTTATGCCTGTAATTGTTTGATTTACGATTCTAATGGATATATCCATTAGTACTACAACTAGAGTGTTAAAAATTGAAACGTTACAGTAGTATTTCTAACGGAGATATTTGTTAGAAATATGTAATACTCTAAGGTTTCGTTTAATCTGCTAACGGATATATCCGTTAGTAGGGTAGATATAGTGTTACATAACCAAGCGTTACAATAGTAATTCTAACAGATACATCCGTTAGCAAATATATTTATCCTAACGGTCTTATTTATTTACCTAACGGATATATCCGTTAGTAATTACAGAATCAAAATTTCTCACGCACTATTTCTAACGGTTTTCCGCCGTTAGAAATATTTATACTAACGGATATATCCGTTGGAAAATCATTTATATGGTGTAGTGCCAAATAAAAGTAACACACAATAATGAAAATAAAAAAAACACAACTAGCAAACTATTAATAAAAAAATAAAAGGAAATAATAATTAGCAAAAAACAATAAAACCTGATGCAGACAACTTCTTGTATTATCAGTGAATCGTAGCAGAGTCAACTTCTTTTATGTAATTGGTGAACATCTTAATCTGCAAAATACATACAAATAATCAGAAATACATAAGAATAAAGGGGGAATATGCCAAACACCCTCCATTGGGTTTTTTATTCTTGATAAATCCATAATTAATTAATGGTATTTGAGATAAATCCATTTGACTTGAAAACCCATATATACCCCCACTTATTAGTATAATTATTAAACTAAATATTATGGTAAATTAATACCAAATCCCTCCCAAAAATAAATCAAAACCCAAATCAATCCCAAGATCAGATTGCAGAAAATCACCCGCCCCTCTTCAATGCCCCACAGCACGGTTCAGCACGGTTGAAGACGTTCTTATTTTTATTTTATTTTTATTTTTTTTGGTTTTTTGTTTTAAATTGTTTTTTTTTTCTTATTTATATTTTTTCATGTTTTTTATTTTAAATTAAAAAAATAGTTTTATTTTTATTTTTGTTTTTTCATGGTTTTTATTTTTTCTTATTTATTTTAAAATGGTTTTTTTTTCCTTTCCATTTTTTTTAAATAAAAACCACTCTATATAAACATGAAAACCACTCTGTATAAACAGCTATATAAACATGAAAACCGCTACGTATAACAGTTATTTAACATGAAAACTACTCTGTATAACAACTATGTAAACTTGAAAACCACACTTTATAACAACTATGTCAACCTAAAAACCACTCTGTATATACAATTATATAAATATATGTACAAAAGTTATTAAAAACCACTATAAAATTGTTGAAAATCACTATAAATTTATCAAAGACAAAGTCTAGCATTATGAAAACCACTTCGTATAAACAACTATATAACAAACAAAAATAAATGTAAATTCACTTTTCGTAAATCCACTATTCGTAAATCCACTCTTCGAAAATCCACTGTTTGAAACATAAACCACTACTACGTCCATGAAAAAGTGCAAGTCAATACACCACCACCAACAAGGCCGACAAGGGTGGCTATATCAATCTGAATAAGAAAAAAAATAATTAGCAAATGAAAACCAATTTTCAAAAGCAAACCTTGTTGTCACACCATCGTCCCTTCTTTTTAATCATAATTGTTGTTTCCTCATTAATTTTCTGTTTCAAGAGATTTATGCAAATATAGCACAAATATGCCTAATTTATGAAGCTTGTCATGGATAGTCCCAATGCCAAAATTTTATACAAGAAAAATTATCCAAGGTGCAATATTAAAAATAATAATATATATAATCATATTGTACAAAACAATATTTTTATATGAAAAAAAAGGAAAAAGGAAAAAGAAAACTACAAAAAACTGTGTTATTGAAGAATGACGTGGTGTGGCCACTGAAGCAATTGAATTGGGTGCAAAGAAAGCACTGAGCCATTCTTAAAAACGAGCCTGGTCCAAGCATCAGGTGTATCATGAAATTTTTTCATTAGATCTCATCAAAAACTAAAAACCCCATAAATTGTGTCCTCTCTTACAATAATACACACATTTTCACTTATATCTTACCTAAAGCCTCAAAATATTACTACTAGTACGAGACAAAATTTATTTACTTTATTTTTCCCCAAAAGATGAAATAAGAAAGAAAAAGGGTGAGACTCTTGCTGGATTTTTTTGCAGGTAAGTAAATACTCGAACAAAATTAAGAAAATTGAAATTGCTCAAATCAAAGAAATATTGAGAAGGAAAATTGGGGGCGTATCAGAAACGCTGCGGACGGCTTCGGCGACGCAATACAACACGGAGGATCGAGCACCCAAAACCAAACTCACGCTACCTGGAACAAAGAAAAAAGAAGAGAGGGAAGGAGATCTTACGGGACAGTGGAGAGAAGAGAGAGGGGAGACAACGGAAGTAGAGAAAGAAAAGAGGAGGAGCGGCGGCGGACGCACGGTGATCGATGGAGAGAGAGGAAAGGGCGGTGGCTGCAATGGAGAGTGAAGAGAAGTGGCAGTGGCGATAGATAGAGAAGATGGCTGGGATAAATAGAAATTAAAACGAGAACTTAGGGTTTGATAGTGTGGATGGAAATTATAAATTAATATTAAATAAAAGATTATGTAGAAAAAAAGGGTATAATTGTGAAACTATATTAATTTTCATTAATTAAAAATATTTTGGATTTATCATAAAAATAAGATTTTTTTTTGGACTCCTTGTAATTGGAGAAGGCTAGTGAGGGGTGTTTGTGAAATAATCCCAAGAATAAAAGAGATATAAAGAACAACAACTTTAAAATTGAACATATACCACTTTAATCTCCATGGGTCTGAAACAAATATATATCTAAAATTAATACTATACACACAATTTCAAAGATCGCAGTTTTGTGGAAGATGTGAAAAACTTTTGTAAAATCTAGAGCGAGAGAAAAAAAGTGACGATTAAGAACAAGTTTAATTAAACGACATAAATTAAGTGAGGAAATGAAAAATTGAATTCATATAATTTAAGAGATGGGTGCAAAAGTATCGGTAATTTAAAAGGTAGGAGGTTGTAATTAAACAAAATTAAAGAGATTATTGGAGAGATTTATGGATTTAGTTGGAGAGATTTATGGTCTGTAAATTGGAGTTGATGATATATATATATATATATATATATATATATATATATATATATATATATATATATATATATATATATATATATATATATATATATATATATATATATATATATAGAAAATTAAGTAAAAATGGGCCCCCCTAGCAACTATGGGCCCTGGGCGGTCGCCCAGTTTGCACCTGCCCAGGGCCGGCACTATTAAAAAGCCCTACAAATCGATTCATAGGGTTTTTTTTCTTGAAAAAACATGTTGGAACGCCCAAGATGGGCGCTCAATGCGTGTACGAACGCCCGTTCATACACGCCTTGGCCGCCCCCATATCTTGGGCGTTCAATTAATTTTTTTTTTTTTTTTGCAATGGACGCCCAACTCCGGCGCCCAAATGCAGCTTGCACGCCCAACTTGGGCGTGCACTGCATGAATGGGCGCCCAAGTTGGGCTTTTACGCGTTTTGGGGTTTTTTTTTGGGTTTTTTTGAAATGTTTTGGGGTGTTAGTGAGATAAAGTGGTTTTTTGTTATAAACCGTAAATAACAATTTTGAAACTGTAAAAAGCAAGTTATATATATATATATATATATATATATATATATATGTATATATATGGGGTTTTTGTGCATAAGTCCCCAACCAAACATCTTTATTATTCTAGGTTTAGAGGCTATATCTCTTTCACCACACTACGCCACAAAGTGTCATCCATAGCGTTTGAAAAACACTATAGTAGGCTATTATAGCGCTTTTACAAACGCTATGTCTGCCGGAGCTATAATAGGCCGGAACTTTTCCATAGCGTTTAGTAAACGCTATTTTAAAATTTCTAGGCATAGCGTTTTTGTTGAGCTATTATTCACTCTGTTATAGTACGTATTCAGCGCTATCGTTTTAGCAACTATAGCCTAAAATAAATGCTATGTCATACTATAGCGTTTGATTTTGAGCTATGATTAAATCATTAATTTTATTTAATTAATGCTATTGAACACATCGATTTTTCTAATAAATTTGTTCAACAAAATAATGAACATAATAATATAATAATCCTATTTTTGTAAAACATCTGGACAATATCACAAAAAATTATCATTAATATTTTAACCAAGTTAATACATGAACATAAAAAGGTTAACACTATCTTTCAATATTCTTGTAGAACAAAAAGAAAAGAAATAGTGTCTGAATAAAAAATATGGTCTACAATGCACTTATCATTATTTAGAGCAACTCCAATGGGGAGATATCAAAATGGAGCATTAAATATTCATTTGATACTTGATATAATACTTTGATGTTATTGAAAAAAAATTCACTCCAACCATGAGTATCAAATAGATTATCAAATTTTAAATATATGAATAATTATTATTTTTAAATGCCATGTGCCAAATTGTGATAGGTTAATGGAGTGGTTATATTTTCGATACCTCGTTTTCCAGGGAGTATTTTTGCACCTTGGGGTAGTTGAGTATCAAAATAATTCTCCATTTAATGCCTCCATTGGAGAATAATTTTTTAATTTTAGAGCATCAAAGTGGTAGTTTTGTAGTTTGATACCTCATTTAGTGCCTCCATTGGAGTTGCTCTTAAATGAAGAAAAACTTATAATTTAAAGATCTACAATATTCTCATGTCTTCAAGTCGGCAAGCACTTACGCTGAACTCCGAAGGTTCCAAGTTTTTCTGTAAAAGATGACATAGAAATACAATATTAAAAGCTTTGCAAGGTACTGATTAAGTACATTTCAACATAGACTAAATAATTGAAACAGCTCGTATGGATTAGTGCACTTCAGCATTCGCAATATATGATGTTCGCATCAGATAGAAAATGCATACGATTTCCCATATCGAATAACACACATTTTGGCACTTCGAAATGTACTATATAATTACATGTGTATAGACTTTTATCAACAAGTATAACATCAAGTGATTTGGAAATATGTGTTTGTAATTAGTTTACCTCACTTTCAACCGATAATAAAGTTTGAAAATTATGAATTTCCAAGCGATACACTATGAGTTGGCCGGATTCCTCAAGCCAACCATGAAGCTGAGGGTGATTGAAATTCACTAGAGTAGCAAAGATGACTACTGCAAAGACATTATGCCCTGCAACGAAGACCATAAATCGTTGAATAAGCTGATATAGACTAGATCTACAAGCAATAACTACATATACTGCACATTTGAGTAAAACTTACAAAATAAATTATGAAGAACTTACAGCCACTCACATTAAGAGTTTACATTCATAAATAAGAGGCCTAATAAAAGGCCACACCATGAGTCACAAATCGGAACCGAACTTCAACGGTTATCAGTACCCAATCAATAAATGCTTCTAAAGCCATGGAAAGTCACACCTATTTTTAGGTAATGAATCAATAATATTAAAATTATTGGAATAACATGCCAAAACTATCAATATTAAGATGAACACATAATGAAAATAAACATAAAAATAAAAATAAAAATAAAAATAATACAAGTTCTCCTACACTTGCAGTTAGTGAACTAGTCCCCAAGTCATTAAGAAGAGTACTCACCGAAAATATTTCTCTATTTTGAATCTGTGCAATTTGCTTATAATTTCGGCAAAGTAGCTACACAAGACAAGAGGGAAGATCAAATTCATATTTTTTCCGTAAAATAAAATATGCCGCAAATGATAAAATACGTGTCATATGTATATAAATTTTACTAACCAAAATTATTCAACAAAATGACTCTTGTAGAAAGGATAAATCAACCTTATGAGAAGAACCGATTTCTCACAGTCATCATATTAGAAGCCCCATAAGCAATTTTCACATAACTCCATAAGAAATTGGGCTCTAAAATATATGGGAATCATAAAACCCATACTTTACCCAACAAGAACAATTACAATCGAAAGTAAGAGGAAATGAATTGAGTAGAATTAGGGATTTTGACAAATAAATTAAAACTAGGAAAGTAAAAAAATAATGAGAGAAATAGATAGTGAAAACAAGATGCGAGAACAAGTTGTTTCGATCTGGACTGGAAGGAAGAGAAATGGGAAGACGATAGGGCCGGGCTGGTCGGCAGATCGACGAGAGAAGCATTCTCTACCGGCTTCGTGAGGAAATAATTGATGGTTAAGATAATTTAAGTTTTCTCTCACCAAAAATCTAATTTATTCTTGAGAGACCGAAAAAAAGGCTTGGGCCTGGGAACGCCTAATCTATAGCGTTTATTTTTTAATTATTTTAAGCCGCAAAAGTTATTATAACACTTGTTGAAAAAACGCTATAAGATAGTGCTATTAAAAGCCAATTTTGTTGTAGTGCCAATAAGCCCATCCCTTTCATATTTATTATAAATAAAAGAAATATTCTTGTATATCCCAATATTACCCTCAACCATTTATACCCAATTGTTAATTGTAACCCCAATTTAATCAATTTTGTCCACAAAAATTCAATTTTGACTTTTTTTAGAGCATACGTTAATATGCTCCAATTTCATCATTAACTTAATTTAATCTCAATTTGACCTCAAATTTCACAAATTATTCAATTTTGACCCAAATCTTTTTTTTCAATTTAAAAAAAATAAAATAAAAATTTTGCCGCCGGATTCCGGCGTTGACCGGCGGTCAACACCGGTCTCCGGCATTGACTTTTCATTTTTTTCTTTTGAATTTTTTCGCCGGTTTCCGGCTTTGATTTTTTTCTTTTTATTTTTTCTTTTATTTTCTTCCGGATTTTTTCGCCGGTTTCCGGCGTTGACTTTGTTTTAGTGTTTTTTTAAGTTTTTTTTTTTTTTTTTGGTTTTTTTTTACGTACGCCTCTAAACGTTGACCGTAATTGTGCTGTCACTGACGGTAAATTAACGTAATTATACTGTCAATGAAAGTTGATTAACGTAATTGTACTGCCGTTGACAATACATTTGTGTAATTGTTCTGCCGTTGATAGTAAATTAACGTAATATTATTTTTTTTTTTTTGTTTTTTGTTATTTTTTTTTATTTTGTTTGATTTGTTGACAAGTGAACGTAATTATATTACTGTCGTTGACAGTAAAATAACTGTAAACACAATAATATTACTATCAACAACATCAATATTATTATTTTTTGGGTTTTTTGTTTTGTTTGAGTTATTCACGGAGTAACGTAATAATATTACTATCTATTATTGTAATATTACGGTAAACACAATAATATTACTGTGGTTGACGGTAATATTACTGTTGTTATAGTAATATTGCTGTCAACCACATCAATATTATTATTTTGTTTGGATTTTTGTTTGTTTGAGTTATTCACGGAGTAACGTAATAATATTACTGTCTATTATTGTAATATTACTATGGTTGGCGGTAATATTACTGTTGTTATAGTAATATTACTGTCACTCAAGCTAATATTAATTCTTTTCGCTTTTTATTATGTTTACATTTGTTGAATGGTCAACATAGTAATATTACTCTATTACACAATAATAATGAGTTTTGTTGTGTTAATATTAATGTGTTAGAGATTAATATAACAATATTACTGAGTTAAACAGTAATTTAGTTAATTTTACTGTGTTTAACAGTAATATAGTTAATATTACTGTCAATCACAACAATATTGTTGTTTAAACGAAAAAAAAAGTTATAGAAAGAAAGAAAAGAAAAAAAAAGAGTCAACGCCGGAAACCGACGAAAAAATCCAGAAGAAATGTTTTTTTGAAAAGTCAACGCCGCCGGAATCCGGCCCGAAATTTTTTTTTTCAAAAAAAAATATTTTAGGTTAAAATTGAATAATTTGTGAAATTTGAGGTCAAATTGAATTTAAATTAAGTGAAGGATGAAATTGGAGCATATTAAAGTATGAGGGGTTATTTTAGTCCTTTACAAAAATCTGGACCATGGTTGACTTATTGGTAAATGAGTTTTTTATCTGGATCTCTTTATGAATAAGTACCCATTGATGGGCTTATTTGTAAAGAGGCCAATATATATATATATATATATATATATATATATATATATATATATATGTGTGTGTGTGTGTGTGTGTGTGTGTATTATGTATTAAGAAAAATAATTTCAACGGTCAAATTAAACAAAATTTCTTTTTAAGTATTAAAAAAATTAATTTTTTTAAATATTCTTTCCACTTTCTCAAAGTAGAAGCATTCTAATGCATGTTTATTCCTAATTAACATGCAATTTTTAAATCATATGTGTGTGTGTATTAGTGTCCGCAAATTTAAGAAAATGAGGGGAGGATTTTCTAATTTTCTCCACTAATTAATAATCCTAAAATACATGAGAAAAAAAATATTTTCTAAAATTTTGTACATGCATAATCATGATAAAATGCTTACTTAAATTCATATGCAAGAATAAAATCCTAGTTCATAAAAAATATTTTATTCTACAAATTTAAGAAATATTTATTTCGACATAATATCTCAAAATATTTCCTAAGCACATAATTCGAGTAATCACATAATTCACGTAATCACATAATCACATAATCACATAATCACATAATCACATAATTCACATAATCACATAATCATATATTTCACATAATCACCTAATTTTTCAAGTTAATATTAATCATGCAATAATTATTCTAAGTCTTAATTTCATAGATTTGCACGTAGAAGTGGTAAAATAAAATAATAGTATTTTACCGAAAATTCGAGGGTTATATGTTACGAGACCCAAATACCTTACGCTGAAATAAAAACACGGAACGTCCAAGGAATAATGACCCCATAGCTATAAAGTGCTAGAAACCATTATTATCAAGGTGGAATATTGACTTCGTGGTTATAAAGAACCATAAACCAATATTATGTTGCTAAACAATTACAAGAATCCACTTGTAGGATTCCGAAATTTGTTGTAGAACAGCGAAGGAGAATTATTCTCACCAAATACTCAAAATATCATTAAAATTTGTCCCCTTAAAATAAGCCATATTGGCAACCTATTTATAAGATCTAAAAGACTCCTTTTTTCTCAAGGAAAATGACTCTTACCTAAACTATAATACGAAACTAATAAATAAGAAAATCCTAATTATAAAAAACTCTAAAATAATAAAATATAATAAATACTAAATAAAAAAATAATTTAATAAAATACAAACTCGAAACATCAAGTTGATGACACGAACACTCTTCATAACTCGAGTAGACACTTGGTTATGCACGTGTGTTGACTTCGAGCTCGATTTCTAACCTTTTCCACTCCGAATCTTTCTCGGATAAAAACAGCCAAGTTTTAGATCTTTAAATTGTCTTTCCTTAGAAATTCGAATCACCTTAATTGGACGTCATATGAGAGAGTTATAACCCGAATGGTCAACTGCCAGAAATAGGCGAGGATCTCGGATGCATGGAATTCGGTTTATCCAACGAATTCCCCTCTTTAAATATAATCCTTTGAGACAAATATCAAAAGGAGTATAAATATAATCTTACTCATAATCAATCTCTCGGTTCGGTAGAAAACTTACACATCTCCGCACCACATCGCAGAACACACCATCTTCATCGGCTTGCATTGAAAGAGTTTGCAATCCGGTTAGCTCGGCACTAGCTTCGATGCATGGCTGGATTATATCATTCTCCATCTCTTCAAAAGGATTCGCCCTCGAATCCGAACCTTCTTTTTCTTCCCCATCGAACTTGACCTCAACAATCTTTGTTACCTCTTTTTCAACTAACGCATCATCATTTCCTAAATCGGTTCTTTCTTTGGTCTCATATGGAGGATCGAACGTGGCCTCTCTTGGTATTGATTCCCAATATCGGTTTGATGAAGAGCTCCACCGTTTTTTTGGACTCGACGATCTCCTTCCTTCTACTCATTGGCATGGAATGAATGAACTGCGGGCTTAGATGATCTAGGATGATCAACCAACTCTCGCTCGTAATACTCATAATGACCTTGTCTTGGTTGATCCAACTAAGCCCCTCGCCGCATATTAACATCTCTTGGTGTTGCAGCTGCGACACCATATCTTCCATCACTATATACCTCCTTATTACGATGAGGTATAACAGGTTGGTGAACATCACGTCGTACGTATGGCCCTCGAACATGTTGATCTTTGCTTAGTTCCTTTACCTTTGAAAAAGAGGTTGGTAGCAATATCTGGACGCCGAGATGATCGAGCAGGCTATGGGACGATTGTGGCCCATATACATAGTACCGTTGGTTCTTTCGAATACGTTTTGTTTCGGCACATCAGAAGACACATGGAATAGAGCAGCGCGTGAAGTGGCTCGTCTTTCCTTTGGATGCACTTATATGTCAACAATATTACCTATTTCTATTCTAAATATTGTATCGCTTGAGGAGTAGTTTTAATAGAATTTATTTTCTTTCTAAAAAAAAAAAAAATCTAACATATATTCAAATGAATATACAATGAATTGATTAAGTAATCCTCTTCCGAAATTTTATGGCACATTCTAGAAAGATGGCATTTTGATATATTGATTTGTATTGAGGCCACGAAAGATGGAAAAAAAATATTTAATAGTCCAACCTTAATTAGGAAAAAAATTCATTGCGGTAGAAATTGATACCCACTAAAATGTTATATATTCCATCAGTCTCCGGCTCGGAAATTTACCAATAAGTCTTTATTTTCTTTACATATATCGGCTCTCTCTCTCTCTCTCTTTCTCCCAAATTTGTTAATTAGTAGTTTGAAATGGCAGATCTGAAGAAAGATGAGAGGCAAACGAAATTCGTAGGAGTACGGAAGAGAAACTCAAAATATATAGCAGAAATAAGGGATTTCAGAAAAAAGAAGCGTGTTTGGCTTGGCACTTTCAACACCCCCGAGGAGGCTTCTTTCGTTTATCTTTCCATGAAACGTGAGATTGACGAATATAAGGCTAAGTTATTTGCCAAAAAGATTCCCTCTCAAAATCCATCCTCAACCCTAGATTCTCCATCTCACGTCCAACTTTCCGACAAAAACGATGTTTCTGATGGAACCAGCAGCCGTAGCGCCGCCGTCCTGGAAGAGCAAGATTCCGAAGAAAACGAGGATTCTGATGAAACCCGCAGCCGTAGCGCCGCCCCGGGTGAAAAAGAGCAAGTTTCCGGCGAAAATGAGGTTTCTGATGGAACCCGTAGCGCCGCCGCCATGGAAGGGCAAGTTTCTGGCAAAAAAGAGGTTTCTGATGAAACCAGCAGCCGTAGCGCCGCCGCCGTGGAAGGGAAAGACGAGGTTTGTGGATATCAAGATGACAAATTAGGGTTCATCAACGGTGTGCAAGTGTTCGATGAGTATGGGATTTTGGTGGGGGAATTCAGCCACATCGATGATCTTAGCATCATCTGCCAACCCGAAGATTGCGCTTCTATTTTTTGATATTCGGTCAAATTCTTACATTCGACTTAATTAGTTTTTAGGGTTCTTCAACAATTTCTTTTCATCTTCAATATTAGATTTTACTTTATCGGACTCTTTTTTGGAATTGTAAGGCATTGCCCTGGATATGGCATAGATCTCTCTCTCTCTCTTATTTTGAGTTTTATTTTATTCTTTATTCTTTATGTTTTTTATTTTTTATTTTTCAAAATTTACTAAATTACGGTTGTTAAATTAATGTATTCGAATACTGAATTTGATAGTCAACTACAATATTATGCTAGTTACCTATAAAACCGTGGTAGTCAACTATAACATTCTGCTAATTATTTATAAAATTGTGGCCGTCAACTACAAAATAATATAATGATAGTTAACTATGATTTTTTCCTAGTTATCTATAAACTTGTGATAGTAAACTATATAAATAATATAATTATAGTTTTCTTATAAATAAAAAGGGGCAAATTAGGACAATCCCTTGAGGTAAGGTTAAATTACGAAAAAACTCATCATTTTTGCATAATTAAGTACAAGCACCCCCTCAACTATGTATCATATTACGTAAAAATCCCTCCAGTTGATTCATTTAGGGGTGTTCATTCAGAAAAAAATGTACATAAAATTGCGGTACGCCCAAATTTCATATCGTTTAGTGTTTGGTTCGATAAATAACCGAATTACCAAAATTTTATTAGAAATATTTAAAATTTTGATATTTTGATTTTTTACTAATTTTAGTTTAAATACTAATATAACATATATAAATATATATATAAAATAAAATAAAACTGAATACCATACTGAGTTAATGGTTCGGTAATTGGTATGTACAAATTTTCATTCGATTCGATTCGATCGGCTTACCGATTGGAAGAACATCACTAGGTAAATTTGATATTGTAAGGGTGGACGTGTATATACATATTTGAGGAGTGGTTGTAATTATGCAAACAAGAGGTTTTATTTTAATAATTATACATTACCTCAGGGAGGTGGCAGTAATTTACCATAACAAAAACAAAATTACAGAATTATTGTATTCACTTACTGTTATATCTTATTTTTTTGGCACACCTAGGGATATATTACAATGGGTAAGGGTTTGCTGGTTCTTAGACCCGGAACCGACCCAATTGGGGTGAGTCTGAATAAATTAAATGATTACGGGTTGGGTAATGAGTTTAAGTTTTTAGAACTGGATGATTGTAGGTCGGGTTACGGGTCTTATTAGAACCGACCCAGAACTGACCCATATAAATATATTATATTTAATAGTAATATATATATATACATATATATATATATATATATATATATATATATATATATATATATATATATATATATATATATTATATATATATACATATATATATATATTGATATACCTAAATGGGCCGGCCCAATGGGCCCTTAAATTTATCTACTAATTAGGCCCACTACACGAAAGCCCAAATACCTTCAAAGTAAGGCTTGGGCCCAACAAAGTAAGCTCAACCCAATCACCGATATATAAATAGGTGTTTTACTCATTTGAAAAGGTACGTTCTAAATATTGGGCAATCCACTTCAAGTTTATTCTCTCTATTCTCTCTACGATCCGTACATCTGACTTGAGCGTCGGAGGGGTTTCCGTCGGATCAACCCCCGGCTTAGTTCACGTGTGCTCATTTTGTAGGGACCTCAGGATCATCGAGCTAACTAGTTACTGATCAGCTTTGCTCTCCCAGCTCGTTTTCTATACTACTCCGGTGAGCTATATTTAAGCATCATCATTTTTGGCGCCGTCTGTGGGAACGATGCAAACCAGATCACGTAGCCAACAAGATCCTCCTGAGGCGTCAGCTCGGAGAGAAAATGACACAGCTAATAACCTCCCAGTCCGTGGAGGATCTGGCATGCCACCTCCTCCACGCGCCGCGGAGCAACTTCCTCCACGTGCCACGGAGCCAGCTCCTCCACGTGCGGCAGATCCACCTCACGAGGTTCAGGTGATCCCTCATCGGGACCCACCACTCGCCGATCCACCACTCCCTGCTCCTCGAACGGTTCAAATAACCGAGGACGCGCTCCAACGCATGATAGCAGAAGCCTCAACTCGCGCCGCCACGGAGGCCGTAACTCAATATATCGCCACGATGGGAGCAAACGCTCCCAATGCGATACCAGCGCCAGCTCCACCTATAGTGCCACACATGGCTCCACCACCAATCCAGAATCAAATAAGCGTCTCCTCCTCTACCTCGGACCCACGGTCACGAGTGCAGCTATCTACTAATCACAGAGGGGCGCAATCCAGACAGCAGCGTCAGCGCTCACTCCCACGGGGGAATGCGTCACCACCGAGAGTCCCTCTCTTTAATGTGGGAGAAGGCGAGGTAAACAGCGGAATGTCCCGCCAAAACCTTTTCTCCCAACCAAATAATCAAATGGGTGAAAGAATGCCTCTCCCAACAAGACGCAGTCCCTTCACCATACACATTCTCAACGAGGCATTACCTCAAGGAGTAAAGATCTCGGTGTTACCACAATTTGAAGGGACCACCGACCCACATGAATATATTGAGAAATTCAGTGCCATGGCGGACTTATATGGCCCGACGGATGCTGCGATGTGCAAGATGTTCCGCACCACTCTATCCAAGAGGGCAATGAATTGGTTCAACTCTCTACCCATAGGGTCGATTGACACCTTCGCTCGATTGTCGACCCGGTTCACCAACCAATTCGCTATCAACAAACAATATGCCAATACCCCAGCTCATCTTTTCTCTGTAGTACAGAGAGATAACGAAACGCTCCGCAACTACATTAAACGTTTCGTAGAGGCCGTCCACGAAGTCCCCAGTGTGGGGCAAGACATGCTCTCCGGGATTATGCAGCAGAACTTGAAGCCGGGTAGATTCAATAAATCTATTGCCGGAAGACCCCCAGGCAACCTAGAGGAGTTGGTAAATCGAGCCGAAAAGTACGTCCGGATAGAGGAAGCCTCTACCCATACTCTTCCTAAAAGGAAAAAGGGAAGATGACCGTCAGGACAATAGGAGACGTGATGACCGACGTCCACCACTTCCACCTCAAAGCCAACCCTCCTCCTCCTCCTCACTCCGTTAAACGCTCGCCTCACTGAAATCCTTCATGTGATAGAACAGAGAGGTTTAGCGGAGCCTCCACGTCCTATGCAGCCGAATGCAAAGCGAGAAAAGTCGGATCGTTATTGTCGATTCCATAAGGACAAAGGACATACTACAGAGGAATGTGCACAACTCAAAGCGGCAATTGAGAGGCTGATCAAACAGGGCCATTTAGGCGAATACATCGATAAGCCGCAAAATAAACGCCGTGATGATCCTCCACGCCGAGATAACAATCCGGATAAACAACAAAGACGAGAAGATGGAGGTCATCGACGTGACCTAGATAACAATGATAACCAGCCTACTCGGGGAATCATCTCCTTTATCTCCGGAGGACCGGCGGGGGGCGATTCACAAAATGCAAGACGCACCCTCGCTCGATCAGCGCGCATGAATCAAGAACGTGCGTCTCCATCCGCACGCATATATCAAATACGAAAACCTGATCACAGCATAGTCTTCAACTCCTCCGACCTCGAAGGTCCAGATGAAGACCATGTCGATGCATTGGTAGTAACAACAACGGTGGCCAACTTCTTGGTCAAGAAGATATTAGTGGACGGTGGAAGCTCAGCTGACATCATGTACCTCCACGCTTTAAGCAGCTGGGCATAGATAATGCCCGGTTTAATCCCGTCTCCACACCCCTGAAAGGATTCACAGGAGAAGGCATTTTATCCATGGGAGAGGTAGAGCTGCCCGTCTCTTTAGGGGAAGACCCTTGTCGAATCACCAAGCTAATCAAATTCCTCATCGTCGACAAGCCATCTCCCTACAACGTTATCTTAGGGAGGCCAGCCATCCATACATTCAAGTCCGTACCTTCCTCCTACCATCAGAAGTGGAAATTCCCTACTCCCTATGGAATGGGGGAAATACTTGGCGACAGACGTCTCGCCCGAGAGTGCTATGCAAGGGCCCTACGAGAACCCTCCAAGAAGCCTAAACCACCCGGAAGGGGAGACGACACCCAAAAATACGACAAACGGAAGTGGGTCAATGCGATAATTGAGGACAATAAAGAAATCCTCATCAGTGTACCAGACGATAGCATCAAGCTAGCAGGTGTCGAAGAGCTTAAGCTCAAAGAACTCACCCCTGGAGATAGCTCCAAACTCCTACGCATCGGATCCGATTTAGACCCTGAGATGGAGAAGCAATTAGTCAAATTCTTGCGGCACAATGGAGATGTGTTCGCTTGGAAAGCCCAAGATTTGTCGGGCATTCCCCCTCAGGTAGCCCTACATCGGCTTAACGTCGACAAGAGGTTGAAGCCAGTCAAACAGAGGAAACGGACATTTGGTCCCGAGCGCAACAAGCATATCAAAGAGGAAGTGGCAAAACTCCTTGACGCCGGCCACATACGACCAGTTCAGTATCCTGAATGGTTGTCAACGTAGTACTCGTTCCCAAACCCGGGGGCAAGTGGAGACTATGCGTAGACTTCACCGACCTCAACAAAGCTTGTCCTAAGGACTCTTTTCCTCTACCTATAATCGATCAACTCATCGATTCGACCTCAGGATGCGAGCTCCTCAGCTTCCTCGATGCATACCAAGGGTATAACCAGATCTTACTTGCGCCAGAAGATCAAGAGAGGGCTAGTTTCATCACTGACCAAGGCATCTACTGCTATCAAGTCATGCCCTTCGGGTTGAAAAATGCAGGAGCCACCTACCAGCGTCTAGTGAACAAAATGTTCGCAGATCAGATCGGTAAAAATATGGAGGTGTACATCGACGACATGCTCGTCAAAAGTATTAAGGTCTCGGACCACATAACGGATCTGGATCAGTGTTTCGCCACCCTGCGAAAATATAAGATGAAGCTCAACCCCCTCAAATGTTCATTCGGAGTTCGGGGAGGCAAATTTTTGGGATATATGATTTCGCAGCGAGGAATCGAAGCTAATCCCGCGAAAATCGAAGCAATTACCTCCATGGCTCCGCCAACATCGATCAAGAAAGTTCAACAGCTCAACGGCTGTTTGGCATCCCTGAACAGATTCATTTCAAGATCAGCGGACAAGGCTCTCCCCTTTTTCAAGATTTTAAGGGGAGGAAAAAAGTTCGAGTGGGATGAGGCATGTCAAAATGCCTTCACAGAGTTAAAGTCATATCTCGCATCACCACCATTGCTTACAAAACCTCAACCGGGAGACATCCTCATGCTTTACTTAGCTACCTCGGCTGATGCCATCAGCGCAGTCCTCATCCGAGATGGAGAAAAAGGTCATCAACCCATATACTACATAAGTCGCGCCCTCCAAGGAGCCGAACAACGCTATACCAACATGGAGAAGCTCGCTCTCGCCCTCATTAACGCAGCTCGGAAGCTTCGACCCTATTTCCAGTCGCATCAAGTGGTGGTTCTCACCAATTATCCCCTGAAGCAGATATTAAGGAGCCCTGAGACATCCGGGCGATTAGCAAAATGGGCGATAGAACTCAGCGAATATGGGGTCGAGTTCAAACCCCGCCTAGCTATTAAAGCGCAAGTATTGGCTGATTTTCTGGTCGAAATGACTTCAATAGAAGAAAACACCTCTCTACCTACTTGGTATGTCAGCGTTGATGGATCTTCCACTGCCACCGGAGGGGGAGCGGGTATCGCCCTAACGAACCCTGATGGAGACGAGTTCGAATATGCTCAACGATTCGAATTCACAGCCTCAAACAACGTCGCTGAATACGAAGCACTGATAGCGGGAATCCACCTCGCCCTAGCCGCCGGAGCGCGCAAGCTCCTAATCCAAAGCGACTCTCAGCTCGTCGTTAACCAAGTACTCGGAGTTTACGAGGCCAAAGAAGACATCATGGCCAAATACTTAGCTCTCGCGCACACTCTCTTATCTAAATTCGAGAGCTATGAGATAAGACAAGTACCTCGCTCCAATAACGTCCATGCAGACAAATTAGCTAGGCTAGGAAGCTCCATGGCCAGCATCGGAAGTCGGAAGGTGACGCTCCTCACCTCACCTCAGCCGGAGATAAATTCGCCTACTGAAGTACACTACACCGAGGAGGATCAACCATGCTGGTTCACTCCAATTCTGAAGTATCTCAAGAAGGGGGAACTCCCAACGGATCCCACTGAAGGACGGAAGTTAAAAACAAGAGCCGCCCGCTTCACTATAGTGGGAGAAGAACTGTATAATCGAGGTTTCTCATTCCCCTATCTCATGTGCCTCGACCCGACCACATCGGATTACGTACTTAGAGAAGTACACGAAGGCATCTGCGGTAATCACTTAAGCGGGAGAACCTTAGCTCTCAAACTACTGAGACAAGGCTATTATTGGCCAACGATGCATGAAGACGCGAAGAAATTAGTCCGGAAGTGTAAGCCCTGCCAAGAGCATGCCAATATCACTTACCTACCAGCGGCATTAATGCAACCGATTGACAGCTCTATCCCTTTCGCCCAATGGGGGATGGATTTAGTGGGACCATTCCCGCCCGCCACAGGAGGACGCAAATACCTAATTGTAGCAGTAGACTACTTCACCAAATGGGTGGAAGCTGAACCCTTAGCACGCATCCGAGAAGAAGAAGTCATCCAATTCCTATGGAAGAACATCGTATGTCGCTTTGGAATCCCACGTTCCATCATCTCAGATAATGGAACCCAATTTTGCGGGGACAAGGTGAAGAATTGGTGCCTCGGCTTGGACATCAAACAATTCTTCACATCCGTAGCAAATCCGCAAGCTAACGGCCAGACAGAGGTTACAAATCGCACTATACTCCAACACCTTAAAACAAGGCTTGGAGGTGCCAAAGGGAAGTGGGTGGAAGAATTGCCTAACGCCCTATGGGCTTATCGCACAACCCCCCGTGCATCGACCGGAGAGTCGCCCTTCAATCTAGCTTTCGGCACAGAGGCTATCGCACCCGTGGAAATAGGTGAACTATCTTGGAGAATCACCAGTTATGATCCAGCAGCTAATGAAGAAGCTATGCGTGGAAGCCTAGACCTTGTAGATGAGCTACGAGAGATCGCATACATCCGGCAACAGATGTATAAATCACGCATGGTCAAGGCATATAACTCAAAGGTCCGCCCTCGCTCCTTTCAAGTTGGAGATTTAGTCCTCCGAAAAGCTGAAGCCTCCCACCCCATCGGTTAGCTCGACCCAAAGTGGGAAGGACCGTATAAAATTACCAAAGTGGTCAACACCGGAGCATATCGCCTCGAGAACACTGACGGACACCCTATACCCAGAACTTGGAATATAGGGAACCTCAAACGGTTCTACGCTTAAGGTATACATCTACCTATGTTAAATCCGTTGAAGTAACCACCTATGCCCTCCCTATATGAAAATTACTTACAAAAAATGACCCATGCAGGGTCCGCGGTCTTCCACGTCACTCGTCTTGCAAAATTGTCTCTATATGCTTTGGAAACTTTCTACTACATTACGAGGTGCGTGAACGTCCCACTTAAACTGGGGGGCTAGTAAATTTACTTACATCATCAATTCGTATTCACATCTCACCATCTTCTAACAGAGTAAGAGTCAATTACGAGAGGACGCATATTGCTCAATCAATGGCCCAAAGAGCGAAGCCGCCCCATACCACATCGCCAAGGGTAACAATATCTCCGCTAGACTACAACACACGCATGCCTTCGTTTACTCTTACTAACGTGAAAAAATCATTCCATCTGACAGGCACAATAACACAGCAAACCACAGCAAATCACGAATTGATTTCATATCTGGAAGTGCGAGGAAGAAAACCATCCCCGTGTTAGGGTATGTGAATTGACAATGCACATCACCTTAGCTACAATTACTAAGTCCTTGATACAAATGCTTAAACAAAATTCCTTTTTCCTCAATTATACCTGACAGGCATAGAGACGCCAAAGGAATTCAGCCAACCATCAGCACAGCGAAACGAATGCATACAAGGAAGACGTGGAAGAAGAACAAGTGTAGCACAATCACTCAATTTTTTTTTATATAAAGACAATTTATTTGCTTTAGTAGTAGTTAGTTACCTTCGCCTCATGTAGGCCCATAGCATTAGCTATTTATTTAAATTCGCCTCACATAGGCTTGTAACAATTCTCCTTTGCTATCATCGAATAAATCACGATTTTTATTTTACTCTCTGTCCCTTCACATCGATACAAATTACATCTCATCATGAGTCTAATTCAAAACCACCCTATAAACACTTAGAGAGATTTAGACAATCCACATAGCCTGGCCAGCTGGATTATCTGAGTCCCTTTATTTGTTTCACGAGGTGTTAATTTTAAAACGTGGCCACGGACAAATATATTTAAGACCCAAGCGGTCCGAACAAAGGGCACGACCCTTAACAAAAACCTTGGGAGACTGATCCCCTCCTCAAGTACATCGCGTATATGCTAATGTAAATACATATAAGCATCGCATTAATTTTTGACAATGTCAAAATAAATAAATCGAAATATTAAACTTCAAAGTCAAACAAGGAAGAAACTCAAACGAAATAGTAGTGGACATACCCATCTACATCAGCGACAAAAATAAACTACGAAATCCATAAAAAAAAATAATAGCAATAAACATAAAAGGGGAAAGTTAACTATCCTAGCAACTAAATCTAAACTCCCCTACCGCGAGCGGAAGACGTACCCACAGTGGAGTCATCCGCAACCATGTCATTCACGAGCTCTGTGCCCGTCCCATTGACATCTACCTCATCCTCATCTTCATCGGATATGCCAGCTTCCATCCCACGAATCACTTCCTCGCTTATCCCACCCGCATCGCGCAGATATTTGCGACAAGCACGCAGTAATGGCTTATAAACCACAGCCAATGCGTGCTCCTCAATCATAGCAGCACACTCATCACTACCTCGGAAACTAGCCTTGGTCTCCTCCACAATGGACTCCTTATAAGCCGCACCACCTGATGTCGTGAGGAACCTCTTCCCTGTCGCCTTCTCAACTTCATATTTCTCTTTCAGCTGGTCGTAGCATTCGTTCAACTTATGAACATCATCCTTATATGCCTTCGCATCACCTCGGATAACCTCGAGCTCATATGTCCTTTCAGCAAGCTCCTCTGTCCTCCGAGCAAGCTCTTCCGAGCGTTGAGCAAGATCGGACCGCACTACCTCCAACTTGCTTAGAAGTTCATCCTCACGCGCTTGACTTCGAGCCCGCTCCTCTTCCTTCCTAGCTTCCACGTTCCTACCATGCTCCATGAGATATCTCCAAGTCGCTACCAACTATATAAAAAAAAAAAAAAAAAAAAACAAATAAATAATAACAATATTTTTCGCAAGTCAAGAGGGAATAAAAAAAAAAAAAAAAATCTTGTTTTAAGTAGACAAGTACTCACCCGACATATATCCCCACCAGCTAACTCTAGCATGTGAGAAGGACCCTTACCAGATATCCGAGCACGGTCATACTCCCGAACGAATCCCTCGGTACTCAACATCGGCAAATCATAGTCCAACACATCCCAGAACGACTCCTTACCATCGCGGTTCACGCCATAAGTAAACAGTTGTTTCCCTCCCCCACCATGGAAAGCATAAGTCTCCTCTGGGTCTACCTGTGGACGCTTAGGCACAGCCACATACTCGGTATCCACCCTCTTTCCCTTGCCACGATCCCTCATCGGTCGACGCCCCTCCACTTCACCAGCACTGCTACGGTCATCTGCGACTACTCGAGGAGTTTCTACATGAACCTCCTCACGAAGCAAACCACTTGAAGAACCTCCCAATGTAGAGGGTACCTTCTTCGATGCCTTCTTCGACGTCCCATTCACCTTAGCTCGAAGTGCCGCAAAGGTGATACCCCCATCTACAGAAGATAACAAACACATAAGAGACATGAGGTATACACTACCAAAGAACTACAAATACAAAAAAAAAAAAAAAAAAAAAAAACACAAGTCAAGGCAACAAAAGGATATACGATGCTGACCCTTCACCGTCGGTATCAAACCCCTCGGATCAAATTCCACATCACACAACCCAGATTCCTCAATCCTCTTCGCCATATTCGCAGTTATCGTGAAACTCTCACACGTAGGATTCCAAACTACGGGAACGTCAAAAGTGGGAGCCTTCACATAAAAAAAATAGGTCTTCCATTTCCCCAAAGATAGCTTCACACTCTTCACGAATTGGTAAGGAACGCGAGGATGAAAACAAAAGAAAGGCATCTTATTGGGCCGATGTAACGTAAATAACGCCTTAAATAAACTCACAGACACAGGCAGACCTACTCGAACCACCCTAAAATGAAACGCCTGGAACATCAGAACAACAGTGGGTGTTAGCTGACTATACCCAATTTTGAATTCCTCGCAAACCTTCAACAAGGTGGGATGCGGTGTAATCTGAGATGTGCACGTCAAGTACCCCAAAAATACCGTATGAAACCCATCGGGTGGCGAATACAAACGGTCTCCCTTCCGAGGCAACAACAACTCGACATTACTCGGCGCTCCGGATAAACGACGAATAGAATGCAAATGCTCTTCCGTCAATACACTATCAAAATTAACTAAGTCCAAATTAATTGGCTTATTTTTCTTTTGCCTCCTCGTGTCAACCTCAACATCACCTAGCGGAATATCATCTTCCTCATCCTCTTCATCCGTCAGCTCAACTTCACTACTTGGCACCGCATGATCACTCGCCAAAGGAGCTTGATTCGAATCATCACTATCGCTCCCAAAATCCACGACTCGACGCCCATAGCGACGTCTACTGGAATCCGCTTCATCAACAGTAGGGCAAATATTAATATTATTACGCACTTCTACATCGTCACTCCACGATTCAATGATTTCTCGCCGACCAAAACTTCCCCCGTTTAAAACAACACGCGAATCAGCACCCTCGGAAATTCGCCCGAACCGGGCTCAAAACCACCCTCTAACGCGCCCTCACGCGCGCGCGGAACCCCAAGAGAGCCTTCCTCACGCGCGCGCGCGTCCTCCAGTGCAGCAAGGCCACGTGGCTCTTTCCCAGCCACACACGCGCGCTCACGCGCCCTAACACCCCCCAGCGACGCGCGCGTACGCGCGCCCTCATTGGGCAGCGCGCGCGCGTCACCTACACTACCACCCTCCATCGCCGCGCGCGCACGCGCCCCTTCATTAGGCAGCGCGCGCGCGTCATCGCTGCCTAAACCAACTGCCACCACGCGCGCGTCGGGACACGGCCCAATCCCGCGCGCACGTTCCCCCACTTCCGACGAGCCCCTACCAGCAGCTGGCCCACGTGGGCGGCTGCCTCTCTCTCCCCTACCCGAGGCGCGCACGTGGCCTCCTCCCGTTGGACCACGTGCCCCAATTCTTCTCTCCTCAGCCGCCGACCCGGCTTCCAATTCCACGGCTCGGCTCGGCTTCTCCCTAACCTCGAAGCGCGCGCCCTCACACGTTTTTGATCGGCTAGAATCGCGGCTCGAGCCGGCACACCCATCCGAGTCACCTACCCCACCCACCTGCACAGAATTTCGAGCTCCACCTACCGCAGATCCGATTTCTCCACCCGATCGTACTACCTTCTCGCGTTCCATGCCCACGGAACCAAAATTTTTCTCGACCCCTTCAACCGGATCACGAAGTTTAATCCGTAAAGATTTCGAATCACCCGGATTCGACATGACTAAATTTTCTCCGGACAAAAAATCAAAAAACAAAAAATTTCTACTCTACCACAAAAACAAAAATTTCAAGAGAAGAATAGCACAGAAGAAGACCTAGAGTTCAAAGAACATACCCATATTTATTGCAAGAGTTGAAGTTTAATTCTTTCCACCGTAAAAGGAGTCTATTTATCTGGCCCTGGTATAATATTTAAAACCCTTAAATATATACTTCGCTGCCAAATAAATACAACTATCCCTTATTTAAATTAAGGAATTATTTCACCGCCAACGGAAACTATTCAATCCACGACGCAATTAACTCTCGACACGACCCGGACCCCGCTACACAAGTCTCCATCTCGAATCGAGAGTTGGGGGGCTTAATGATATACCTAAATGGGCCGGCCCAATGGGCCCTCAAATTTATCTACTAATTAGGCCCACTACACGAAAGCCCAAATACCTTCAAAGTAAGGCTTGAGCCCAACAAAGTAAGCCCAACCCAATCACCGATATATAAATAGGTGTTTTACTCATTTGAAAAGATACGTTCTAAATATTGGGCAATCCACTTCAAGTTTATTCTCTCTATTCTCTCTACGATCCGTACATCTGACTTGAGCGTCGGAGGGGTTTCCGCCGGATCAACCCCCGGCTTAGTTCACGTGTGCTCATTTTGTAGGGACCTCAGGATCATCGAGTTGACTAGCTACTGATCAGCTTTGCTCTCCCAGCTCGTTTTCTATACTACTCCGGTGAGCTATATTTTAGCATCATCATATATATATATATATATATATATATATATATATATATATATATATATATATATATATATATATATATAACTTGCCAATTTTTCACGGTTTCAGTTTTTTGAATCTTGTTTCTCGTAAGTAATATCTATCAAACATGTCGACTACCGCTAGCCGTCTTGCATTTTGAAATATTTATTGTAGAAGTTAAATTTAATTAATTATATAATTTTATTATTCACTTTATATTACTTGTACAAATTTTATAAAATATTGTATTTTAATTTTGATTTTTTCTTGGTTAAAATATACAAGCAAAATATAATGAAAGTTCAAAATAATTTTTTTTATGTGAACGGGTCTAGCGTGAGTGTGGCGGGTCAACACTGTTTAATTGGTGTATGGATTGGGGCGAGTTCTGGTCTAAGCTAAACGGATTGAGGGGGGTCTGGATTTTATATATTTTTCACGAGTCGGGTCTCGAATTTAGGTAAACCCGCGCCTAAACCAATCGTTGCCATCCCTAAGCATACCTTTGATAATCTCCAAAAAAATCAACAAGAATTTTTTTTTAATATGTAACAACAAGAATCAATCACCTTAAAAAAACTCAATTCTTTATAGAATATATTAATCAATTACTTCAATCGAAGAGCACAAAAATGTTCTAAACATTATTATGATAATTAATAAAGGAGTGGAAGGGGGAAAAAACACACATAAGCTAGTGAAACATGATTTTGAAATTGAGTAAAAAAAAAATGATTCTGAAATAAAATTGCACATCAGCTGATTTCCCACACGAACCCTAAACCCTACCGTTAGGTCAAATAAAAAAAGAAAACACTTTGCCCATTTTTCACAAATCTACCTGCTTCTTCCCTTTCAAACCTACCCGCTAGCAATTCCTCCATCACCAACACCTTCCCTCAGCGCCGTCGATCTCCTCCTGGGTTCCACACCAAAACCCCTTAAATTTCTTCTCCAATGGCTTCCATATTGCGCAAGCGCAAAGCGTCAAAACCGGATCTATCGAAGTCACCAAATCGAAGGAAAGGATCTCCTCTGCCATCAGACATGTCGGCGCCGCTGTCACCAAACATGCCACTACTGTGGGGTTGATTCTAGCCAAGAGTCACGATCCTAGTTTCGTGGGTGGGTGGGAGGAGAGAATAGATGAGATAGAAGAGATAATTGAAAATATATTATATAGAAACCAACGTGTCGATAGATTGATAGAAGGGTAAAAATAGGGTTTATAATAATTCAGGGGTAGGTCAATTTGAAATATCATATTAGGATTTTATATAAAACAGGAAAAAATAAATTAGAGTCTAGGTGAAAAGTGCTAATGAGAGGAGTATCCCTAATTTCTCTTTAAATTATACCTGAATGACATAGGAGGAATATATAAAACTCATGCACATAACAAAAGTCATGTAATTCATGTTTCTATTGCTATATGTAAATTTACTTGTGCAATGCACGTGAATTGTATATTTCTAATTGGCGATTTTATGAAAATATTTAAATAAATATATTAAGACAAAAATAAATAAAAGTTGAATTCTATGAAGAGAAAATTAGCAAGAACCTCCCGTCTAGGAAATGTAGTGAAGAAAAATCCCCAAAAGTAATTAGAGAAAACCCTCTTATCTAATATTCCACCTAAGTGTTATTTTCATAATTCCAAAACTACCATTAATTGTTTCTTTATCCTGTTATTTTTCATTTATCCCATTCTCCTTTATCGTTTCTTTCTTTTATCTTCTCGTGGGTCTCAAAGAATTGTCACCATTGTCGGAGAGAACGTCTCTTTGGAGGCGTTGTCGGCGCTAAAAATAAAAATGGTGGTGATGGTGGTGGTGGAGAAAAAGAAAAACTGCAAGAGAGATGAAGAAGGTGGTCGGCGGAGATACGCGATCACATAATACGGGAGACGATGGGGTGACGATGGGGAGCAGATCTAGGGTTATTTTGGGTAGATTGCTCGGTGAATGGTGCATACGGAGGAAGTTCGCGCAAATTGGATCCTTAATCGACTATGTTCCAGTTGCCGATTAAGATTAATTGACTATGTTGTAGTAGTCGATTAACGATAATCCACTACCATTTTAAATGATTTTTGGATTTTGTTTATTGTTTTTTTAGGTTGCCAACAAAGTTGGACTAGGGGGCATAGGGATAGTGCATTTTTGTTCTATCATTGTGATCAATCATTCCATTCGTATAAATCAATTACAATTTTTTGTTTTGTAACGATAATTGATTTTCATTTTTTTAGTTGTTTTTGTTATTCATTTCGGTTGGTTATTTTTTGGATTCTTTTTAGTTTTTATTGAATCATGTTGGCTTTCATTGATGGCATTATAGTCGTTGTTGTTACTTACTTAATCGACTATGCCTTAAGTTGATAGTCGATTAATACACCTGACAGCATAAAAAAAATTTAAAATTTTTTCTAAGAAAAAGTAAAAAAAAAAAAAAAAAACGAAAATCAATTTAAAAAAGAAAAGGAAAGTCATTGTTCGCTCCATTTGTAGCATTAGCATATCATGCCCATAAAGATTCTCGTTTAATAATTGACCACATAAGCTTGCCATGTAGACAGACCGTCACTTGTTTGAGATTTTGAATTCTCAAACCTCCTTTGTTGATCTATGATTCAACTTATGAAATATATGATTAAGAGAAGAAGAAAATCCACTGGAGAATATTGCACACTGAGAAAGAAGTTGGGAGTTACATTGTGAGGCAAACTTCCCATCCAGTTTCCTTGTTGCAGTAGGAATCTTTCCTTATCTTCCAAGGAGCTACAAGGATGTTTGTAGATTCCATATGAACCTTGAGGGATGTGTAAAGGAGGAGAGATCGAGACATATAAAATCACAAAGAGAGATATATGCTTGAAGAGAGAAAAGCAGTTTAGGGTTTTCTTTAGTGTGCGTTCTAGGTGTACTGTGTGAATTAGGCTTAGATTATTGTGGATTGATTGTAATATGTAGCTCTCTTGATAAATATATAGTTCTTGGGTTGCTAGGTGGATGTAGGATCCCATTGAGTCGAACCACGCAGTGGCGGAACTTAATAGGGGTTAGGGGGGACTGTTGACCCCCCAAGATTTAAAATTTTTTTTTTTTAGGTATTTTGACACTTTATTTTTTGAATATTACTTTTGACCCCTCTAAAGTTTTTGCAAATATGTATCTTAATCCTTAATTTTTTTGTTTTTTCTCCATATATATAACATTTTTTTGAATTAATATAAACTTATTTTTGCAATGTATTGTGAACCTAAATTTTTTTTCGGAGCGCTGCCCCGATTCTCGAAATTTTAGTTAGCCCCCCCTACATTTTCATCCTGGTTCCGCCCCTGGAACCACGGTAAATTTGGTGTTTAATTGTGAAGAGTAAGTTTATGGTGCCTCTAACACACGTAAAAACACTTTTTCACACACTGTTCTTGAAAGCCAAATATTACACAACATCCTTCATTAACGTGTGAACATATTTATTTCCAGTTAACTCAATGGGCACAAGGGGACGCATTAGCACTTCAAATAAAAGTTAACATGAGGTTCTCGATACATTTAAGAATTGTATTAGGGAGCTTAGTGCATGCCATGGTATAAATGGGAGTACTTGCAAGAACACAATTTTACAAGCGTAAGGTTCCCAGCAAAAAAAAGAAGATTTTGATTTCCAGCCGTCAAGTTTGTTGCGTATGATTCTGAGAAGATGTTCGAAATGTTCGATCCTAGCTCTTTCAATCATAATGGGCATGCCAAAATAGTGTAATGGAAACTGTTGCCTTTTGATTCCACTTTTTCTTTCGATAAAATGATTTCTCCGATGAGCTCGTTTGCAAAAAAAAACTCCACATTTGTTTTTATTAGTAAATTGGCCAGATGGAAGCTTGTACGATGCCATAACCATAATCCAATTTTAAGTGATAAATTGGACCCGTTAGTAAACAATAAAATTCCGTCCGCATAATAAAACAAATGCGAAATCAAATTCCTGTCTTCCAAACTTATAGGGACGCATCTTATGCTCTTCAATTTTCCTATTAAGGTTAAATGAAAAGATTTACTACGCCATCATGAAAAGCATTGGAGATAAAGGGTCATATTGCCGCACACACCGAGAAGATTTTAAGTTTTCACGTTCAGACCCATTAATTCAGAAAGAGTACCAGATGTTACAAAAGTTCCGATAAATAAGATCACATGCAAGATGAGAAAATCCAAACAAGCGCATAGCCCGAGCTAAGAATCGCCACTCGAGTCTATCGTAAGTTGTAGCCATGTCAATGTTAAATACCACATTGTTGAAAATTAAACTTGAATAAATTAGTCAAACTAATAATTATTAGTTGTGTGAATTTGTGTAAGTTCATGTACATAGGAATTGTAAGTATATAATATATTATTTGGACATTCATCTTCCAAAGTATCTAGAGAGTCTAATTCTTGGTCAAATAGATTATCTAATATAATAGTCTAGAATTGTCTTTCTCTTGTATAAATAAGAGTGTCCATCATCACTTTGTGTGTAAGGAAAATCATCCGAGAACAAGAAATATAATTGAGAGTACATAGTGTTGATTGAGTTGGGATTCCATCTTTCTCCTTTGCACTACAAAAGTTTTTTTATTTACATAGGAACCCACCTTCTAACACACATGCCCCCATGACCATTCCGGTTAATGTCGTCCCTAATCATTTCTTGTGCATGGGTAACATGAGTAGCTATGTTTTTTTCTTGACAAAGTCAGCTTGTTTTTCATCAATAAGATCTAGAATTCACATCGCCAAAAACGCCAATTCCACCCCATTAGAGCTTAGAGCTTTCTAGGCATGTAATAAATTATTATGAAATGTTTGAGCAGGAGATCCCAATACCTCTTTTTTTCCATGGTGATTCCATTACTTGTTTTAACAAGTCACGATGAGGCCAAATGTGTGAATGTGTTGAAGGATGAAAAATGTGATGTGCTTGGACGTCTTATCTTTGAAAGACATACATAGAGGCGAGTGGTCTTAGAAAATACATTCAAGATGTGTCAACTGCATGTGTAGAAATACTAATTGTGCATCTGGATTAAATAGTTATCAATCTAGTCGTTCCCAAATAAAGGGTTGATTATCTTCGATTATTATACCATGTGAATTGGTTACCCACCAAATCGGCATCCAAAAGACCAACTAATTGTATAAAACAATTTTGGAAATCATAAATATTGCGACTATGAAAGGAGAGACCCCTTTCGTCTCGGTCCTATCTGCTAATAGTGTTAAAATCACCTCCATCAACCAAGGTTCTCTATCGATGAGCAGCTTGCATAGACAAAAGTAACACTATTTTGTATAGCAATTCTAGCAGTGATTGCTTGACTAGACGAGCTGACTGAGTCAAACACTAATATCATTTCTCCACAAAGTCCAAATATATATCGTTGTAAGAAGTTTTGAGACCTTAATCGGGAAGCCAATTTCTTTAAAACAATAATCGCACGCTTTAGGTTCCGAAATAACTAACAACTCCATTTGATGTTTATGAATGATTTTTTTAAAATGATTAACTACCTCGGGCTTCTATGCACCTCTAACATTCTAAATTAGGCAAGCTAAAGATTTTTGTTGGAACTTCTAGCAATCAACCTGGTTTGTTGATCACTACGAGGTACTATCTTTCTTTCAATTATTTGTATTTTTTTACGAGCCTCCGGAACTTTAGATGTCAGATCCCTATCCAAATAGGAGAGAGAGATTGCTCACGTGTATCATCAGCTATATCCTCCAAGTGATACTTCCCCCCTCTGGAAGTAGTGCCTCAAAAGAATTGAATGTGGATATGATGGTAATTTCACCGATAGCCACTACTCTTTATGTACTCCAATTTTTGTTGTTGTTGTTGTCCTAACAGTATTCTCTTTGATCAGGTCTACAGATATGTGCTCATCGATAATGTTCGTGACCGGTGGAACCGTAATCACTAGAGCTTGTAATGGTTTGAACTTTGAAGGATTCATCTACTGCCACTAAATTGGAGGAGTCTTCAGCTATTGGCTTTTTAATAACCTTTTTTCACATTAATTCACGATTCATGCCCATCAAATCTATTGTGAGAGTCAAATTTTGTTAGATCTCCAATAAGGAATTCGTGGCGGACAGCGCGTGCCCTCGGCGTGCCTCAGCAACTGCGCGCTCCCGGTGCTGGCCAGCGGGCTCCCCATTCGACCCGTCTTGAAAGACGGACCACGGAGTCTGACATGTGTGCGAGTCAACGTGCTAGTAAACCCGCAAGGCGCAAGGAAGCTGACTAGCGCGATCCCCCTCGAGGGGTGCAACGCCGACTGACCTTGATCTTCTAAGAAGGGTTCGAGTGAGCAAACCTGTCGGGACCCGAAAGATGGTGAACTATGCCTGAGCGGGGCGAAGCCAGAGGAAACTCTGGTGGAGGCCCGCAGCGATAATGACGTGCAAATCGTTCGTCTGACTTAGGTATACGGGCGAAAGACTAATCGAACCATCTAATAGTTGGTTCCCTCCGAAGTTACCCTCAAGATAGATGGAGCTCGAGCGCGAGTTCTATCGGGTAAAGCCAATGATTAGAGGCATCGGAGGCGCAACGCCCTCGACCTATTCTCAAAATTTAAATAGGAAGGACGGTGCGGCTTCTTTGTTGAGCCGCACCAGGGAATCGAGAGCCCTAAGTGGGCCATTTTATGTAAGCAGAACTGGCGATGGGGAATGAACCGGAAGCCGGGTTACGGTGCCCAACTGCGCACTAACCTAGATCTCATAAAGGGTGTTGGTCGATTAAGACAGCAGGACGGTGGTCATGGAAGTCGAAATTCACTAAGGAGTGTGTAACAACTCACCTGCCGAATCAACTAGCCCCGAAAATGGATTGCGCCAAAGTGCGCGACCTATACCCGGCCGTCAGGGCAAAACCCTGGGCGTGAGCCCGGGCGGAGCGTGTAGCACCCCCCTTTATATCGGGCGACAAATCGAACCGGTTTATAGGAATTCTATATACTTAGCGAAAGCAAAGGATCACTTTGTAAATATTGAAACATTGGAATGGGGCGAAAATGCAATTTTCAAAAATATCTTCCTTTGGGTATTGAAAACTTTGCACTTTCGGAAAACTTTCTTAGGTTGTTCTTAGCCGAATAGAGGTTTCATTCCAAAATAAGTTTCAAGAGGAGGTTTTTCATTCGAGTGCTACAATATCACTATCGGTTTTCGGTTCGAGAATAAATCAGAGTTTGGAAAGGTTATTTTGGTGAATAATTCGGAAATTACAAATGGAGGCATAAGAAAATAGAAAATTACGAAACTTACTATATCATAATAGGGTTTAAGTACGATTCATAATGAAAATGAGTTCAAAAGGTACGAAAATGTTACGGTTTAAGATTACACCACCAAAAGAAAA